>JAQMRL010000002.1:79765324-80207060 GCA_035578175.1 Catonia carolina
TCAGTTGTAGTTTCTCTTGTTCGCAGTGTAGTACTCTCGCAGTCTGTGTCTAACCATGGAGAAGTTTACTATTGCACAACGAGTGTTAATCGTCAAAACATTTTACCAGAGTGGAGAGAGTTATGCGGCTACTGTCAGGCGACTTCGCGGTACTCTAGGACGTAATGAAGCACCGAATGAATCAACAGTTCGCAGGCTCATGAAAAAGTTTTTTGAGACGGGTTCAACAGTCGCCCTTAAAAGTTCTGGACGTCGTCGTTCTGGCCGAACTGAGCAGAACGTTGCGTTGGTTCGTGACAGTGTGGCTGTTAGCCCAGCAAAATCAATACGTCGCTGTTCTCAACAATTGGGTTTACGATGTTCTTCTGTACGGAGAATTCTTCGGTACGATCTCCAATATCACCCGTATAAAATTCAGTTGACGCAACATTTGAAAGTGGCAGACCACCAGAAGAGACGACAGTTTGTTGACTGGGTATTGAGAAAACAGCAGGATGATGACACCTTCGCAAACAAAATAATTTTCAGTGATGAGGCGCACTTCCACTTAAACGGTTTTGTTAATAAACAGAACTGCCGTATGTGGGGTTTAGAAAACCCTTGCGTGGTTAATGAAAGGGAAATGTATGCACAGCGAGTGACAGGTTGGCGCGGCTTTTGGTTGGGCGGTGTCATCGGCCCTTACTTTTTTGAAAATCAAGAAGGACAAGCCGTGACAGTAAATGGAGACTGATACCGTACGATGATTAGAGAGTTTTTGTGGCGTCATTTAGATGGAACGGACATTGACGAGTTGTGGTTTCAGCAGGATGGTGCCACCTGTCACGCTGCACGAGAAACAATGTTGTTGCTCCGTGAACGGTTCCAGGATCGCATCATTTCTCGTAATTCCGACCATCAATGGCCACCAAGGTCGTGTGACTTGACGCCTTGTGACTTTCATCTTTGGGGTCATCTGAAGTCATTGGTGTATGCCAATAAACCCCGAAACATCAATGACTTGAAGGAGGAAATTCGACGGGTTATCGGGCAAATGGAAGTCGAAACTTGTCGTGCAGTAATATCCAATTTCATGGACAGAGTTGATGCGTGCCAGCGCAGTAGGGGAGGACACATGCATGACATCATTTTCATACATGAAATCGTAAGGTAAGATGAACTTGTTGATGTATTTATTTTCAGTTTTTCAATAAAATAAATCTCTTAATTTGACATATCAAAACCGGCGCTCTTTTTGAATCACCCTATACTTGAATCTACCAGCTCACTCCCGCAGTTCACCCCATCTCATCGTTCAATTGTACGGCATGCCACGCTCTGTGCCGTTCACTCAAGTGTACGGAGCGGGGTGTGCTAGCTCGCCTATTTTACTGTGCCGTCCCATGACTATAATAGTGGCCCGATTCTGCTCCTCTCCGCAGGAAGCCATCAAGTTATAGACAGACTTACTTACTTACTTTACAACATGGGCGTTCAGGCTTCTGCAGCCCCTCCTCACCGCGACCTAAAAGATCTTTTGTGATTGCCAACATTCCTTATTTATGCAAGACCCACACTTTCAATAAAGCGCACGATCTGCCTAGGATCTAGTGCACTTACCTGAGAAGGTGTTAACACATCCTTACCCATCAGCGCTCTTCTTTTGCAGCCAACCACTTTGCAACTGCATAAAATGTGCTCAGCCTTCTCTTCTGCCTCATGACAGAATCTACACAGGCTCTCTTCAGCAACTCCTATCTTGGATAAATGATACCCAAGATTACAATGACCAGTCATCAGGCCCACTACCCTCCTCAGGTCCTGTCTTCCTCGTCTATTGTATATCCCAGCCTTCCTGCTGGAAGTTATAGACAGACAGTCGAATGTTTGATAAAATAACAATTTTTTACGTTAATTTTTTCAGTTGGCACCCGTACCAAAGACGGCTACTCTAAACAAGTCACAAACTAGAGAAGCAACCACTACTATAGTCAAACCAAGAACTAATAATAATAATTCTACGATTAAAACCACTAGCGATTCTACTATAAATAAAGCTAAGAAAGATGCGAGGGACGAGGCGAGGCGCAAGCTGTTACAGGAACGGAGAATGGCGATGAAAAAGAGTATGTCGGCCAACGCGAACCAGGATCAAGTATTCATTCCTTGATTGTTGCTTATTCCTTCAACCGTTACATTTGTTGTTGTCGTTGTTTTATTGTCGCACTCGTGCCACTATCGTCGTCGCTGCTTGCTGTTGTTATTATTATTATTTTTTAGCGATATCTCTATAATAAATTGTTGTAATATAGTAACGGTAGGTAACAAATTGTTGTAGAATATGGGATGTCGCTAAAAATTAATTATTTATTAATGATATTTTAGTAATCGGTCGATTAATTAATTGAATTGTGGATTATTCTCTGGTGGATCGTGATTAATTTATTTTATTTTACCCGTCATCGTCGTCTTTATTCCTGTTCCAAGGTGTCGGGTCAGGCCCAAACAACATCTCTCTTATCGCTGAACGTTTTCTCCTTTATCGCTTTGTTGCCATTGTTATCTTTTTATCAATTCATCGCCATAACTAAATGATCGCCGTTTAAAAGTATAGAATCGTTTTAAGCAGTCTATGTACCCTCATCCATCCTACTGACATGATCAAAAACATTGTAGCTAAAAATTTGTCTTAACCTTCCACGTTTATCAGACTTTCCACTACCGGTTGTTCCTTAATTACATCATTTTTTGTTCTACTTTTCTTGTCTTTCCCAACATGCTCCTCGTGAACTTCATCTCTGCTGCCAGGATTCTACTCTACCTTCTTTTTACGGGTTCATGTCTTGGCTGCACAAGTCAAAATTGGCACAAATTATGCATTGTACGTAACTTTCGTACAATACAAACGAACTTCTTGATCCTTGATTCTCACACTTTGGAAGAAACCACTTGCTTCCCACACCATTTTACTTACTTCTTCTTCTTCTTCTTCTTCATCATTTCTTCATGGTTTAGGCCTTTGCCTTTTCCGACATCACTCTCTTCAGCTCCATCTTTTCCTCGGTCTACCCAAAGCTTTTCTGCCTTGTGGTTCATATTCCCACATCTGCTTCTGTATTTTTCCATCTGTCATTCTGTTTAGGTGCTCTTGTGGATCGTGATTAATTTATTTATTTTACCCGTCATCGTCGTCTTTATTCCTGTTCCAAGGTGCTCCTTCCATCTTTCCTTGTACTTTATGATTCTCTCGTGTACGCTAACAACCTGTAGTTCCTCTCTTATGTCCTCACTTGTTATGTGTTCCACCCTTGAGCATCCTTTTACTGCTCGCGAAAAACGCATTTCTCCCGATTCCAACATTTGTTTTTTTCCATTGCGTGTCGTCTTACTTACTATTTTTATAAAATAGCATTTTACTTACTATTTTGATAATCTTTTGTCTGATTAGAAAACAGTCCCAATATATTTGAATTCTTTAACATCCTACCATTCAGCTGTATTCCATCTCGCTGTGTTATCTCCTCATGTCTGTTCCGCACCAGCTTTCTGTACGTTTTTCCTCGCTGAATTCCTCCACAACTCCGGTGCTCTTTTCACCTCGTCCTTTGGTTTTTCTCTATATAACACTATAGTTGTTATAACATTATAGTATAACATTATAGTATAACATTATAGTATAACATTACAGTATAACATTATAGTTGTTATTTGATAACGTTTATAGTATATTACTGCTTCGATTCCAAAAGATCTGCTCAGTATGTCAGATTCTTCTGTGCATAAAAACCAGAGACGTGTCCATTGATTTAATTAATTAATTTCTGATCGATTCAACATTGAAGCTCATTAATTCGTTTTTGTTTACTTTTAATTATATAAAACAATTAATTATGTATTATAACAATGAATACTAATCAAATCTATACTAGAGAAATTAAAACAATTAATATATTCTGTTTATAAAGGGGTAGTCAACTCAAGAAGATGATTTTTTTTAAAATTTTTATTGATTTTTGCATTTTTTTGAAGTTTAAAATTTTATGAAGCACAACATTTTGTTTACTTTGTTTATACTTTAACAAAAAGTTATAAAAACATCTGTTTAAAATAAAGCTCACTAGCAAGGGGAGTGAAACTATTCCTTCAACTTTTAAGCTTTCCGGAAATGTAGTTTTTACATGATTGTACGTTCTTGGGAATTAAATATTTTGGTTTGTATTTGGAGATATTTGGATGTTTTTTTTTTCAAATGTTCATAATTTCTTGCTCTATTATCCGTGGAATGATTATTACAAAAACCTTATTTGGGATTTAGTTAAAAAATAATTTGTGAATACATAAAATAAATGTTTTTGAAAATATGGTTTTTCTTCAATAATTTCTTGTAAGAAAAACTACATACAAGCGCATACAACAGATAATAGAGAGCAATTTCCCGTATTTTGTAGCATTAGAATCATGTTGATATCTTTCTTGGTTCCTGAGATATTTGATTCCCCGAAAAACCTGCTTTTCCAACCTCGCCCTTATATTAGGGGCTGTAATTAATTTTTTCGCTTTGTTCAAACAGTAAATCATTACTAGTAAATTACTCTTTCATTTAAAATAAATAATGATAAATTATAGCCTAAAGTTTTGATTTTCATTTTTTGGGTTGACTACCCCCCTTAAATATAAATTATATTTAAAAAATAAATAAATTATATATATAACAATTCAAGAGTAAGCTAAGCTATAGATTTTTATTTTAAATTTTTTAAGTCGTGTTTTTATTATAGAAATGTTTTTATTATTAACATTAGATAAATTATTTATTATATTAGTCTGTTGAAATAAGAAAAAAAAACATTATTAATTAAAATTTTATTTTCTCATATGGTTGTCTACCAATGTCAAAATTTTGATAAAGAAGAGGTTATATTTTTTAACAAACCAGATTTGTGACTTATTATTCATGTCATTTATTAGTAGCTTTTATTTTTTTATAGTTTTAAACTTGGATATTCCGTTCATTGTCTAGTTGGAAAAATGTCTTTATTGTAATTTTTTTTAAATTAATTTTTTCACTGTATTTTGTATCAAAGAATCGCTGTGCTTATTTCGGTGAATCTATATAAGTCACGAGAAGATCAGAGATTTTCGATTTAATAATAAAAATAAAATTTGCTTTAAATTTAAACAGCTCATTATAATTAAATAGAATAATTACAAAAAGAGTCAATAATTATCTAAATAGACGCCCATCTCCTTTAGGTAGCCGTACAACAATAGGCTGACATATACTTTACGTAACCATTTGTGCGTTATATTCCTGTTTCTGAGAAACCTGTTTAAAGTTTGTTCATTAAAATATTAACATTCTTAATTTTTGAATGACAATAAATGTATTGTCACCAGATGGCGACATTAAGTGCCAAACCTTATTTGTTTGGTGGCCCTGAAAAGGGCCGTTTAAGTGGTGGTCGTCTTGGAGAGGCGTCGGTTGTAGTCGTCGTGGCGGTCGAGGAGCTGGGCGACACGGCGTGTTGTCATCCAGCAGAGACATCATCTTCTTCCGCCGCAGTAGTGCATCGATGGCTGCTTCGTCAGGTCCGGTGGGCGTAAGGCTCGGTCGAGGGACCGCTGTGGGCATCGCTCGCGTCAGTGGGCGATGACGGTCTTTTTTACTTTTATTTTACAACATGGGCGTTCAGGCTTCTGCAGCCCCTCCTCACCGCGACCTAAAAGATCTTTTGTGATTGCCCCTATTCCTTATTTATGCAAGACCCACTCTTTCGATAAAGCGCAGGATCTGCCTAGGATCTAGTGCACTTACCTGAGAAGGTGTTAACACATCCTTACCCATCAGCACTCTTCTTTTGCAGCCAACCACTTTGCAACTGCATAAAATGTGCTCAGCCTTCTCTTCTGCCTCATGACAGAATCTACACAGGCTCTCTTCAGCAACTCCTATCTTGGATAAATGATACCCAAGATTACAATGACCAGTCATCAGGCCCACTACCCTCCTCAGGTCCTGTCTTCCTAGTCTATTGTATATCCCAGCCTTCCTGCTGGAATAGGCAATGAATTTCTTTGCCTGTTCACAGCCTGTCACCTTATTCCAATAGGAGGTTTTAGCCTCCTCTTCCCAGGCCCTAACTATACCTCTATAATAGCCTTCACCAATTCCACAGAATAGCTCCGGGCCTATGAAGTGAGAGGCTGCACCTTTCTTTGCTAAGGCATCCGCTCTCTCATTTCCAGGCACTCCCTGGTGTCCCGGCACCCAACGCGGCGATGACGGTCTGGTTGACGGCTTACGGTGACGGGACGGCGAGCGAAAGCATCATCTCTTGTGGAGTTGTCGATTAGTCCTCGCTGGAGTCTGGCAGCCGTGTGTCGTGGTGGACGTCTTGTCGATGCTGTCTGGTGGAAGTGAATCCCTCGGTGTCTTGATCGGAATTGAATCGCCCGGCTCAGTGCAGCACTCTTTATATAGTCGCCAACAGAGCTGTGGTAGAGAGCGGCTACTGGCTTGGCCTTGATGACAAAGGCCTCTGTCGGTGTGGAGCCGAAAGGTTTGTCGGGATGCCATCAAAGGGCCCACCGCGCCAACAAATGCCGAAAGATGTATTGAAGCCGGCAACACAGTAAATGATTAATTAGAAGGGGTGGCGGTGACAATATTATGATTATTTCTATTTTATATAATAAATTTTACTAACCTTCTTTTTAAACTGCGTCTAACTTTTATCTTTACTTACACCTGTTTCGGTGGATCCACTATCATCAGAGTAAACAACATAATTGAAACTAAAAAAAAAATTTTTATTTATTTAAAACCTATAGAAGATGATACATCTTCAAATAAAACTGAAGATGTATCATCTTCTATAAATTTTAAATAAATAAATATTTCTATTTCATATAATGAATTAATACAATAATTTCACTAACCTTCTTTTTAAACTGTGTCACCTTTATTTCAATTTTCACTTACACGTGTTTCGGTGGATCTGCTGCTGCTATCTACAGTAAATATGAGAAGGGATAAATTAAAATAAATTAATTTTTAATCAGTTTTATACAAGTGACTGAAGATGTATCATCTTCTATAGATTTTTAATAAATAATGTTTTTAGTTTCAATTATATGTTATTTACTCTGATGATGGTGGATCCACCGAAACACGTGTAAGTGAAAATTGAAATAAAGGTGACGCAGTTTAAAAAGAAGGTTAGTGAAATTATTGTATTAATTCATTATATGAAATAGAAATATTTAAAACTGCAGGATGCATTATAAAGATTTATTTTTAAATAAATATTTTTTAGTTTAAATATTTATGTTGTTTACTCTGATGATAGTGGATCCACCGAAACACGTGTAAGTAAAGATAAAAGTTAGACGCAGTTTAAAAAGAAGGTTAGTGAAATTTATTATATAAAATAGAAATAATTTCAAACTATAAATAAAAATTTATTTTTGAATATTATGATTAGTATTATTAATTCACACGAAAGGTTCAATTTTGTGTAATTTCTTTATTAGTAAATCTCTATAATGCGTCCTGTTCCTTGAAATCGATTCTATTTTATAAATATTTGAAAATTTCACTAACCGTTTGAGTTGCGACCGAAACATTTATGTAAGTGATTTATAAAGGAATAAGGATCAAGGAAGCTGAAAAATTTAAGTGAAATTTTCAAATATTTATTCAGTAGAATGATTTCGCTATTGTAAAGGCTAGCAGCTCTCTGTCTTTTAGATCAACATATTATTTTGAAATTTAGGTTTATTCATTGTATTCTCAGTGGTATTTTTTTGACTGATTTTGAAAGTATAAAGGAGAGATGAATTGAATGCTAATATGAGAAGAAGTGGAGAACAGGAACACTTGTCCACAGATAGGACAGGCTTCTTTCTTGTTCTTCACTTCATCTCCCACTAGCATTCAAGTCATTTCTCGACTATAGTTTTTTTTTATTTTCCATAGCATAAGTTACTGAGCTTTTTTTCATTTTATGACCGCAAAGGATCACTTTAGTCTCTTTGGTTAGTTCTTTTTCTTCGGCAGTTTATTTCCTTTTCATTTCTTTCTTGCCAATACTTTTTCATTCTGTCGGATCTTGCTTTTCTCAATTCGTCTAAACAAACCTGTTCTTTTCGTTTTTATTGTTCTTACTGATAAAATTTTGTTTTTGTCTTTAATCGTTTATTTGTAAACCGGAGTGCGATCTTTGGCATCAGCAATTGTTAGATTTAGTTCTGTTCTGTCTTTTTTTATTTCTTCAAGCCAAGGAATTGTAGCTCCTTCCGTTTTTGCACACATGAATTTTTCTACAATTTTTCTTAATAATCGGTTTTCTGGAGTTCTGAGGATATGCGAAAAGAAAGAAATTCTCTTTTTGCGCATTGCATCAGTGATTGGTTCTATTTCTTTATAAATTTGTTCTCTTGGTAAAAGTCTTTGCTGGTTGTCAACTATGTGTTTTTTGTTTATGCAGGTTCTAAGTTACTCAGCTTTATTACAGTGAAATATCATAATGTGTATTAATATCTAAAATAATAGAAACTACGTAAATAATAAATAAAATGCTTTCAATTTATAAATTCTTTAAATCTGTGTTGAACCATTTTTATATTGATGTAGAGTGTGGAGTTGACGGCAAGTAAACTTGACGCCAAATATTCTTGGGCTAATTGTTATTGTTTTGTCTGTGTGCTTGGTAGACACCATATTATAAATTTTTTTTTTTTAGAAAATTTTAAAGGTATTTTATTTTATAAAGAAAAACTGAATCTCTGTTGTTGTAATGAACTTTTTAAAAAAATATGTTTCCATGTGATGTATCAAAAGATTTTTATCCCGGTGTTTCTAGCAAATAAGTGTTATGATTTTTTTTAGTTTCATTACTCAGTTATATATTTGTTTGCTTTAACCCTTTGCCAGAGGATTTTTAAAGTAGTATTCCGTTTTTAATCCAATGTCGGTGATATTTCAAATGACTAAAAACAGTGATTTCTTCATGTTTGAAAATTATTACATTATAATATTACCGTTGGTAGTTAATACAGTTTTCGATAGATTACATTCCTTTACATCAATTTAATCAACTACCTGAGTCAATATTTGTTTTAATTTTTTTTTCCCTAATTTATGTACGTTGCAGGATCTGTTCAATTTAGAACATTAAGCAACCCCCATGACCCAATGAGATGAGGATGATGTGTATGGCGTGTGAATGAAGTTTAGTCTTGTACAGCCTCAGGCCGACCAACAGAGCACGCCATTACAAAAATAAACCTTCTGTGCACTTCAGAAAACCGGCAAGCTTATTTGGGATCCGTTCTACTTTTTGAAAGATGTATTCAATAAAGTCAGATTTCTATAAGTTTTCTGGAATCTCCACCTTATTGTGCTTTAGTATTAATAACTAAACAAAAACAATTGAGAAGTGATTACTATATTTATAAACAATATTATGTTGTCGCCGACCGGGACCGACGACACGTGGCAAAACCTTGTTTGTGAAATTAGTGGTCCTGAAAAGGGCCGTTTGATTGTGTTGGTGGCCCTGAAAAGGGCCGTTGTTGGCGTTCGGAAGCGGCGAACTGGTGTGATGGAAGCGGAGCCCGAAGAGTGACGGCTCGGCTACCGGGTTCAGGCTTAGCTTTCCCTCAGCGGCAGTTGGGTCGCCACTGCAGCGTGGCAGTGGTCAGAGCCCCACAGTGTCGGGTCAGTGTAGGCCATCTGCCAATAGCGCGGCTGAGGCGGCTCTCTCCGGGCTGGCGAAGGTTGACCGGTGCGGGAATGTAGCATCTGCCACTGGTAGCGTAGACCAGGTATGGTGTGTCTGGTCTTGTCCTCTTCAGTCGGGAGCTCTTCTTTGTTCGTTCTTCTCCGGTTGCGAGTTCAGTGAAGAGTGACTCTCGCAGGTGAGAGTGCTCTCTTAAATACCTCTCCGTTGCGTCAAAAAGGTGGTGGGGAGAGGCTGTAGGCAGGTTGTGTGACTGTGTGTAAACGCTAATATTGGAAGGGCAGGCAACGACAATGTTTAATCCAGAGTCATGAACATTGTCACACCCACACCTACCACAAAATCTACAAAGGAGGCTAAAAAAATGCTGGAATAGGGATCTAATATAAAACAGCGACTAGGGTTCGTCACTGAGTTATGTTCTCAATCAGGACAAAAACTGGACGTAAAACACGTGCATTATAAATACTCCTGGTTGTATAAATAGTTCATTTCATAGGATCATTTTAGTCCGATTTCTGGACCAGTCCATTCTGTAATCGGTTCTTCTTATTCCGGAAGCGTGTAAGTTGTTTTATTCTTGCTTCTTTCCTTTTCGCACGTATTTTTTTTAGGCGTTCCGACTTTTTGCGCCTGTCCTCTTTCGAGTAAACCCTGTTTGATTCCATTGGAGCTTTATGCTCAAATTTCATATTAGTTGTAATTAACTCATCGTACTTTTAGGTTTTGTAATCAGATCCTCCCTTGAAATTCTCAACTCTTTCATGTCCTGTTTGACTTCGTTTATCCATTTTGATTTTGTTGTTCTTTTCCAGTAAAAGTTGATTATTTGGTTAGAAAGTCTGGTATTTTCTACTCTAAGTAGGTGCCACAAGAATAAAATCCTTTTTTCATGAAAATATTTTCTACCGGGGTTATTATCTTATATACTTGTTCATTTGAGATTATCATCCACAGTCCTACTACGTTTTTCTTGTTTATTATGGTGAGACTGTCGATGGTTTGACTGAAAATTTCGATTTTCGTTGTTTTATGTTTTTCAGTTATTTAGGCCTAGATCTACCAAAAAGACATTAAATTATATAAAAAAAATTATTTTAATGAAAAAATTAAGTATTTAGCAGGTTTACCGAGCAAAATTATCGTAATACCAAGAACGAATATTTTTCGTAATTTTATACTTCTCGTTTTAGTGTAAAGAGAATTTCAGTTTTTTAAAATATCATCATACTGTTTTTAGTATTCTCAAAACTGTTGATTCAGCTTTCTAATTAACTGTTGATGGGAAATTTGCATGTTTATAAACATTTTGTTTTTGATTTATGCCTTTTTGTTTTTTGGTCTGTTCCCAGAAATTTAGATTTTTAACATTTAGGTACATTTTTCTCGAAAACCATTATACCTACCATGTAAAAATTTTTACCAGTTATTCTTCTGGTACATACATAAATACTGGCATTTTTATTACTTCCTCAGATGCTTGTAAAATTAGTAATATGTAAAAACATGTAGAAAGAAATTTGTAAAAATTCTATGTTATTCGTTATTTTATTTTTAATTTTATGGTCCTACAGATTAAATTGAAAAATTGCCAGTTGTTAGAAAAACCCAACATCGATAAGTATGTAAAGTTTCATTTTCTTATCTTTAACCAATCCTATGAAAAATGTACAATCTGTCAATGTTTTGTAAACTTAGTTCGCGCAGAAATGAGAAGTGAGTGGGGAGAATACTGCCGGTGGCTGTAGAAGGGATGACATACGTTCGATGCATGCGTATGTGCGTGCGTGAATTGTCTCATTCTACTGAAGCTGTCGCAGAGAACAGATCGTAGCTGGAACGGTTGACTATTTTGTCTTATTGTCTGTGGTCGGTGGACATTTGTGAAAATCCCCCAAGGAAACATCAACCCTTCCACCATGTTGGAGGTCACTCTTTTAGGAAAAAGAGGCTCCCGTAGGCCTGGACCATATAAACCTACGGTACGTTATGCATTCCTGCGAGTCGGCTGTGAATTCCCCCCCCCCTCTACTGGTGTACTACTCACACCATTTTTTCTCCGTTCATCAGCGGCGTACCTCAACCAAATCCGTCTACTGCGCATACGCTTACATAACTTTGAAGGCGTGTACCTAAAAATTGCAAATTTACCATTGGCGGGATACAAAGTACAGTCTCACCTTAAGTTGTTGTTGTTGTTGTTTAGGTCATCAGCCAAAAGGCTGGTTTGGACCTGTAGAGGTTTTACTAAGTAAATCGAGGAGTGAGGTGGTTTACCATTGCCACAACTCACTGATTGTAAAAGTATGGTTATCAGCATGTCGGGCCCTCTGAAAAGCACATATTTTCCACTCTGCAAATGACACCTTCACTTCATTCACCACAGGGTCCAACTGTATAATGAAATCCATTACTTTCTGAGGAGATAACTCTGATTAGTGTCACAATACACCTCTACCTCTTCTGTTCTTAAATGATTCAGTCATTTAATTGGCTGACCATGTGATAAGAAACACAACTATTTATTTTAGCCCTGCAACGAACAGATTGAGTGTAAATAATTTTATACTCCACCTGTCTGTTATGGGCATCACCTTAAGTTGTATTTATTAAATAAAGAAAAAAATTATGTATGGTAAATTGATAAGCTGTGGGTGAGATTCAATTCAAAGGGTTAATCCAGATGCCTTATATATAACTAGAGTAATTTTTATTTGTTTTTAATCAGTTTATATTCTAAGTAGGTAATAAAAAAATTTAAATTTTCTGTGCAATTTATAGAATTTGTCATGAATTTTGTCAGTGATTAATTAAAAGAAGGATAAAGTCCATATTTTATTTTGTATGATAATAATATTATGTAATATTTTGTCGAAAACTGCGTCTGGTTGTGTAGAAAAGTGTGAACTTACTACAGTTTTATAAATTGAAATGCTCAGTTCTTTTTATATAATGAAAATTCTCGTAATGATATTGTTACTTTTGTATTATTCAGTATTTTTAATGTTTAAAGAATAAAATATTTTGTATATTAAGAAAAAAAATTATGTGTGGTACTATTTTTTTATCGAATAAAAAATTTTATTCATGTTTCTATTAATGTATTTGTTTTGCGATAAAAATATTGTTGTGTATTGTAAAAAGTTCTAATTTATTTTTCATAAAATTTAATCTTGTATTGATTGATATTATATGAATTCTAAATGTGATGTTTTTGTTTACAGTAAATAACCTATTGCTTGAGTCCCAGCTGCGTGTAGTTGTTGTGGAATGCAGTGCGTGCGTTGTTATAGTAGTAGTGGGAGAATGAATGAGTTAATAGTGTTTCACAGCTGATGCATTTGTAGTAGTAGCGTGTACTAACTAGACCAAAAATATATTCTTAACATCCGGCGCATTAATTTATAACAAATACCTACCAGGTTATTAACATGGTCACATTCATAATTTTTTTTTTTTTTAATTCCTAATATGTGTACGTTGCAATTTGTTCAATTGAGAACAATAAGCAACCCCATCACCCAATGAGATGAGGATGATATTTATGACGTATTAATGAGGAGTAGTCTTGTACAGACTCAGGCCGACCATTCCTGAGAGAGTATGGTTAATTGAACTTCAACCATCAAAGTACACCGGTAACCACTGTTTAGCATTCAAATCCGTATAAAAGTAACTACCTTTACTAGGATTTGAACCAGGAACCTTCGTCTCCGAAAATCAGCTGTTAAACAGCTGATTTTGGCGACCAACCCGGGTTGACCTCTAGACCAACCCGGTGAAATATTAACTTGCTAATTTATATCAAAATATATAAATAAATTAATGTAATAAATACAAACAATTATGTTAAATACAGAAAGTTTGAAAACGAATGTTTTGTAACAGAGTAATAGAACAATCGTTCTCCCAGCGTGCGTCACTCATTCATTATACCTCACCCTGCAACTACATGGAGCTTTGAACTGCACATTACTATAACATTTTTTTTTCTCGTATAGGGCCAATTTTAGTCCACGTAAGGTGACTTTTGACGTTTCTGGAAGCTCTTTTGCCAGCTCACATTCTTAGGTAGTTTATTCCTTTCTTCTGTCCACTTTGTGTTCTGTTTTTACTCTTCGTGTAAACCCTTAATATCTGTAATTATTTGTCTGAATTTGATTCAGTTCTTTAAGTTTTCTCGTTTTCTCAATATCCCTTCTGACTTCTTTAAACAATTTATCCGACACTTAGGTCTGTAAAATTTTAGCCTTCTTTTTCTAATCGTCTCCATTAATCATGCATTTTCCTTGTACAGTTCTTCTCGACCTTGTAAGAAAATTGTCCGTCTACTATCTTTAGGCCTATTATCTTTCTCTCTAATTTCCCTGCTTCTTTTAGACCAGTGTTCCGGGTCATTCTAAGGTATTATCTCGCATACAGACATACAGGTTTTATCATAGTATTGTGACAATTATCGCTAAGGTCCGTTACGGGATCTAGGTTATTAAATAATTAATACACTAAAGTTTACAATTACAAATATTTATTACACTAAAAGATTTACAAAATAAATAATAAACAATAAATAACTTCATAATTTACTTAGCACTACTTAAAATCGATTTTATAGAATACACATACAAAATGAAACTGATTACACAAAAACTGAATTTAATGCACCGTACACAATAACTTTACACTATACACACACACACAAAGACCGTATAACAATACCTTGGAACCGTTAACCTGATATAACGCCCGACAGTCACTCGTCAAAGATCAAACGAATACTACTGACTGATCGCACTTGGGCGTTTTTTTTATAGGTATTTCAAAAAGATAATTCTAGCAAAACCATTACAAATTCCATGCAAATAATAATGTACAAAAAATAACCCTTTATAAATGAGTGCTAGAAAAATCTATTGTAAACAAGTCAACAATAGATCTTATTGTAAATAGAAGGTGTTACAGGTCCCTTTCATAAATAGTTGTACAACAATACCCGGCTTTTTATCATACACAATAGCGCAGTCCTTTCAAACAACTTTCATGAATAGGCATCCCTTTATAGCTACCACATTGTTACTTTTCCATTCTATTATCCTCTCTTTATTATTTTTATGAAATGAATTACCATTTTACTAGAACTTTCACGAACATGAACTTCGATATTGTCACAATATTATAATTTCTAATCTTGTCTTGAGAGTGCTTTTTTCTTATACAAGTGGTATAAATTTTATAATATACTCTTAAAAAAATATATTATATTGAGTTGTGAAATATTAATAATAATATTGTTTCTATTCTTTATTGTGTATTCAAAGAACTATTTATTTATTATATAAATTAAAATGTTTTATACTTTTGTGTTAATTTGTTAATTTAACCAAAAATACATTATATTGTTGTTTTTTTTTAAATAAAATATTATTTTTGAACATAATTTTTAATATAGTGCCTCATAATTTTAATTTTTATTATTTATTTTTATATTTTGTATTCAAGATTTCTATGTAACTTTTCTTTTATCTGTAAATCTGATATTTATTGACTGAAAATTAATTATTTTATTTATTTATTTATTTATTTATGTAGTTGTTAAATATAAAGTAAAATTTGGTTATAATGAGGTTGAACGGACCGTCATTATTTGTTGGTTATATCCGGTTGTTCATTTTATTTTTGAATGAGACTACGCCACAATGTCTATATAGTATTCTTATTAGCTTACGTCCCCTGCCACTTAACAGAATAGTGAGTTTTAGGTGAACCTGTGCGGGAAAACCCGCACAAAAGTGTAAATTTGTTTTTATAGAAGTTCTCTGTAAACAACTTTTTTACTTTCTCTTGCCTATATGAATATATAGGAAGGGAAGTATTGTTTTCATGTCGATTTTTCGAAATCGAGTTTTCACCGGATCTATACGTTTTCAGACCCCCTGAACCCAAAAAACATGTTTTTAGCGATTGGTCTGTGTGTGTGTGTTTGTGTCTGTGTGTGAACAGAATATCTCAAGAACGGAACATCGTACGAACTTGAAACTTAAAACTTAAGTTACATACCACTACCGGACCCGACACGAACATTTTCATCAAAATCGGTCAACCGGAAGTAGTAGTTTATTCGTGTAATTTTTCACTTTTTTGCGATTTTCTCAAAAACAGGTCCTACGATTTTTTTTTTAAATCGCCTCTTTTATTTTGAACGACCAGCACACCGAGAATTTCTTCCCATGCAGCACACTTTTCGCACAGAGCTGACTTGTACATCCCCTCCACGACTAAACCACTTTTCTTTAGTCGCATCATAGCAAGGGCTACTTAAACGCTGCATGGAAAGTATACAAATGTCGTATCAAACTCTGTCTCTGTTTGTGAGGGTGCAGAGAGGGGGTCATTATTCTTTTATACTATACTACAACAACCCTGAGACAAATGGGTGTAAAATACCATTGTACTGTACTGTAACAATTTTACAATCTGCGTACGAAACAAAGATAGACACATGACAAAAATTTGTTTATGGAAAGGGATACATGAGCATTCAGGTTGATGCGTACACAAACAACGTGCTGTGTGCGAAGGAGCGAGGGAAAGTCACCCTCGGCTCGACTCACTGTCTGTTTATTCACATAGCTCAGCTCAATGCTGTACGTATTAGAATCTACTAGCTCACTCTTACAGTTAACCCCGTCACATTGTTCAATTGTACGGCACGCTCTGTGCCGTTCACTCAAGTGTGCGGAGTGGGGTGTGCTAGCTCACTTATTTTACTGTGTCGTCCCATGACTACTGTACAATCAAAGCTCAAACGCACTATTTTCCTGATATTCAAAAGCCTTAAGGATTTATAGAAGTACCTGAACAGTAATAATTTTCACAGTATTGATATATGTATCACAAAACTGTTTTTTGCTAATTTCCCAGAGAATATAATTTTCTATTATATATTTCCTCAACCACCAGAACACGGTAACGTAAAACACCTACCAATGCTTACAGCGCTCTCGTGTATCTTGTACACATCTTCAGTAAAATTAAAAATTTTTTATGTCAAAATTTAAAACTTTTGACGTTTTAAATTTTTGAAGTTTTTTTTTGATTTGGAAGTTTTTAATTTTGATGTAAAAAAATTTTAATTTACTGAAGATGTGTACAAGATACATGAGAGCGCTGTAAGCGCTGGTAGGTGTTTTACGTTACCGTGTTCTGGTGGTTGAGAATATATATTTCAATTTTGGGTGGTACGGTTGTTTGAAAGTTAATGGGATGTTTGATAAAATAATTTATTTTCTATTAATATTATTTCATGAACCCACCGGGTTGGTCTAGAGGTAAAGTCGTCGCCAAAATCAGCTGTTTAACAGCTGATTTTCGGAGACGAAGGTTCCTGGTCCAAATCCTAGTAAAGGTATTTATTTTTATACGGATTTGAATGCTAGACAGTGGTTACCGGTGTACTTTGATGGTTTGGGTTCAATTAACTATACTCTCTCAGGAATGGTCGACCTGAGTCTGTACAAGACTACACCTCATTCATATCATCCTCATCTCATTGGGTCATGGGGTTTCTTATTGTTCTCAATTGAACAGATTCCAACGTACACGGATTAGGAATTAAAAAAAAAAAAAAAATTATTTCATGAAAGGTGATTGGTTTCTTACAACCTGATTCCATTATCATTTTATCAGACTTTACAATTTGTTAATAACATTTTATAAAACCAACAAAATTTTCTATTTTTGTACGTTATTGCCGGATTTTCATTACAACCGACTTCATTATAACCGAATTTTACTGTATTCACTTATCTGTAAATTACAATCACTGTTTTGTATGTAAGTTATTAAAGCACTCACTTATGCACACATGATCAAGAATATACTATTTATTATGTATTATTTATTTTAAAATACAATATTATAATATTAAGTGTAATGTATTCAACAGGCTGTTAGTATTATTATTATCGTTATTATATTGTGTATTGATTATATATTTATGTTTTTAGCTATAAATAACTATTTTGTAATTGACTTTTTTTATTTTATATGTAATAATTGTAAAGTAAACCAATTTTATACTCATTTTGAACACCAAACAATTATTCAATCTCTGTGATACTGGTTAATTATATCCCTATCCCTTATATTCTGTTTTTCGTTAAATTTATTTTGATTTGTTTATTAAAAAATAATTATTTTTATTCTATTCTTTAAAGATCTACATTTTTAATAGAAAAAATTAATCAGCTCGGTTATTAGCATGCTACCACTACGCTATAGAGGCGGCAATATACTTCTTTTTTTTCTTTTTTAATTTACACTGTTCAATAGTTAACACTGAATGATTCTTCTTAGGTAAGGGCTAACCCCCTTCCTTCAGCTGTCTCAACTTAGCAGCCCCACTTGCGACAATCGTCCATAATTCATTGTAATGTTTACTGAAGAGGAGTGGATAAATAAAACCATATACGTATGTAGTAGAATTTTTACTTCTTCTTCTCGCAATCAAGGATTAACCTTCCTCTTGTTAACTTGTTTGACTCACAACAGTGACAAACTACTGAATTATTGCCATCTTTTGTGTGGCCTCCCAACATCTCTCCTCCCCACGGGTCTGTATTGCAAAACACTGAGGGGGATCCTTCCCTCGGGCATTCTATCTATGTGCTCCTTCCATCAATTACGATATTCTGCAATCTTCCCATTCTTACTTACTTACTTACTTACTTACTGCCATGGCCACACATATCTAAGTAGATATTTAGCCGCACCAACACATCCCCTCCACCTCTCTCGATGCCCCGCGTCTTTCTCGGTCGCTCCAATTCTCTCCATATCGGCCCTCACTTGACTCCACCATTTACGTCGTGGTCTTCCTCTCGGTCGTTGTCCTTCAGGATTTCTTCTTAACACTTGGTTAAGATTACTGTCCTCTTTCCTTCTTAAAACATGCCCAGCCCATCTAATTCTTCTACACTTGAACTCACACACCACATCTGGCTCCCTATAAAGGTCTCTAAGTTCTCTGTTGTGTCTTTTCCTCCACTCTCCTCCCTCGTTTACAGGTCCGTAAATTTTTCTAAGGATCTTGTTTTCAAATACAATCAATTTCCTTTCCTCTCTTTTATCTAATTTCCATGTCTCCGCTCCGTAGAGCAATATTGGACTGATAATTGTTCTATAAATTTTAATTTTTGTTGTACGTGATAACAATTTTGAAGACATAAGTTTGTTGCATGCGTGGAAACATCTATTTGCAAGATTTAGCTTATTTTGTATTTCTGTCATTTATGTATTTTGTTCAGAAATGACGACGCCTAGGTACTTAAAAGAGTCTACTCTTTCAAAACATTGACCGTTCACTTGGAGAGGACCTTGGTCTCTGTTAACTCGATTTTTAGTGAAATGCATATACTTCGTTTTTGTGTTGTTTACCTTCAATCCTATTCCTCCCGCTTCCTCCATAAACACTTCTGCTAACTGACGTAAGTCATCTATCTTTTCTGCGACAATTACCACATCGTCAGCAAATGCTAGTGTGTTGATTTTCGATCCAATTTTTATGCCTTCATTCCTATTTGCTACTTTTTGGAGTGCTTCTTCTATGGCTAAATTAAAGAGAATTGGGGAGAGCCCATCGCCCTGTCTTACTCCTGAATTTATCCTAAAGGACTCAGAGACTTGCCCATTTACTCTTACCGAGCACGAGGCTTCTGCTATGCTTGACCTGGCCAGGTTTACGAGTTTTTTTGGAATTTATTCTTCTTCACCACCTGTATTCTACTCTGTTGTGGTCTAATACTAATCCACGACTCACTTCCGTAGAGTAGGACTGGGGCAGCCATCACCTTGGAAAAATTTATTCGGGTTTCTTTTCATTTTTTCCTACCTATGTAAATGAAAGTTTTACTTAAAGCAAAAATCTAGACTTATAACAAACTTAAGTACTATGAAATTGATACAACACCCCACTTGCACATTTTCTGTCGGGAAACGACGAGTTTTATTCGTTTTTGGTGCTTTTATAAAAATACATACTGTAACTGTACGAGCTGTCAATTTTTTGCTAGAATTGAATCCAGATTTTTGACGCTGTACTGTATTAATTAAATTTTTTAAAAGATTATAGGAAAAAATGATCGTATTATACAGAAAATTGCAAATTATATTGATTTGTAAAAAGTGAAGTGTTGAGTGAATTTTAATTTTAAAATTTGTGGCTGAGGGTTGTAAATGACCAGTAAAGTTTTTCTCTCTGTTGTATGGTGCTTTGTTTTATTTATTAAAATTTGTTATTATTATTATACTAATTATTAAATTAATGTTGCATAAGATGTTGTTATTTATTTTAGTATATAATTGTGTTTTTCAGTTCCTTTTTAATCGAATCTCCACTTGACTTAATATTTTCTGCATTTTATTCTACTGCTTAATGGAGCCCTCTTGTTCTTTGACTAACCGATTTATGCATTATCAATTAATATGCTTTTCACGGTTGATGAGCTCTGCTGTTCCACACGTTTAGACCAATCAGAACGTTTGACAGTGTTGTCAGATTGTACCTGACAAACATTACACACGTATGCGTATAAGAGCCGCAATAGTTCACTCTCGTCTTGCATCTTCGCACTGAACACATCGATTATAGAGCGCGTTAACATGTAATATTTTATAATATAATTAGCTGATTGTATGTTTATAGGTTATAATTGTTATTGAAAGATAAAAAAATGGCTGACGAAATATATAACAGAGCTATGAGAGCTACAGTCCAGCCTGTCTTAGTTTGCTCGTAATGTAAACAAATAATGACGTCACTGAGCTTGCGCATTGTATCAAAATGTGTACACGCTGATTAAAAAGTAACAATAAAATACTTTCAAAAGTATTTAAATACAAAATACTTTTAAAAGTATTTTTATAAATGAAATTGTTAAGCTTACATCATATCATGACTGATGTTTTTAGTAATTTAAGTACTTATAATTTAAAAAATAGTTAACTTAATAGGAATACGACATCCGTAAAGTCGAAGACTCTATCGTGCACCCTGTAGTAGGTGGCTTTTGTTTGTTGACAGTAGGAGCAAACTAAGAACGGCTGAACTGTAGTATTGGTAACGTTACTGGCAAGTGATTGGCTAGCTATAAAGTGGGTGGGGGGGGGGCAATGCAAACGTTCAGAGCTCATCACCCTTGCAAAATAGTATACTTAATATTTTACTATTGTATTTATTCTGTTTATATTTGTGCAGATTAATCATAAGACTAAAGCTTCTGGCATACAGGATGCAGTAGCCCGTGTTCACTCCACGCTGTGATTGGACGATCTGTCTGTGACGCAACAATCCATCAAATCTGTTACATTCGAGGCCATCTTTTGACACGAAATAACCTTGATTGCGGTGACAGGCGATACGGTTGTACAGAATTATCACAGGATTCACATTAATTCGTTGCGTTAGTTTTTTGAAACGTTTTCTTGATGTGTAGTATTATACAAAAAAATCTGTCTTCATGTGACTGCAGTTCTTTACAGAGATGGTGGTATTCACCAAGTTCTCTGTTTTTTCATTAATTGGGTGTACCCAATATATTTTGTTTCTTATGGTACACTGTAGTGCTAAAAGAAGGCGTTGCTTCTCATAAGAATTAATCATGTTCCAAGAAAAACCTGCAGTACACTATAATCTGTAAAAATACTACTGCAAACCTGCTTTGCGGTAAACTATCACAACACTGGATCGCTCTGTATGTGATGTAGCCAAATCACCAATCGCTAAAAAGATTGCACGATCACTACATGATGTGACAGACTGCGTTCTGTGTACCAGAGGCTTTATTATAACTGGTTCTCATAAAGTGATTTTAAATGATCAATTCCAGTTAATCAACTTTGCTTGTTCAAATAAAATTGAAAGGTACGGTTCAATTGGAATACCATTGTTTAATTTTCGTTTTGTCAATGAGACATCCCAGATGGCTTACAGCTGAACATTAACGTGTTGAGCCCAGAGGTGGGAATCATGGATGTGCCATTATCCCGACATGCCATTAAGCAGTGAGGGAACCCCATGATGCCTCAAGGCATCAGTATGCCACCCGAATAATCTTACTTATTTGTTTATCTATTCATCAGCTATACCGGGTTATTCAAAACTATATAGCAATCTCTTGGGATCTCATTCTATTGCTAAAAATAAGAAAAAAAGTTCATATAAACATATGCCTGAAAACGCTTAGTTACCGAGTTACGGCTAGCGAAAAATTTCACCTAGAACTCTGTACCCTCGGGGAAGTAAGGCCGTATAAAAATGTTAAAGGTAGTTACAAAGATACAAATACGATTGTTTCTTATGTTTTTTATCTCAAAAATTGAATAACAATGGTTCCAGAGCTGTAAATGCAATACTTTCAGAGATATCTTACGTAAAACACAAGAATTGGTGCAAAGAAATAACACATTTTTGTGTTTAACGTAAGATTACTTCCATAACTGGAATAAAGGTGTATTTTTTCTTAAATAAATTTGTAGAAAATTTAATTCTGAAAAGATTCATGTGAATTACTCAGGAAAAAATGAATAATAGATATTGAAATTTCGCTTTATTTAAAATCAAAACAGACGCACGTAAAACGCACATTCTTAACTGCATAAAATATTAGGTTGGGAGTAACAGCTGATCATTATCAGCTGTTAAGAATGTGCGTCTGTTTTGATTTTAAATAAAGTGCAATTTCAATATCTATTATTCATTTTCTCCTGAGTAATTCATATGAATCTTTTCAGAATTAAATTTTCTACAAATTCATTTAAGAAAAAAATTGGATTGGTCTGTGTGTGTGTATGTGCGTATACAAAATATCTCAAGAGCGGAACATCGTACGAACTTGAAACTTAAGTTACACACCACTACCGGACCCGACACGAACATTTTCATCAAAATCGGTCAACCGGAAGTAGTAGTTTATTCGTGTAATTTTTCCCTTTTTTGCGATTTTCTCTAAAACTGGTCCTACAATTTTTTTAAAAATCGCCTGGTTTATTCAATTTTTATTCTCTACAAGACAACAGGGTAGGCGCCATGTTTGCTGAAATTCTTGGTGAAGCTGTTTTTACGTAAAAAAAGTGTTTTTTTAAGATTGCGGCTTTAGTATGTATTATAGCGCAAAAATGTATATAATAAAAAATGTAGAGAATTTAAAATTCTACAACTTTTATTTCAAACATTTTTTTGTATAACGCTTAGTTTAGCGGTTATTAGCGATTTTCTGTTTTTTCTCACGAAAACGAGTGAAAAATCGATTTTTTTTAAAGATTTCGGCCTTAGTATGCATTTTATGACAAAAAATATATAATTGAATTTATAGAAAATTAAAAGATCAACAACTTTTATTTAGAGCAGTATTCTCTACAGAGCCTAGTTTAGCGTGAAAGTGATTTTCTGTATTTTTAAGGCAAACTGAGATAGATTTTAATTTTGCGTCTTTCATATATGATTAAAATAAGGTTATATTTTTAGAGGTTGGTTTTTTGTTTATTTCTAATGTTTTATTACTAATGTTAGGTTATATTGTTAATTATTTGCATTGGCAAGTGTTGTGTGAGTGTTTCACACCAGACTTTTTTTTAAATATGTTTGTAATAAATATATTTAACAATGGTTGTTTGTGGTTTGTGGTTTGTGTGGTGTTATATTATGTTAGAAACTTACCTAGTCTTTTGAATCCGTATAATAATACATAGTTAATCATTTCATATATGAAAGTTATTTGTGTTATTTTTAAAATGTTTGTTCACAAACAGATTAAAAGTTTGTGATCTGACAAAAAGTATAATATGAGGCGTGTTCAGAAAGTAAGTACCGTTTTTTAAAAAAACAAGTAAAACAATTTTTTTTCTACAGGAAAGCTCAAACCTTGAACTATTTTTCGACATAGTTTCCACCGATGTTCAAACACTTGTCGTAGTGGGTGATCAATTTATTTATCTATACCACTTCGTAGAAGGTTCCCGTCAACGAATGTAGCCACAACTCCATGGCAGTTTCCACTTCATCGTCGGTTTCAAAGTGTTGGCCGCCTAGCTTGCGCTTCATGTACAGGAACAAGTGGTAGTCAGACGGTACCAAGTCCGGGCTGTAGGGCGGGTGATCGAACTGCTCCCAACGAAATTGTCGAACCAATGTTTAAGTGTCACCAGTGGTATGGGGCCGAGCATTGTCATGGAGCAACACATTGATTTTCACATTCACATTGATTTTCTCCCAAGAGGTGAAACTATTAATGCGGCAAGGTATTGCGAAACCTTAAGAAAACTAAGGTGGGCGATTCAAAACAAACGGAGAGGAATGCTCAGTAACGGAATTGTGTTGCTTCATGACAATGCTCGGCCCCATACCGCTGGTGACACTCAAACATTGGTTCGACAATTTCGTTGGGAGCAGTTCGATCACCCGCCCTACAGCCCGGGCTTGGCACCGTCTGACTACCACTTGTTCCTGCAAATGAAGCGCGAGATAGGCGGCCAACGCTTTGAAACCGACGATGAAGTGGAAACTGCCGTGGAGTCGTGGCTACATTCGTTGGCGGGAACCTTCTACAAAGAGGGTATAGACAAGTTGATCACCTGCTATGACAAGTGTTTGAACATCGGTGGAAACTATGTCGAAAAATAGTTTAAGGTTTGGGCTTTCATGTACAAATAAAATTGTGTTGAAAAAAATTGTTTTACTTGTTTTTTTTTAAAACGGTACTTACTTTCTGAACACGCCTCATAATAAAAAATGTTTTTAACAATATTCTTTAGGTCAACCTTTTTATTTAATATTTTATATAAAAATTAAATACACATCGTGTCTGACTTTAAGGTATTTTATATTAAAAATTCTTTTCATTTTCTGTTAACTTGAATCATTTGTTTAATGACAGGGCTTTGAAACCCAACAACACTGCTAATGTATTTTCACGGGTCCATTATGCTAGTTGCTTTTACTTATTGTTTTTAAGTATACAAATTATTTCCAGGAAAGTTTGCCAAAAATATTGGTTTGCTAGTTTTGTTCTACACAGTCCGTATTATACTTGGCACAGAACTTCTCTGGGGAGATGTTTATGTTATTTACTACGAGGGCAGTCCAGAAATTCTGTTACGTTTTGATATAAAAAAAAAAACTAAGTACAAGAAAAAAATTTTATTATATACATTTGAAAGTGCAACTAAAATGCTATTTTTCCACATAATCGCCAAACAAATTAAGACACTTATCATAGCGGTGAACTAATTTTGAAATGCCGGTGTCATAAAAGTCTACCGCCTGTGATTTTAACCTTGCACTTTTAATCTTGCACAAAATTTGTGATAACCTCGTAATTTTTCTATAACAATTTCGTGCAATAAATTTTTTGAAATTTGTGGGGAAAAAAGCGATAGCTCTCTTATGTTGAATCGACGGTCTTCTCTAATCTTCTCATTGACTTTATTCACAATGTCATTAGTCACAAGGCTTGGCCGTCCACTTCATTCTTCCTCATGAACATTAGTTCGGCCATTTTTGAACTGAATGCACAAAGGCCGTACTCCACTTTCAGTGTAAACATCGTTCCCATAAACTTCACAGATTTGGCGATAAATCTTGATTGGTTTATTGTTTTTAGCCAACAAAAACCGTATTACCGACCATACTTCACAACTGGCGGGATTTTGAATTGCGGCACACATTTTAAATTGTTGTTGAAAAACAACGAAGAGCGACACAGACCTCTCGCTAGCACGGCTGGATAGCCACTGAACGGAGAAACGCCGCGGCACCAAAATGGCTGCGATAGCTCTGCCCCTAGCGGATACAACGAAAAACGGGACAAGACTTTCTGGACTGCTGTCGTATTAGTCAGTTACTTTCACAACATTCCGTAGCATATTGATACCCTGAATTCATTTATTAAGTCGACATTAAACATTTTCATTGTCTATTTTCTTACTTTTTATTTACGGAAGTAACATTCGTTAAGTAATGTAGTTATTTCAAAATAAAAAGAACTTCTTTGATAGTAGACCAAATTGATATTTCAATGTAATTCTTGGGTTACTCTTTTCATTTTTTTTACTTTCTCTTGCCTATTTAAATATATAGGAAGGAAAGTATTGTTTTCATGTCGGTTTTAAGAAATTGAGTTTTCACCAGATCTACATGTTTTCAGACCACCTGAACCCAAAAACCATGTTTATAGCGATTGGTCTGTATGTGTGTGAACAGAATATCTCAAGAACGGAACCTCGTACTAACTTGAAACTTGAAACTTAAGTTAGACACATTTACCGGACCAGACACAAACATTTTCATCAAAATCAGGGACCCCTACATTGAACAGGGACCCCCAGTAGAGTTTGTTCATGGATGGCTGTCACTGGTCACCATACAAAGTCGCTTGCCCTACCGGTGTTACTTAACAAATAATAACGACTTTCTACCAGCTGACTGACTGGGCTGGCCCGGAGGCCTACTAGTATAGGTACAGTATTCAGATGAACTGAAGTCCCCTAGCCGTGGGAGTGAGAGAATGCATAACGCTCTCACTCTCACAAGCCATACACGCCGTTCCAATAACATTGTTGTATAATTTTATCATTGTTGTGAGCAAGCGTTTATGCATGCAGTAAACTAACAAGCAAGATAACCACTGTAGTATGTTTTCAGATTTGGATTATTACGGTAAATACCTTTGAGCGCATGCGTAGTTATGCCGCCACATATCTCCCGCTCACTCGCTTGGCTATGGGACATTAGTTCGTCTGTTATAGGTATCAGACGAACTGATGTCCCATAGCCGAGCGAGTGAGAGGGAGATATGTGGCATAACTACGCATGCGCTCAAAGGTATTTACCGTAATAATCCAAATCTGAAAACATACTACAGTCGTTATCTTGCTTGTTATTTTACTGCATGCATAAACGCTTGCTCACAACAATGAGTAAAATTATACGACAATGTTATTGGAACGGCGCGTATGAGCTTGTGCAAGTGAGAGCATTATACATTCTCTCACTCCCACGGCTAGGGGACTTCAGTTCATCTGAATACTGTATCGTACATTCACTGATTGTAACAATTTGCTAAATGGAAAAAACAGAGATAGGCTTTGTTTGTTTTTGAGAATACCAGTGTGCACTTGTATAGAATTATTATAAATTTATATTTATAGTACTATCATTGAAATAATAAAATGCAATATTTTATGTAATAAAATACAGTAGAGTACCGATTTTCCGTGGATCGTTTAACCGGGGTTTGGATTAACCGTGCGATCACTAGAAATTTTTTTGTTTTTCTTTTGGTTTAACGTCCGACTGTTTTGCAAATTGCTGCTAATGCAGACGGTGAAGGATGAAATGAATTTTTTTAACGTATGAAAAAATGCCATGCCCGAGTGGGATTTGAACCCAAGACCGCGTGATGAGAGGCGAGCACGTTACCAGCTTCTAAAATAAGCTGCAAAGAAGCTTTAACCGGTGCCGAAACATTACTAACTTTCATGGAAAATCAGGATGACACAGATTACGTGGACATTTTACATATTCGTGGTTATATAAGCAAAATGAAAGAAAAAATATTGCGGCATAAAATGAAACAAAGTAAAATAACAGATATTTTTGTGATTTTTTTTTTTGGTACGTAGTTTAAGGTAAGACTCATATAAATTTATGCAGTAAATATTTTTATTTCAATACAATTTGTTTATTTATTTCCGATATCCGATAGTATTAACATGTATTAATCAGTTGAATAAAACATACGCGTAACTGGTGGTTTTGTTTACGACGTAAGTGGTCTCGACCGAATTGGGTTGTATTATCCGTGTTTTCCGGTTATCCGGTATAGTTATCCCCCAATTACCACGGATAATCGGTATTATACTGTATTATAATGTATCTATATTAATAATAATAATAATAATAATATTAATATATGTAATGTAATTGTAAGGTATTGATATTTATTAAAAACGAGTTTTTTTTTATAAAAAAATAATGATAAAGAAGAGCACTTTACATGAGTTGTTAATAAAATGATTTCGTATTACTAAATTTTGTACTTATTTTCTCATTGTATTACCATCATCATCATCAACATAATTTTCTCCTTATCCCAGTGGCAGCTATTCATTATTCAGGGTATATTTTATTTTTTTATTCTTAATTTGTGTACGTTGCAATCTGTTCAATTTAGAACAATAAGCAACCCCTTAACCAAATGAGATGAGGATGATGTGTATGATGTGTAAATGAGGTGTAGTTTTGTACAGACTCAGGTCGACCATTCCTGAAAGAGTATGATTAATTAAACCCCAACCATCAAAGTACAGCGGTAACCACTGTCTAGTATTCAAATCCGTATAAAAGTAACTACCTTTACTAGGATTTGAACCAGGAACCTTCGTCTCCGAAAATCAGCTGTTAAACAGCTAATTTTGGCGACGACTTTACCTCTAGACCAACCCGGTGGGTCAATTCAGGGTATTTAAAAACTTTTTTTTACGTGTGACTGTTTTGCAATTTCTGGTAATGCAGATGGTGGAGAATAATGATGTATGAAAATGAGTGATGATAAAATGCCAGACCTGACCGGGAATTGAACCTGGGACCCAAGAGTAGAAGCCAGTTGCGCTAACCACTACGCCAACGGGCTGGCCAGATGAGGAGAGTTTGGTGTGGATATTTACCGCTGGACGTGGCACTGAAAGGTCTGATGAAATCCCGTCTCATGTAGATATTCCAGGCAATGAAAAAGCTGATCTTGCGGCCATGAGTGCTGTTCACTTACAAGAATATTTCCATATGGTACGAAAAACTTTATGAGAATTTTCTCTACCCAAGTTTCATAATCGCAGGGAACTGGTTGTCATCTGTCGATTGCGGATTGGATTCTCACACACATCACACCAGCACCTGGTCACAAAATTTGTGCCGACAGTGTGCCCTTTGTGCGACGCAAAAGCAACGGTTTCACATATCGTTTCAGAATGTAGAGAACTTCAAAGCGCCCGTACTCTTCTTGGTATTTCTGAAATTTTTCACAACAATGTTAGGTGTAAAGACAGTTATGACAAAGTTTTAAAATTTCTACGGTATATACTGTTATCAGGAATGGTTGACCTGGGTCTGTACAAGACTACACCTCATTTACACGTCACACACTTCATCCTCATCTCATTGGGTCGTGAGGTTGCTAAGTGTTCGGAATTGAACAGATTGCAACGTACACATATAAAAAATTTAAAAAAAATATTACTGTTGGAGACAAAATCTGATAAGCCTACTAATTTTCTTTTTTTTATGTTTTAATTTATGAAATTGTTGTTGTTTTTATTGTTATTAGTATAATTCCTATTGTGGTTGCTAATAACCATTAGCAGTTGATGCAACCTTTATAAATAAAATTTAAAAAAAAAAAACTTTTTTTTTATGAACACAATAAAAATTAATTTTTAAATGGAAATTTTATTTTTCTGTAACGTTGAAATTTTGGTTGGCAATGGCAGGTTTAAACCTGCACGTTTTCGAAACAAGGGCTGGCACTTTTTGTACCCCTTTATTCAAATTAAATTGCACTTTAGATCAAACGTTTGGATATTGTTTCGGCACTGAAACGGTTAAGGAGGTAGTCAACTCAAGATGATTTTTTAAAAAATTTCGATTGTTTTTTGCATTTATTTGAAGTTTAAAATTTTCTGAATCACAACATATTTTGTTTACCTTGTAAGTTGACAAAAAGTTATAAAAACATCTGTTTAAAATAAAGCTCACTAGCAAGGCGAGTGAAACTATTCCTTCAACTTTAAGTTTTCTGGAAATGTGATTTTTGCATGATTGTACGTTCTTGGGAATTAAATATTTTGGTTTGTATTGGAGATATTTGGATGAAGTTTTTCTTCAAATGTTCATAATTTCTTGCTTTATTATCTGTGGAATGATTATTACAAAAACCTTAATAGGGATTTAGTTAAAAAATAATTTGTGAATACATAAAAAAAATGTTTTTGAAAATATGGTTTTTCTTCATTAAAATTTTTGTAAGAAAAAATACGTACAAGCGCATACAACAGGTAACAGACAGCAATTTTCTGTATTTTGTAGCATAAGAATCATGTTGATATCTTTCTTGGTTCCTGAGATATTTGATTCCCCGTAAAAGTCTGCTTTTCCAACCTCACCCTTATATTAGGCGATGTAATTAATTTTTTGGCTTGGTCAAATGGTAGATCGTTACTGGTAAATTACACAATAATGATAAATTATAGCCAGAAGTTTTGATTTTAATTTTTTGGGTTGACTACCCCCTTAACTGTGATGAAACCATGGTTGATTTTTGTTTACAGTTGTACACCTTTTATTAGTTGCTATGGCAACAAGAGCTGGTTGTTTTTATTGCTATTACAACAACTGCTTTTAGCATTTGTTTATATTAGTAAAGTATTAAAAGTGATTTAATTAAAAATTTTTCCGAATGGATGATAAGTTACAAGATGAATTATTAAAATGGATATTTGATAATGATGATAAAAGATTTACATCATCAAATGTCTTCCACAAAATGATGAATGATATGTTTACCTCGATGTTTTCTGATGATGGCGAAGGAAAATTATTGAATAATATCACCGAGGATGACGATGTACAACAGTTTGATGTAAAAAGTATATTTCGAGAAGAATTCTCAAAAGAGAAAAAAGGTGGTGATACAAATCTCGAAAAACGTTTGATGCGTATTAAGACAATATTGCGTAAATATGAAGATGCTCTCGATGAAGGTGGAGTATTAGAAAAGGATCAGTATTGGAAATTGGTGAGCTACAACCTCATATCTTATTAAAACATACAAACATTCACATGACTTTCTTTTGCCAGTATATTGTTTAGGTCAACAGCCAAAAAGCTGGTTTGAACCTCTAAGAGGTTTTACTAAGTAAAAACAAGGAGTGATGTGGTTTACTTTTGCCTTCTTCACTGGGTTGAAAGAGTATGCTTATCAGCATGCCAGGCCCTCCAAAAAGCATCTCCTTTCCACCCTGCAAATGACACCTTCACTTCATTCACCACAGGGTCTGGCTGCACAGTGAAATTCATTCTCTCAGAGAAGATAACTTTTGACTATTGTCGTTTACATCTCTATCTCTTATGTTCTTAAATAGTTCAGTCATATAATTGGCTGAATATGTGATAAGAAACAATACTATATTTTGTAGCCCTGGAACCAGCAGATCAAGTGCAATTAATTTAACACTCTACCTGCCTATTATGGGCAGATTTGCTAGTATAAATAATGAAAAATAAATAAATTCTTGGGAAGCCTGTGCTCTTGTAGAAAAAATTGTTATTTTAAGACTGCGGCCATAATATGCATTTTAGAGCAAATGTGTATTAAATAAATAATTAAAGCTGTAGAATATTTGAAAACCTACAACTTTTATTTCAAACATATTTCTGAACAATGCTTATTTTAGCATCAATTAGTGACTTTCTGTATTTTTTTCATTAAAATCTGTAAAAAATGGGATTTTTAATACTCCGGCCTTAGTATGAGAGAAGCGTTTAACTGCTAGTCGCATGACCTATTCAGAGCAGCAGTGTGTCGGCCGCATTGGCGCAGTTGGTAACGTGCTCGCCTCTCATCATGCGGTCTTGGGTTCGAATCCCATTCAGGCACGGCATATTTTCATACGTTACAAAAACCATTTCATCATTCACCGTCTGCATTAGCAGTAATTGCAGAACAGTCGGACGTTAAACAAAAAAAAAAAAAAAAAAAAAAAAAAAAGAGCAGCAGTGGACAAGGTACGACTGACCATGATGATAGCCAACCTTCGTAATGGAGAAGGCACCTGAAGAAGAAGAATAGGAAATATAAAACTCTACAACTTTTGTTTCAACCATTTTCTTCTACAAAGCATAGTTTGGTATCAATAATAAAATGATTTCCCATATTTTTAAGTTGAAAAGAGGTTGATTTTCATTTTGCATCTTTCACTCACGATGAAAATTAGGTTATGTTTCATTTTACCCACAGGGTTGGTCTAGAGGTAAAGTTGTCGCCAAAATCAGCTGTTTAACAGCTGATTTTCGGAGACAAAGGTTCCTAGTTCAAATCCTAGTAAAGGTAGTTACTTTTATACGGATTTGAATGCTAGACAGTGGTTACCGGTTTACTTTGATGGTTGGGGTTCAATTAACCATACTCTTTCAGGAATGGTCGGCCTGAGTCTGTACAAGAATACACCTCATTTACACGTCATACATATCATTCTCATCTCATTGGGTCATGGGGTTGCGTATTGTTCTGAATTGAACAGATTGCAACGTACACATATTGGAATTAAAAAATAAACACAAATAAAAAAAATTTTCATTTTACATTGTTTACTAATGATTAAATAACATTTAATTATTAATTAATTTATAACCTATATCATAGGTTATAATGGGCAATTTTTACATTGGCAAGACAAAGTCATGTGAGTCTTTCACACCAGATATTTTTAGATAATCTATTCACTACTAAATCCAAACATGTCCCAGTCACATATAATTTAGATTAGTGCTATTGTATTTTATTTTCCAGTAGAAAACACTTTTGTAAAAACATGAACAAGTGACGTTTTTAAAATTCATGATTCAATTCTGTGCCCTAGAAGTAAAGGGTGTTAACTCCAATTTTGGCAAAATTAAGTTTGAAAATCAGCAAGAAAGCTCTATAAACGTTGCAGTAACCACATTAACTCCACTTTTGTTTAATGATGCAGAATATTTTTTAAATTGCTACTATTTTTAACTCTAATTGAATGTATACTCGTTATTGACAACAAATTTTTTTTATTTTGAATTCTTTTGTTTTTATTGTCTTACAGATGGCCTCAGAATTTGCTTGAATTCTGTAATTTTTTCAAACATTGTTGTGAATAAAATGCTGATTCCTTATCAGTTTTGTCTCAGTTTTTTCATTTGATTAACTTAAGTTACATTGGGGGTCAACACTATTGTAAATTAAAACGCAGAAAGACGTAAAGAGTATGAAGTTTTGTGGGTGTTAAGGGGGATGTATAAGTTAAGAAAATTGTTAAGTCATTTAAATCTCAGTATCAGAAGTTATTTTATTTGGTATTAATTTTAAAAAATTCTCACACCTTTAGATTTTTTTTTTACAAAATAAGAAACTTTGTGATTTTGGTTTTTTGAAATATTACCAAAATGGAGTTAACTTCCTTTACCTCTTTAGGTACAGAATTAATTTGAGTGATTAAAATTATTTTTTGTCGAAAATAGATTGTTGCTGAAATGGAATCGGATAAAATGTTAAATATGGATTCAGAAGATGCTGATGATGAAAAAGTTGCAGAGAATATTGTTCTTAATTATCATTCACGTCAAAATGAACGAAATCATATAGAAAAGGAAGAAAAAAATGAGGAAGAAGAAGAAAATTCAGGAAGCGATGAAGAAGGTTCTTGGGTTGATGTAAGTGGCAGTGATAAAGAAATTGGCAGTGATTCTGAAGAGTTTAAGTGGCTTGGAGATGAGTTGAATGAAAAATTAATCACTGGTCCTACAAAAAAATAAATGCTGAATATAAAAATTATATTTTTAAATTCTTGCAGTTGGTAAATGATATATTGAACAAATATTTGTTGTTCTTTTATTGTAATTATTGTGTTGTTAACAGCAATATAATGTTGATTAAAATTTTTCTTAATAGGTTTAAAAAACAAATTGATGTGTATTTAAAAATTACATATTTTTTTCTCTAATTCTTTTTTTACAACTGTAAAATTTTACAAGCAAATGTGAAGATTATGATAATAATGTAAATGACATGATAGATAATGTAAAAACATGTTTTATGGGTTCAGGGGGTCTGAAAACGTGTAGATCCGGTAAAAACTCGACATGAAAACAATACTTTCCTTCCTATAAACTCATATTGGCAAGAGAAAGTAATAAAGTCAGATACCTTTTGAACAGACCTTGTATGTGACAAGCAGAAATGATAGAATCAAGGCATGTATGAACTAAATTTTGTTCCCCTCTTTAATTCTTTATTTACAACTGTAAAATTTTACAACAAGCAAATGTGATGATTAAGATAATAATGTAAATGACATGATAGGCATAGAGGGGTAGGGCCCCCATTGGTGCCTCCCCAACAATGAAATTTGTATATCGAATTAGCAGGTCTCTACTCCAGCGTCTTTTAAGGCGTCTGGGCGGATTATCAGGTAAATGGACGTTGGAAAGTGAACGCACCAGGGGGTTCTCGTGTTTGTGTGACTTGTCGTAAAAGCATTTGTATAGGTATTCAATGGAATTTTGTATAAGTGGTGTTTTCAAATCTGTATGTAAGGTTTTGTTACTAACGTAAAGAGGTGCATTTGTTATAAGGCGTAATATTTTTGACTGAAAAATTACATAAGACTTATTCTATTTATTTATTTATTTATCTATTTATGTATCTATTTATTTTAACTGTTTATGTATCTATTTATTTTAACGCCTAACACCTATATCTTCAAACCTTAATAAAATCTTTTTGCCGACCGCATTGGCGCAGTTTGATGATCGCAGTCTCATGGTGAGAGGCGTGCTCGCCTCTCATCATGTGGTCGTGGGTTTGAATCCCACTCAGGCACGCCATATTTTCATACATTACAAAAAATCATTTCATCCTCCATTGTACAATAGTTACACCCCAACGTCGTCGCTAATGACCCCGTTGTAGTTGATGCGACGTTAAATAAATAAATTAAAAAAAAAAATCTTTTTTTTTGTCATCAGTCTCTCACGATTGGTGTGATGCAGTTCTTCAAGCTGTTCTATCTTGCGGAAGTCGTTTCATATCTATAATCTTCAGATGAACTAATGTCCCCTAGCCGTGGGAGTGAGAGAATGCATGACGCTCTCACTCGCACAAGCCATACGCGCCGTTCCAATAACATTGTTGTATAATTTTACTCATTGTTGTGAGCAACCGTTTATGCATGCAGTAAACTAACAAGCAAGATAACGACTGTAGTATGTTTTCATATTTGGATTACAACGGTAAAGACCTTTGAGCGCATGCGTAGTTATGCCACATATCTCCCTCTCACTCGCTCGACTATGGGATATCAGTTCGTCTGATACCTATACATACCTGCATACCTATAAGCATCGATGTAAACAATAGACGTGATTCTTCTCCAGTACTTACAATTCCTTGCCAACATTAACTTTATACTGTTTACAATATATTAAATTGCTCATTCCCAACCGCACAGTTATGTCTATGTCATACAAGACTGAGCTGTTACAATCACTTAAATTTCAGGTGTTATAACTTTTTGACATGTCCCTCGGGAGTTTCCTGGACGCAATACAAAAAAACCTTTTAATTACCAACCCAAAAATCCCTTCATGAATTATTTAAAGCACTTTTCAAGTTCCAGATGCAATGAAAAGCAGAAGGGCCAAAAAAGTTACTGTATAAAACAGAAATTGGGTCTTTTCCGTTTTCTGTATGCCACTATCAAATCCGAATTCCCTGAAGGGTTACACAATGCTCCCACTCCTGCGTCTAGCGCGTCAATCTGACTAGCAATATATTTTACAGTCGGCCATAAATTTTGTAGAGTTACTTAATAATATTCGGACGGAGAAAGATGCTGCAGAGTTACTTCAGGAAAAGGGGTAATTACATACCAGAAGATGTGACAACTAAAAAAGTATGTGCAAAAAACTCACACGACTTTCTCTTCCCAATGTAAATAATTAAAATATATAACGTAAAAGTATAATGTAACCTGGTAATAGCAAAAAATTTAATTAAAAAATATAACTTAATAGTGATGTAGTAATGACAAAATAAAACAATCAAAATATGAAATAAAACAACAGAACGTGTAACACAGTACTGTATACTGGAACTGGGAAGGACGTGTGTACGCGTGCGTGAGTGTGGCTGTCTCATTAAAGTATTCAGTAAGGTAGGTAGTGGTGGGCGAAATGAACAAATGCGCAACCCTTCAGGGAATTCGGATTTGACAAGGGCATACAAAAAAACGGAAAAGACCTGATATTCTTACTAAAACTATAATAAAATTGTTTTAATAAATAATATAACACAAAGTTGTGTAAATGAAAATTTAATAGTTGTCAAACTGCAATAAATTTTAATTTATAAAGATTATTCTCTTTGTTTTTTTATGATTAGTTCCCTTTTATCTGTACATTAGTTTGTTTTAACTGTTCATTGACGTGAAGTTATTAAAATGATACAAAAGGAAATTTAAAATAAAATCAAATTATTCATGCTGTAAAAAAATATCAGGAGAATAAATAATGGAAGTATGAATGATGATAGGACTTGTCCACAGTATGAACTTGTCGCATGCAACAAAAAGTTAAATGCTTGAACTGTTTACATGGCGGCGACAGATCTAGTGAGGGGGATGACGTCATTCAGTCATATCTTGACCGCCGTAGTCGAAAGATTATGTAGATATTAGTGTCGTGTGTGTGACTGTATAACAAAAATAGAAGTGATGTTAAGTGATGAAAACAACCGTGACGAGATAAGAGATGATGAGCTATCAGTAATTGAAACATTAATTTTGGTAAGTAGCAATTTTTTTAATGCTTTTCTCCTTGTTCGCGCTTTGTGCCTTATACACTATTACACTCACTTCCCCTTCAAAATTTTTGTGGTTTGCAACGTAATTAACTAGTGGTGGGTACAAAAATGGTCAATTGTTTGAAAATAACAGTTCTTGGAAAAAACTAACATAAAAAAAAACTGTTGTGTACCCCTTCCACTGGGCCTTTCCCTTATTCCTTAATACCCCTTCCACCACGCTACGCACTTCGTCTGTTTTTGTTTTCTGCTTACAGTTTTGTACGTTTTATTTTGGAACTATACTTTGTCCAAAACGGGTGTAGTTTATTAGGTATTTTATTAAGAACAGAATAGCGAATGGAAAACAAACCACTTAGAGTTGTTCTACGTTTTGAAAACTTTCCTTGTTTAACTTTAGTCTGATCTGAACTGTTTTTAGAGTTCGTTTTTATTAAAACATTCGTCGAATTTTATTTGATTATTGTAGTAATAGTTATAATTTATATGTTCATAAAGTTTATTTTTTTCAGTTAGCCTACTGTGTCCAATATTTCTTGTTATTTTGTCTTGTTATAATTTTGGTTTAAAATTGAGGTTATTTCAGTTTATAAAGGAATATTCATAAATTGTTTCAAAAACTTTAGAAGTGTTTGTTTAATTCAATTTTTACATTACATAACCAAGAGTTTAATAATATAGTAAAAGTAAACGTTATTTTTAAATACCTAATAATCGTTTTTGTAATATAGGCGGCTTAGCTGTAAAATTAACCATTTTAAGAAGTAACAGATAAATAATTTTACCTGTTTGTAATTCTGTAAAATTTTGCCAACTGGAAAAATGTTTGAAAGTTTTGTTAATATGATAAGTAAATACATGTAGGCCAAAATAAATCTTGTTTATTTTTAGGTTAATGGATAGAGTACTCATTTAATTTATGAATTGTGAATTTTTAAAATAAATTATTGTTCACATTCTCTGGTGTTTAAAATTTGTCTAGAATAATATTAGCTGTAGTTTCATTTCAGGTCAATTAATAAAAAAAGAGACCCAGTCAAATGATACTTGAGCTACTTTGGCCCTAACCTAAAAACAATCACGATTTATTTTGGCCTTCACATTACTTACCTTTATTAATATTTACAAGTTTTTGTCTCTTGGAAAAGAGAAGAAATGATGTTATCTAACCCTCTGCGAAGAAAAATACTTTTTTTACGTAATACACAATCATTATTATGTATTAAGTTTTCTTAAATAAAATCTGTAGTCCTGCTTTTTTGTTTGTTCTTTTAACATGTTGATTTGTTATATTGCTGTCTTTGTGTTTGTAGAACGATTGCTAGGTCACCTATCAAAGCAAGACAGTTTGTTGTTTAGGTCATCAGCCGAAAGACTGGTTTAAACCTGTAGAGGTTTTACTAAGTAAAAAGAGGAGTAAGGTGTTTTACCAATGCCTTCCTCACTGAGTGGAAAAGTACGCTTATCAGAATGCCGGGCCCTCTGAAAAGCACATATTTTCCACTCTGCAAATGACACCTTCACTTTATTCACCACAGGGTCTGGCTGTATAATGAAATTCATTACTTTCAGAGGAGATAACTCTGATTAGCGTCTTTTACACCTCTACCTCTTCTGTTCTTAGATGATTCAGTCATTTAATTGGCTGACCATGTGATAAGAAAACAGAACTATTTATTTTAGCCCTGCAACAAACAGATTGAGTGTAAATAATTTTACTCTCCATCTGTCTGTTATGGGCATCAAGACATTTTATCTATATACAATTCATTGATTCCCCTAAGTGTACTTTATTTGTTGTTTAGGTGATCAGCCAAAACACTGGTTTGAACCTCTAGAGGTTTTACTAAGTAAACGACAAATGAGGTAGTTTATCATTACCATCTTCACTGAGGGAAAAGTACACTTATCAGCCCTCTGAAAAGCACATATTTTCCACTCTACAAATGACATCTTCACTTTATTCACCACAGGGTCTGGCTGTATAATGAAATTCACTATTTTCAATGGAAATAACTCTGATTAGTCTCTTTTACACCTCTACCTCTTCTGTTCTTAAATGATTCAGTCATTTAATTGGCTGACCATGTGATAAGAAACAGAACTATTTATTTTAGCCCTACAATGAACAGATGCCCCATCTCATATGGGCAGCTAAAAGCTTATATAAAGATACGAAAATCAAAGTAGATACGGGGAATTCCTACTCTGATGAAATAATAATTAATAAAGGACTAAGACAAGGATGTGGACTATCTCCCACGCTATTTAATATTTTTATAAATGACGTGATCAAGAGTTGGAAACCATTAGTACATTCAGGTATCTACATGAATGAAAGTTTGAAGTTAAACTGCCTTTTATTTGCTGACGACCTGATAATATTACAGGAGAAGGAGGATGACCTGCAGAGAGCAGTGTATGAGATGAGTAGAATATGCCAGGAATATAATTTGACAATTTCAACCAAAAAGACAAGGGTAATGGCATTCAGGGGGAAGGATCCTGTCAGAAGTAAAATTGTCATATATAATAAGATTATAGAACAGATATCCCATTTTAACTATCTAGGTTGCGATGTAACTTATCAACAGAGTAAGGAGGTGTATGATAGGATCCACCGATTTCAACACATATGTGGTACTATCCACAGGAACTTGAAAAACATCACAAGTAAAGACACTAGAATGAGATTTTATAAAACGATAGCTGCTCCAACAGTACTTTACGGAAGTGAAACGTGGGTTCTGTCAAGACGGGAAGAGAGCCGATTACAAGCAGCAGAAATGAGATTTCTCCGGCAAACTTATGGCTGTAGTAGAGAGGACCGTTACAGAAACACGGAGATACGACAACATCTTAATATCTTCTCCATAAATGATAAAGTAATGGAGGGCAAGAAGAAGTGGATAGATCACTTAGGTAGAATGAAGGATGAAAGAGTACCCAAGCAGGCACTATGGTACAAGCCAAGGGGTAAAAGGGATTGAGGACGTCCAAGGAAGAGATGGGCGGATGGTGGAGGTTCGGAACAGGCAGCAACGCCTAACCCGTGAAAGGAAGAAGAAGAAGAAGAAGAATGAACAGATCGAGTGCAATTAATTTAACACTCCACCTGCCTGCTATAGGCAAATTTTTTACACCGGGTGATTTTTTTAGTCCTGTTACCCAATTGTTAATGTCTGGTAATTTTTTTCTAAGAAAGGGATATTTTGTTTTGTGACACAAAGTTGGTAGTCCTACTCAACCGGTATAGATACGACAGTTTGAGCTGATTCTCCTTGAGTTGCGTAAAATTTTGTGCTGTTTCCAGTTGTGTTACAAACAGAATATCTTTTACCCTAGAACAACGGGTTTTCATTCTTGAACAATATTTTGCTACAAAATTGTATGCGAGTGTAAAAGAATCATTTCAAATTAAATTTTTTGGTGTTCCTCCACTCTATTCTAGTCAATTTCTAGGCTAACTAACTGATTTTTAGAGGCAGGTATTGTTTGCAGCAGAAAACGTAGTGGTCGACCAACTCTCTTGACAGATGACGTTAAGAGAATGTGAAAACAAGATTGCTCAATTCTCCATGGAAAAGTTTAAAAAAACTTTCCTCGCATGTTGATTTGTCATGTTCGAGTGCTCAGAAAGCTGCTAAAAAATTGAAATTGTATCCGTATCACATACGATTAGTTCTAGAGCTTCAGCCTCCAGATTTAAACAAGAGATTGTTTTAGGATAAAATACATTCTGTTCGTAGCACGACCGGAAATGGCACAAAATTTTAGATAGCTCAAGGAGAATCAACTCACACTGCCATATCCATACTGGGCTACCAACTTAGTGTCACAAAACAAAATTTATTTTTTTTAGAAAAATATTACCAGACATTAACAATTGCGTAACAGGACTAAAAAATCACTCTGTAGTAATATAAAAAAAAAAAAATTATACAAGGAACATTAAACAGGAATAAATTGACAATGAAAATATTTTAAATAATTTTATTTAAAATTAAATAATATTATAATATAGGTACTTAAAATTACAATAATATTAATAATAATAATAATTACTTTACAGTATTTACTCATGTACTATGAAAAATAAAAATAAAAAAAAATGGTTTAATAAACATACGGCAGGCTAACTGTGAAATAAATAAGTAATATCGTTTGAAGTACATGTAACATACCTGGTAGAAATTTAGGTACTATAATCTACCCCATGGAACCGTGCAGCATGTTAAAACAAAAATGTATTAAAATTGCGATTGAACTTAGCTCGATCCATTTAAGTTACAAAAAATATTTTTCACTTATCAGATAAAACTTGATATATACCAATTGAAACATAACACAAAATACTAAATATGACAGTACCAATAGAAAGAACTCATAGAGTAGGCCTATTACAAAATATCTGGCTGTCACAAGTTGTTTTGACTGAAGGCGTTGGTAGAGTGAAACACGATTACACATCCTTTTTACTGATTTTCAACCCGTAGTCTATTTATATCTGCTGCATGGTTCTGTGGGATAAACTATAACCACGAAAATGTTTTGTTCATTAATTTATTTATGAATTAATGAAAATGAAATTAAGGTGGGATGATTAATGCATGATTGTGAACAACATACAAGATTTAGAAAATGATTTACAAGATCTAAATATAATTTTCGAAAGATTTTATGAACTGTGACTATTTAAATCATATTATTTAATTGTATGAAATATGTTCCAAGTTGAATGTCATAAAAGATCAAATTTTTTTTATGAACAAAACAAAAAATCATTAAGATACACTGAAAAATAGCCATGTTATGGATAGATAGATTTATAAAATGCTACAAATCGCACAAAAGTAGGCCAACATTTTTTAGTCTAAATCTTGACGTCCTAATATTATCAGGTCGCTGATATTGTCTGAATAACAAATTTATTCTAACTTTTGTGGTATATTTTTTATATTTTACAAGATCATTCATCAAATTATTTGTTTGACCAAAAATAGTCAAATTTAAAAAAAAATTAATTTATTTCGTTTATTTTTTTAAGTAGTTCTCAATGGAAAAATACATCCCTGAGTTGAAACATTAATTTATTTTCATCTAATACAAAATTATGATATTTGAATACTTTATGAACATTGTTGAAATTATTCCAGGATTACTTTTTGTTGTTCTTGTAACCTGATTCTATTTTTAGTTTTTTTTGCTTTTATTTGTAAGCGGAAACTGTATTTTACTGACAACAATCCAATTTTATCACAGTATTTCTGATGTGATTTGGCGTGAATTTTTTGGTTCATGAGTTTGTTCAGTATTCTATCCTCTTGCATACTTAGGATACTTAAGCAGACACTGGGCTATAAGTTGGAGGGCAGGAGAGAACAAGGACGCCCAAAAAAAAAAAAATTGGCAGATTTGAGAGGTTCGGAACAGGCAGAGATGCCTAATCCTTGAAAGGCAGAAGAAAAAGAAGAGTTTGTTCAGTAATGAATATCAGCTGGTCAATTTACTACAAAGTTGCTTACCCAATCAGTGTTGTTTAACAGTCTTAATAGTGACTTTGTACCAGCTAACTGACAGGGCTGGCCCAAAAAAGGCCTCTGGTGTTAAATAGCCACATTTCATTAATTGATTTACTGCTGCATGGGTTGGTATCGATTTATGTAATTAACTGCTATAAAAATATAAATTTTTGACATATGGCATCAGAAGAAAAAGATTCAAATTGTTGAAAATGAGATGAAAGAAAATATAATTTTTATGTTGATGAAAAATGTTTTGATGATGATGATGATGATGATATGAATGATGAATGGAATGTGATGGATGTTTTATGTTAAGAACACGTTTTGTTTTTGTATTCTATTTTTTTTTTTTTCTACAAACGTATTCCTGGGTTACGTGAACGTACGAAGTTAAGAAGTTCATCGCTGTCTTCGCATACAAATGGTTTCAAATGGTGGCAGGCTACATCATGCCATTTCACTCCGTCTTGGTAGAAGTTGTTCAAAATTGCTAAGCATGATTCATCGTTACCCTGCAAACAAAAAAAAGTTGTATTAAATTTGTTCATAAACAACATAGCGAAATATTACTAACTCATACTCCACTTGCAGATAAAATAAGGTTGGACAATCAAAATATAAAAATTGTGCAGAGATTTAAGTACTTGGGGGAAGTAATCACCTGCAACTTGAACGAAAAACCATCTTGGCAGAATAGAATAGACAAACTAACTAGGATTAAACATGCTACTAAGAACACATATAATAAAAGATGTCTTTCAATAAATACAAAACTAAGACACTACAAAACAGTCGCCCTACCACAAATTACATACGCAAGTAAAACAATATTTAAAACCACAAATACCATTGCAATAGATAAGGTCCTCAGGATTGAGAGAAGAATAGTCAGAACTTGCTTGAACAAAAACTATCAAGTAGACGGAGTTTGGAGACTAGCTTCCAACGAAATGGTCTACAAAAACATAGAACCTATTACAAGTATAATTAAAAAGAAACGAATATCATTCCTGGGACATCTTTTAAGGACACCTGAAAATAGAACTAGCAGGAAAATAATAGAAAAACTGTGGTATAGTAAAAGTGATATTAAATGGATCACAGAATTAAAAGAAGATATTAGAAGGTTACAAATTACAATAGAAGATTTAAAACACAAGACAAATGCATTGAAGGTATTGTAGGACGAACGCGTTATACTACAGCCGGGAAGGAACAAGCAACGATTGGGAAGAATGGTTCCAGAGGAGGAAAGAAAATTGCGCTCGGAAAGGATGAAAAAATATTGGGCGGAAAAGAAAAGGAAGAAAGAAGGAAAGACTTTAAATGTAAAATGACTAAAGTGGTCCTTTGTAGGCCATAAAATATTAAAAAAAAAACAACATAGTGAAAAACATTTACAAAAACTAGAAGACCATCAGAATCCATTAGCGATTAGCCTCCTTGACAACAGCGAAGATACTCACAGACTGAAATGCTTTAAACCATTGGACTTACCTCTACGATTTTGTTAGTCAATTAATTTTAATTTTTTTATTTTTATTTTTTATCTTTTCTACTTCAACTCCTAATCATCAGCATCTCATAATTGCGTCGTTTTCATCTCTACCATCGTCATTGTCATTTCCAACTTCAACTCTTTGTGTTTCGGGATGTTGATTCACGGTTCATCAAGTTTGATTTTGTATAGAAATATTTTTTTTTTGTTTCTTCACAGTTTGGTCTTTTTCAAACACACTACTGAGTGTCGTTTGTGTTTTAATTCTAAGGACATTACTCAGATTTTCTGATATTTGCTTAAAGTTATTGTATTTATTAACTGATTGCAAAAGAAAACTATACTGTTAAAAAAAAAAAAAAAAAAAAAAATTTGTTCATTAAATTACGCTTTATAGCAAAAGCACCTACTTACGTTAGCAACAAAACCTTACATACAGATTTGAAAACACCACTTGTACAAAATTTCATCGAATACCTACACAAACGCTTTCACGACAAGTCACCCAAACACGAGAACCCCTGGTGCGTTCACTTTTCTCCGTCCATTTACCTGATAATCCCCCTAGACGCCTTAAAAGACGCTGGAGTAGAGGCCTGCTAATTTGATAAACAAATTTCATTGTTGGGGAGGCACCAATGGGGGCCCTACCCATCTCATGCCTATAATGTCATTTACATTATTACCATAATCATCACATTTGCTTGTTGTAAATAAAGAATTAAAGAGGGGAAAAAATTAGTTCATACATGTCTTGATTCTATAATTTCTGCTTGTCATAAACAAGGTCTGTTCAAAAAGTATCTGACTTTATTACTTCCTCTTGCCTATATGAATATGTAGGAAGGAAAGTATTGTTTTCATGTCGATTTTTCGAAATCAAGTTTTCACTGGATCTACATGTGTTCAGACCCCCTGAACCCAAAAAACATGTTTTTAGCGATTGGTGTGTGTGTGTATACAGAATATCTCAAGAACGGAACATCGTAGAAACTTGAAACTTAAGTTAGACACCACTACCGGACCCGACACAAACATTTTCATAAAAATCGGTCAACCGGTAGTAGTAGTTTATTCGTGTAATTTTTCACTTTTTTGCGATTTTCTCCAAAACTGGTCCTACGATTTTTTTAAAAATTATTTAAAAAATTTTTAAATTTTTAATTTTTAAAATTACCAATTGAATGGAAACTATGTTCTAAATTTTAATTTTTTAAATATATGCTCTGAAGCTGCCCATAACAGACAGGTGGAGTGTCAAATTATTTACACTGAATCTGTTCGTTCCAAAGCTAAAATAAATAGTTCTGTTTCTTATCACATGGTCAGCCAATTTAATGACTGAATCATTTAAGAACAGAAGAGGTAGAGGTGTACTGTGACACTAATCAGAGTTATCTCCTCTGAAAGTAATAAATTTCATTGTAGAGCCAGACCCTGTGGTGAATGAAGTGAAAGTGTCATTTGCAGAGTGGAAAATATATGCTTTTCAGAGGGCCTGGCATGCTGATAAGTGTACTTTTCCACTCAGTGAGGAAGGCAATGGTAAACCACCTCACTCCTCGATTTACTTAGTAAAACCTCTACAGGTTCAAACCAGCTTTTTGGCTGATGACCTAAACAACAACATCTGAAGAAGGTAGTAGGCCAACCACTAAAACGCGCGTAAGTTTTTTTAAATTAAATAAGCCACCAAAGGTAAGGTGATAAATTTTATTTATACTGTAATTACTATTCTGAATAATTATTATTAATTAAAATTTCAAAACGTAAATATCCAAATAAATAAAAATTTACTGATACTGTTTCATTAAACGTTAAAATAAGTATATAAATTTCTTAAAACTATTTTTTTTTTTTTTTTTTTTTACTTTTAAGACCACACTGAATCACTTTAAGTTAGTTTAACATTTATTTAGACTACGTTGTTTTCTTTTCTTCCAGTAGGCCTTCATTCTAAGCGATCGGGCCAGTCTCACGTCATCTGATACGACACTCATTTTATATTGTTTATTTGGAGGAGGTGCAAATTTAAAGCTTTTAACGATGTTTAATTTTTCGGATTTATTTTGGAGGTCTTCAATTTTTAATCCCATCTCCTCCAGATCTTCATTTATTTCTCTCATCCATACCGGTTTGAGAGCGAGTCCACAACAGAAATTCAATATCTGTTTGACATATCTATTTTCTGGATATCTCAATATGTGACCGAGGTATGATATTCTCTTTTTCCTCATCGTCTCAGTTACTGGATCAATAGTTTTGTAAACTTCACTATTGGGCAAAAGTCTCCAGTGTCCTTCCACTTTGTTTCTCTTGCCTATGCAGGTTCTCACTATTTCTCTTTCCTTTTTTAAAACTATTTAATGTACAGTTCAGCCGTTGTTAGTTTGCTCCTACTGTAAACAAACCAAGGCCAGCTACTACAGGGTGCACGCTAGGGTCCACCACTTTGCGGATGTCGTATTCCTATTAAGTTAACTATATTTTGAATTATAAGTACTTAAAGTACTTAAAACATCAGTCTTGATATGGATCTAACCTTAACTATTTCATTTATAAAAATACTTTTAAATGTACTATTTTGTATTTAAATACTTTTGAAAATATTTTGTTGTTACTTTTTAATCAGCGTGTACTCATTTTTATATAATGCGCATGCTTCAGTGACGTCATTATTTGTTTACATTAGGAGCAAACTAAGAAAGGCTGGACTGTAAATTGTTTCATTGGTCTGTAATATGTTGATGTATCATTTTAAGTTTGTAGATCCTTTAAAAGAAAATATTGTAGAAAGTTTTCTTGACAAAATTTATAAGCATTTTATCATGATCATGTTTCTTATAATAACGATGAATTACTATTATTACGTTTATATTTTCTTAATAATTTCACTGGAATGTATACTAAATGTATAAAAAATACATTCTTGCCTAAGGTTATGTACAATAAAATGTTCTAGAGTGATCTAGAGTCCATTTCTAACTGATACAAGCTCCATAAATATAAAAAGAGTAAATAAAATTGCCTCAGGTAAAGTAATATTTCATTTCTACGAATCACATAATAATTTCCTTAGAAAGAAATCTAAATCATAATTTCTTAGAAATTTGTTTTTACCTGAAGCAGGATTTTAAGTTAATGGTTAACTTATTTATTTCATTCAAAAATAAATCTTTATAATGCATCCTGCAGTTTTAAATATTTCTATTTCATATAATGAATTAATACAATAATTCCACTAACCTTCTTTTTAAACTGCGTCACCTTTATTTTAATTTTTACTTACACGTATGACTAGTCGTAATTTTCAAGTGAGGTATAATGAACATAAAAAAGCACTGAAATGTGACTACATTATATCTAACTATACCAATCATATAAAAGAAGAAAAACATAAATTTGGTAAAATAGATGAACATTTCAATATAATAGAACAATGTAATATAGAAAATAAAAATAAAATTGAAAAATATGAGATGTTCCACATTTATAAATATTTAAAAGAGCAAAAGCAGGACATTTTGAATGAACAGGTGAAATTTAGGAATGATGAAGTGATATTGACTGCTGCTGCTATCTACAGTAAATATGAGAAGGGATAAATTTAAATAAATTTTAAATCAGTTTTATACAAGTGACTGAAGATGTATCATCTTCTATAGATTTTTAATAAATAGTGTTTTTAGTTTCAATTATATGTTATATACTCTGATGATGGTGGATCCACCGAAACACGTGTAAGTAAAAATTAAAATAAAGGTGACGCAGTTTAAAAAGAAGGTTAGTGGAATTATTGTATTAATTCATTATATGAAATAGAAATTATTTATTTCAGTTTACAATTTCTGTTAATAAAATTTTTAGATTGTTTCGTACAAGAATAATGCTAAAAATTTACATAATCATACGAGGTGTGGCTATTAAATAACGAGACTGACGTTGTAAAAAATTTTATTTGTATTTATACATAATCACTTCTTGTCACCCAAGGGCGGATCTAGAAGCCAAATTTGGGGGGGGCTATTGAGACTTGACCCCCCCGTGAACACACATATATAACACATAACATGTGAACACACATTATATTAAAAAAACATTATATTACAAGTTATTATCCTGTATTTCATTGTTCTTTTTGTTCAAATAGAATTCTATAAGATTCTTAAGAATTAGTTTGAATAGAGGAGTAAATGAACCCAAGTTAGCAAATTCGAAACTTAAGTTTTTTAGTTTGTATCCGTAAAATCCATTTGACTCAATCGAGTAAAAAAAGTTGAAAAACTATATTATCGGTAATAATTATAAAAAATTTTTAGCAAAAAAAAAAAAAAAGCCGGGCTTTGGGGGGGGGGGGCGATAGCCCCAATAGCCCCCCCCCTAGATCCGCCTCTGTTGTCACCTTCCCTACAACACTCCTTACGAATTTGCCATTGTTGGAAACAGTGCTGGAAGTCATCTTTTGTCAGCTCCTTCAGGACACGTGCCGCTTTCTCTTTTACAGCTTCCACAGACTCAAATCTTGTCCCTTTTAATGCAGATTTCACCTTAGGGAACTGGTAGAAGTCACATGGTGCAAGATCTGGTGAATACGGTGGATGTTCTAACACTGAGATGCTGTACTTGGCTAGGAACCTCTTGACAGATAACGCGGAATGAACTGATGCATTGTCTTGGTGGAGAACCCATGATTTGTCCTTCCATATTTCGGGGCGTTTTTTCCTTACTCTTTGATGTAGTTTAGAAAGTACCTCAAGGTAGTAGTATTGATTAATTGTTTAAACTTCAGGAACCCAGTGAAGGTACATGAACCCATGGATATAAAAAAAACAATCATCATTGCTTTGAATTTTGACTTACTCATTCGAGCTTTTTTGGCTCTCGGTGCAGTTCAGCCCTTCCAGTGCATAGATTGGCGCTTCGTTTCCGGATCATAAGTAAAAAACCACGTTTCATCACATGTTATTATCTTCTAATTGTTCCCTAAGGTGAAATCTGCATTAAAAGGGGCAAGATTTGAGTCTGTGGAAGCTGCAAAAGAAAAAGCTGCATGTGTCGTGAAGGAGCTGACAGAAGATGACTTCCAGCACTGTATCCAACAATGGAAAATTCGCATGGAGCATTGCAGGGATAGAGAAGGAGTGTATATTAAAGGTGACAATAAGTAATTAAGTATAAAATAAAAATAAAATTTTTTACAATGTCAGTTTTGTTATTTAATTGCCACACCTCGTAGTTCCAGTTGGTTCAGATTTTTGATGCTCTACTGTGATTGTTTTTATAATAGTCTGGTAGTTTTTTACCTTCTCTTGCCTATATGAATATTTAGGGAGGAAAGTATTGTTTTCATGTCGATTTTTCGAAATCGAGTTTTGACCGGATCTACACGTTTTCAGACCCCCTGAACCCAAAAAACATGTTTTTAGTGATTGGTCTGTGTGTGTGTGTGTGTGTATACAAAATATCTCAAGAACGGAACATCGTACGAACTTGAAACTTAAAACTTAAGTTACATACCCTTACCAGACCCAACATGAACATTTTCATCAAAATCGGTCAACCGGAAGTAGTAGTTTATTCGTATAATTTTTCACTTTTTTGCGATTTTCTCCAAAACTGGTCCTACGATTTTTTTTAAAATCGCCTCATTTACTCAATTTTTTATTCTCTACAAGATAGGGTAGGCGCCATGTTTGCTGAAATTCTTGGTGAGGCTGTTTTCACGTAAAAACGTTGTTTTTTTAAGATTACGGCTTTAATATGTATTATAGCGCAAAAATTTATACAATAAAAAATGTAGAGAATTTAAAATTTTACAACTTTTATTTCAAACATTTTTTTGTTTAACGCTTATTTTAACGGTAATTAGCAATTATCTGTTTTTTTCTTACGAAAACGTAAAAAAAAATCAATTTTTTAAAGATTTCAGCCTTTGTATGCATTTTATGACAAAAGTATTTTATCAGATTTATAGAAAATTAAAAGATCTACAACTTTTATTTTGAGCATTTTTCTGTACAGAGCCTAGTTTAGCGTGAAAGAGTGATTTTCCGTATTTTTAAGCCAAACTGAGGTTGATTTTCATTTTGCGTCTTTCATATATATGATTAAAATTCGGTTATGTTAATTGAGGTTAGTTTTTTGTTTATTTCTAATGTTTTATTACTAATGTTAGGTTATATTGTTAATTATTTGCACTGGCAAGAGAAAGTTGTGTGAGTGTTTCACACCAGTTTTTTTGAATTACCTGTGGAGCTTCTCTGTTGTCAGGTTGAGCTTGTCCGTAACCACCAGTGTGACTCCAATCTCCTGTATTCCGTTGAGTTGTTGGTCCAATTTTAGCTCCTGATCCGGACCAGAACCATCCATTTATATTTGGTGGCTGAAGATCAGGTCTGTCACAACCATTAAAGTTACATTTTCTTCCAGATGTCCAAATGTACCTGACATTACCTGTTAAAACATTCAAAATCATCATTTAAATAAATCATTATAATGCATCCTGCTGTCGAATGTAAAAATAGTCAATTTTTACTAACCTTTTATTGCTGCTTTAACTTGTTTTTACATATGATTTTATTTTCTTAAACTAAGAGCCTACATGTTTTGCCGGGTGCAATGGCGAAGTTGGTAGCGTGCTCGCCTCTCATCATGCGGTCTTGGGTTCGAATCCCATTCAGGCACGGCATTTTTTCATACGTTAAAATATCATTTCATCATTCACCGTCTGCATTAGCAGTAATTGCAGAACAGTCGGCCGTTAAACCAAAAAAAAAAAAAAAAAAAAATACATGTTTTGGTGGATTCACCTTCATCAAAGAACACCTCATTCACACCACTAATATTTGCGTTGTTTAGGTGATCAGCTGAAAGGCTGGTTTGAACCTGTAGACGTTTTACTAAGTAAAACGAGGAGTGAGGTGGTTTACCATTGCCATAACTCACCGAGTGGAAAAATACGCTTAACAACATGCCGGGCCCTCTGAAAAGCACATATTTTCCATTCTGTAAATGACACCTTCACTTCATTCACCACAGGGTCCAACTGTATAATGAAATTCATTACTTTCACAGGAGATAACTCTGATTAGTGTCTTTTACACCTCTACCTCTTCTGTTCTTAAATGATTCAGTCATTTAATTGGCTGACCATGTGATAAGAAACACAACTATTTATTTTAGCCCTGCAATGAACAAACTGAGTGTAAATAATTTGACACTCCACCTGTCTGTTATGGGCTTTCGCTGGATGATAAGAATATGTTTTTTTAGTCTAGTTAGTACGTGGCTACCACTACAAATGCAGCAGCTGTGAAATACTACTAACTCATTCATACACTCATTCATTCTCCCATAATACCGGGTGATTTTTTTAGTCCTGTTACCCAATTGTTAATGTCTGGTAATTTTTTTCTAAGAAAGGGATATTTTGTTTTGTGACACAAATTTGGTAGCCCTACTCAACCGGTATAGATACGACAGTTTGAGTTGATTCTCCTTGTGTTGTGTAAAATTTTGTGCTGTTTCCAGTTGTGTTACGAACAAAATGTCTTTTACCCTAGAACAACGGGTTTTCATTCTTGAACAATATTTTGCTACAAAATCGTATGCGAGTGTAAAAGAATCATTTCAAATTAAATTTTTTGGTGTTCCTCCACTCTATTCTAGTCAATTTCTAGGCTAACTAACTGATTTTTAGAGGCAGGTATTGTTTGCAGCAGAAAACGTAGTGGTCGACCAACTCTCTTGACAGATGACGTTAAGAGAATGTGAAAACAAGATTGCTCAGTTCTCCATGGAAAAGTTCACAAAAACTTTCCTCGCATGTTGATTTGTCATGTTCGAGTGCTCAGAAAGCTGCTAAAAAATTGAAATTGTATCCGTATCGCATACGATTAGTTCTAGAGCTTCAGCCTCCAGATTTAAACAAGAGATTGTTTTAGGATAAAAGTCATTCTGTTCGTAGCACGACCGGAAATGGCACAAAATTTTACACAGCTCAAGGAGAATCAACTCACACTGCCATATCCATACTGGTTGAGTAGGGCTACCAACTTAGTGTCACAAAACAAAATTTATTTTTTTTAGAAAAATATTACCAGACATTAACAATTGGGTAACAGGACTAAAAAATCACTCTGTATAATAACACACTGCATACCTCCCAACTACACGGAGCTAGGACTCAACCATTAGGTCGGAGGAGTATGTGGGGTCGAAGTCAAGTACGCGCATGCGTAGTCAAGTGCTCATCGCAATTGGCTTGGCCTTTACCTGGTTAGATAGAGCACATAACAAAGCTATAAGTGTAGAGTTAAATATTCAGTCACTGTTGTTGTTGTTGTTTAGGTCATCAGCCAAAAGGCTGGTTTGAACCTGTAGAGGTTTTACTAAGTAAATCGAGGAGTGAGGTGGTTTACCGTTGGCTTCCTTACTGAGTGGAAAAGTACGCTTATCAGCATGCCAGGCCCTCTGAAAGGCATATATTTCCCACTCTGCAAATGACATCTTCACTTCATTCACCACAGGGTCTGGCTGTATAATGAAATCCATTACTTTCAGATGAGATAACTCTGATTAGTGTCTTTTACACCTCTACCACTTCTGTTCTTAAATGATTCAGTCATTTAATTGGCTGACCATGTGATAAGAAACACAACTATTTATTTTAGCCCTGCAACTAACGGATTGAGTGTAAATAATTTGACACTCCACCTGTCTGTTATGGGCACTGTATGAAACATTCAGGCCCTGACTGAAACTGTTCAGTCACTGTATGAAACGTTAAAAATGTATAAGAGAACCTGGTCCAACCATTTACTTTGCATGCCAGCGTACAGACTTCCTCTGTGAGCATGGAATTATAAACCTAAAAGGAAGCGAGGCTTGGGAAGACCTAAAAAGAGATGGAAGCCGGAACCGGCCATTGAGCCTAATCCTTGACAGATGATGATGATGATCAAATATGATTTTACCAACCTCTTGTTAATCTCTGTTTAACAAATTCATTTTCTTGTGGAGTTTCAAGACTGACAGCGTCCATACAATGTCTTCTGCAGATATTTCTTGAATCTAACCAATCTACTTCAAGATTTCTTGTCGGTCCATGTTCCCAACTGAAGAAGTATGAGTGTGCTACGCCTCTTGCATCTCTGTAAGTAGCGTGCCTTACTCCTGGAAAAGAAACAAAACAATTTGTGTGTTAAAAATAATTGTATAGAAATTTAGATTTATTAAGAAGTTTAGTACGTTTGTTTTAGGAAGAAGCTTGTAAGGGGAGGGCGAGTAGGTAGAGTAGGGATAGTTTCAAAGGGGGCAAGTGTTGTCTCCTTCTCACTTAATGATCATTCCCTCTCTTTCTAACCGTATTTTATGTTACAACTACGAGGTGCTTCCCCCACCACTAAACAGAACAGCTCAGCGGCATTGAGCGTTGGAGGGGAAGCTTCTAGCTAGAACAAATGACCTGTAACTTGATAATGAAATTTTTACTTTCTCTTGCCCTATATGAATATATAGGAAGGAAAGTATTGTTTTCATGTCGATTTTAAGAAATCGAGTTTTCACCGGATCTACACGTTCCCCCACGGACCCCCCTGAACCTAAAAAAAACATGTTTTTAGCAATTGGTCTGTGTGTGTGTGTGTGTGTGTGTGAACAGAATATCTGAACAATGGAATATTGTAGGAACTTGAAACGTAAGTTAGACACCACTACCGAATCCGACAAAAACAGTTTCATCAAAATCGGTCAACCAGAAGTAGTAGTTTATTTGTGTAATTTTTCACTTTTTTGCGATTTTCTCAAAAACTGGTCCTACGATTTTTTTAAAAATCGGCTGGTTTACTAAATTTTTTATTCTCTACAAGATAGGGTAGGCGCCATGTCTGCTGAAATTCTTGGGAAGGCTGTTTTCTCGTAAATTTTTTTTCAGATTGCGGCTTTAATATGCATTTTAACGCAAAATGTACATAACAAAAGTTGTAGAGAATTTAAAATCCTATAACTTTTATTTCAAAATTTCTTTTGTATAACGCTTAGTTTAGCGGTAATTAGCGATTTTATGTTTTTTTCTCACGAAAACTTGTAAAATATCGATTTTTTAAGATATCAGCCTTAGCATACGTTTTACGTCAAAACTATATATAATCAAATTTATTGGAAATTAAAAGATCTACAACTTTTATTTAAAGCATTTTTCTCTACAGAGCCTAGTTTAGCGTGAAAAAGTGATTTTCCGTATTTTTAAACCAAACTGAGATTGATTTTCATTATGCGTCTTTCACTCATGATTAAAATTAGATTTTGTTTATTGAAGTTAGTTTTTTTGTTTAATTCTAATGTTTTATTACTATTTTTAGGTTATATTTTTAATTATTTTCATTGGCAAGAGAAAGTTGTGTGAGTGTTTCACACCAGATTTTCAATTGTTACAATGTGAATTCACCTGTGATTGAGTGTTGCTAACTGATATTCTACCTACTTGATGTTACAGTCGAGTTCTTTTTCCAACAACCCGTTATTAATAGAAAATGAAATAAATTATAAAAATTAATTCAATATTTTTAGACGAGAACACAACGAAATAATGTCATTACGTTTGAAGTTGACAAGAAGAATGTTAGAGTTGTGTTTCCTTCAATTGTGGCCCACTTATTTTTACGAAATTCTTTTGGCTTTGTTCTTAACCAAGAACTGTAACTGTAACCGTTTTAATCCTTATAACTTTCACTATTATCTAAATTATCTAAAATGCACATCCATTTACAGACAGGTGGTACATTTGCGGTACATCAAACCCATGTCAAGGGGGCTGACATTAGAGACACGTTCAAGCTCCACCATTACAAGTCCCCAGTTACACGGCGTTCATCGTTACAAGGGGGTATGGGGGCCATGGCCCCCCCCCCCGAAATACTAGGAAAACTTAGTTTAACATTTTCTATAAGCTATTATTTCTAACAAAACTGAATCCCAATACTCGTACCTATCAATTAACAATAATTATTTTAGTAGAAAAATGAGTCGAACAGAAAGTATCTATTTTTAAACGCTTTTATTTAACTTACTCTTGGATTTATCAAATCTTGCAACTTAAAATTTTAATACTTCTACCGTATCAATATGAATCAAACTTTGCACACTTGTTTATCTTCGATGACAATACGCTGTGGAGGTGTTTGTAAAAAAAAATTTTAAAATTAAAAAAAAAATTTTAAAAAAAATTTAAAAAACGCTTTTATTTAACAATTACTTAAAAAAATTAACTAAAAATAAAAAAAAATTACAAAAAAATCACAGAAAAAAAATTACAAAAAAATAAAAAAAAAATTTTAAGAAACGCTATTATTTAACATTTAATCAAAAAGAAATGAACTAAAAAGAAAAAAAGAAAAAAATTTACAAAAAAAAATCACAGACATTACAGTTAAAAATAAAAGCGTGGCGCATTAATATATATAATATTTATTGTAAAATATTCGTTGTAAAATATTATATATATTAATGCGCCACGCTTTTATTTTTAACTGTAATGTCTGTGATTTTTTTTGTAAATTTTTTTATTTTTTTATTTTTAGTTCATTTCTTTTTGATTAATTGTTAAATAATAGCGTTTCTTAAAATTTTTTTTTTAATTTTTTTTTTTTAAATAGTATTAAGATAACAATCAGTGTCAGTAGTCAAAAGCCACTCGCATCCAGTCAGCACCTTGAAAATTTCTCTATGAATTAAAATTGTGGTTACAGCAATACAGCATAAAAGAGCACTTTTCAATGACTCAATTACAAACTATGTATTACAAATTATGTAGTAAGAGCTACATAAAAACAAGATAGCCCCCCCCCCCGAAAATCAGCCCTGGAACCGCCCCTGATCGTTACTTATAGTTATCAGACGAACTAATGTCCCATAGCCGAGCGAGTGAGAGGGAGATATGTGACATAACTACTGCCCGTCCCCAAGCTTTGTGCAGCTGCGGGATGAAGGGGAAAGACGAAGTACCAGACTGCTGTTACGTCATAACACTATACTAATCATCTCATTGCTCTTCGCTGGGCAGTAGGCTGCCTAGTGCGTGACAAACGTGGGTGTTGTTTTCACTATTCGCTGTCGACGGCGACACAAAATATAAAATGTAGTTTGGATAGTACCCTTGACTACTACAAACATAATACAAGTAAAACGTTACTACTACTAACGCAATCTCTCACAGTAGTAGTGACATAATGCATAGCTCTCAGCTATGCATTTTAACGTGCTCGCCTCTCATCATGCGGTCTTGGGTTCGCGATCCCATTCAGGCACGGCATTTTTTCATACGTTACAAAAATCATTTCGTCATTCACCGTCTGCATTAGCAGTAATTGCAGAACAGTCGGACGTTAAACAAAAAAAAAAAAAAAAAAATAGCTCAGCTGCACAAAGCTTGGGGACGGGCAGTACGCATGCGCTCAAAGGTCTGTACCGTAATAATCCAAATCTGAAAACATACTACAGTCGTTATCTTGCTTGTTAGTTTACTGCATGCATAAACGCTTGCTCACAACAATGATAAAATTATACAACAATGTTATTGGAACGGCGCGTATGGCTTGTGCGAGTGAGAGCGTTATGCATTCTCTCACTCCCACGGCTAGGCGACATTAGTTCATCTGAATACTGTACTTTGTGGCACGATACAACACCTCGGCGGTCCCTTAGCCACCTTACAGTCCCGACTTGGCTCCGTGGAATTTTTTTTTGTTTTCCGGCTGAAGAGAGAGCTGAAAGGAAAGCACCGGGACTCCATGGAACACATTCAATATCATATCACAAGGTTTCTAACAGACATTCTTGTCGAGGATTTTCAGAGTGACTTCCAGGCGTGCCACAGTCAAGTGTATTCTTGGAGGGGTAGAGTATTTCGAAGAATTTTAAGCGTTTGTACTACAGGGTGATTTTTTAGTCCTGTTATCCAATTATTAATGTCTGGTAATTTTTTTTCTAAGAAAGGGATATTTTGTTTTGTGACACAAAGTTGGTAGCCCTACTCAACCTATAGATATGACAGTTTGAGTTGATTCTCCTTGAGTTGCGTAAAATTTTGTGCTGTTTCCAGTTGTGTTACGAACAGAATGTCTTTTACCCTAGAACAACGGGTTTTCATTCTTGAACAATATTTTGCTAAAAAATCATATGCGAGTGTAAAAGAATCATTTCAAATTAAATTTTTTGGTGTTCCTCCACTCTATTCTAGTCAATTTCTAGGCTAAGTAACTGATTTTTAGAGACAGGTATTGTTTGCAGCAGAAAACGTAGTGGTCGACCAACTCTCTTGACAGATGACGTTAAGAGAATGTGAAAACAAGATTGCTCAATTCTCCATGGAAAAGTTTACAAAAACTTTCCTCGCATGTTGATTTGTCATGTTCGAGTGCTCAGAAAGCTGCTAAAAAATTGAAATTGTATCCGTATCACATACGATTAGTTCTAGAGCTTCAGCCTCCAGATTTAAACAAGAGATTGTTTTAGGATAAAAGACATTCTGTTCGTAGCACGACCGGAAATGGCACAAAATTTTACACAGCTCAAGGAGAATCAACTCGCACTGCCATATCTATACTGGTTGAGTAGGGCTACCAACTTAGTGTCACAAAAAAAAAATTTATTATTTTTAGAAAAATATTACCAGGCATTAACAATTGGGTAACAGGACTAAAAAATCACCCTGTAGTACAACCAATACATCTATTTTTCATAGCAAATACTTTCTGTGCGCGTACTTCTCGGCCACAATGGGGGAGCGCGCTGACATGTTTAAACCAAAATGTCAATAAAATCATTTACAAAAGCATTTATAATCAAAAGCAATTTATAATTTTTTGCTGGAATAATCCGATTTTTCAGCATTTGTAGATACTTTTCATTTACTTTCATAATGGGCCCTGCTCTATAATAGATTCTGTACAAATTTTAAACATTTTTGATAATTACATGCTACGAAATATTAATCTAATTAGTTTCAAGGTTTTGGTGGTTCTCAATAGAATTAAGTTTTATATTTCAATACTGTAGGTATATAATTGGTAAGAGTTTGTTTGTCAAATTGATGACGTCAGACAGAAGTGAGGTCAGTTTGGTGGACTAATGTTGTTAAATGATGAGAGAACTTATGTTAACATACACATCAGTGACATAGCATAATTATTATTTTAAATATGCATTTAGGCCTTCGGGCCAGCCCAGTCAGTCAGCTGGTAGAAAGTCGCTATTATTTGTTAAGTAATACTGGTTGGGCAAGCGACTTTGTATGGTGACCAGTTGACAGCCATCCATGAACAAACTCTACTGGGGGGTCCCTGTTCAAACTCATGTCTAATCCACGTCAAAAAAAAATACAGCAAAAAGCAGCGATCAAATTGGGTAGTTGTCAACAATGTACAGTTCCCAATATCAAATAAAAGCTAAAAAAAAAAAAATTTAAAAATTTATACCGACTTACACCGTTACTTGTGCAAGTACAATACAGAGATATTTTAGAGTAATATTTGTTTAAACGAAGTTATTGTTGCGTTGAATATAAGATATTGTTACGACACAAAAATGTTGTCCTAGTTGTGTAGTTTACATCAGTGCACAGTAGGTTAATAGAGGTATAAACTTATTGTATTATTTTATTGTAGAGAGAAGAATGTTTAAAACAAGAGATAATATTTAAAGTGGGTCGTAAAATAAAGTAATATTAATTATTAGTTATTATTAATAATGATGTTGACGATGATGGTTATTTACAAGATATTGCAATGAATATAATAATAATAATAATAATATGGCTAAATAAATAAATACCTACTGTTAGCACAGCTCCTTGGATCTGGTAACGCCAACCTCCTTTGTGCTGAAACTACTACAGTTCCAACTATTAGCAATGCAAATATCCTCAGCATACCTGCAACACAAATAAACAATACACTATTACACAATGGAACAATTCTCACAGAATATATATACCAAACCATTTCGGTTTTTTTTATTCATTGAGGTTAAGATAGAAATTAGAATAGAACGCCACTTTTTATCAGTTACAACCCTGGCTCGATTTCTTCACATTCATAAATATTTTATCTTCATAGCGATTGGTCTGTGTGTGTGTGTGTGTGTGTGTGTGTGTGTGTGTGTGTGTGTGTGTGTGTGTGTGCACGCGCGCGCGCGTTTGTATACAAAATATCTCAAGAACGGAACATCGTACGAACTTGAAACTTGAAACTTAAGTTACATACCACTACCAGACACGACACGAACATTTTCATCAAAATCGGTCAACCGGAAGTAGTAGTTTATTCGTGTAATTTTTCACTTTTTTGCATTGTCTCTCAAAAACTGGTCCTACGATTTTTTTTAAAATCACCTGGTTTACATAATTTTTTATGCTCTACAAGATAGGGTAGGGGCCATGTTTGCTGAAATTCTTGGTGAGGCTGTTTTCACGTAAAAAAAATTGTTTTTTTAAGATTGCGGCTTTAATATGTATTTTAGCGCAAACATTTATTAATTTTTATTAATAAATAATAAAGTTTATAACATAACTATTTTATATTATTTTAATATTTAATATTAATATTTATTATTTAAATATTTTATTATTATTAATAATAATAAAGTTCTAAGCATTTAAAATCCTACAACTTTAATTTCAAACATTTTTTTGTATATCGCTTAGTTTAGCGGTAATTAGCAATTTTCTGTTCTCACGAAAACGTGTAAAAAATCTATTTCTTTAAGATTTCGGCGTTAGTATGCATTTTACGACAAAAGCGTATATAATAAAATTTATATGAAATTTAAAGATCTACAACTTTTACTTAAAGAATTTCTTTGTACAGTGTCTAGATTAGCGTGAAAGAGCGATTTTCCGTATTTTTAAGCCAAACTGAGGTTGATTTTCATTTTGCGTTTTTCACACAGCTATGATTAAAATAAGGTTATGTTTATTGAGGTTAATTTTTTGTTTATTTCTGATGTTTTATTACTAATGTTAGGTTTATTGTTAATTATTTGCGTTGGTAAGAGAAAGTTGTGTGAGTGTTTCACACCAGATCTTTTTTGTTTTACGTCTGACTGTTTTGCAATTTCTGCTAATGCAGACGGTGGATAATGATGATACATGAAAATGAGTGATGAAAAATGCCAGACCTAACCGGGAATCGAACCCGGGACCTAATAAATATCGAGGTAATTTATCAGCAAAAACATGTATTCCTACTAAAATGATTTCGATTTCTTATATAACTCAATATTAACCCTTCGGTTGTCCATAAACACAACCAAACAATACACTATTTCACAATTGAACAATTCTCACAGAAAATATACCAAACCATTTCTGTTTTTTTTTTTTTTTTATTCATTGAGGTTAAGATAGAAATTAGAATAGAACGCCATTTTTTATCAGTTGCAACCCTGGCTCAATTTCTTCAACGTTCATAAATATTTTATCTACATAAATACAGTTTGACCTCTATTTATCGAACTTCTATATATCGAAATCTATATACCTGCTATATAGCAAAAACATATATTCCTACTAAAATGATTTTTTTTTTTTGTTTAACTTCCGGCTCTTCTGCAATTACTGCTAATGCAGACGGTGAAGGATGAAATGATTTTTTGTAACGTATGAAAATATGCCATGCCTTAATGGGATTCGAACCCAAGACCGCATGATGAGAGGCGAGCAAGTTACCAACTACGCCAATGCGGCGGGCTAAAATGATTTCGATTTCTTATATAACTTAATATTAACCCTTTGCTTTGCTTGCCCATTAACACAACACAACCAAACAATATACTATTACACAATTGAATAATTCTCACAGAAAATATACCAAACTATTTCTGTTTTTTTTTTTTATTCATTGAGGTTAAGACAGAAATTAGAATAGAACGCCATTTTTTATCAGTTGCAACCCTGGCTCGATTTCTTCAACATTCATAAATATTTTATCTCTACATAAATACAGTTTGACCTCTATTTATCGAACTCTATATATCGAAATTCTCTATATATCGAAGTCTGAGTCCCGTGAAATTTTAATTTATTTCCTAATTTGTGTACATTGCAATCTGTTCAATTTAAAACAATAAGCAACCCCATGACCCAATGAGATGAGGATGATATGTATGACGTGTAAATGAGGTGTACTCTTGTACAGACCCAGGTCGACCACTCCTGAGAGAGTATGGTTAATTGAACCCCAACCATCAAATTACACCGGCAACCACTGTGTAGTATTCGAATCCGTATAAAAGTAACTACGTTTACTAGGATTTGAACCAGGAACCTTTTTTTTAGGCGACGACTTTACCTCTAGACCAACCCGGTTGGTCCCGATAATAAATAAAAGCTAAAAAAAAACAATTAAACGTTTCCCACCCACCGGGTAGGTCTAGAGGTAAAGCCGTCACCAAAATCAGCTGTTTAACAGCTGATTTTCGGAGACGAAGGTTCCTGGTTGAATCCTGAATCCTGGTTGAGAGGGCTAAGAAGCCCTATGATGGCGACATCGTATGAAGGAACACCTGGTCGCTCGGGGAACAATATAACAGAATAATTGCAACCTCAAGAAATTTAGGGGGAATTTTATAGTTTAAATAGGAAATAGGATTCTGGTTCGTGGGACATTGGAACTGGGACTTGAAAGGAGGTAATTTATTTTTAGAAGTTATTTGTGGAAATTTTAAATTAAGGGACAAGTGGGTTTAAGAGCGGCTCTTTTATTTTATTTTTCAGTGGCCTTTTTTCAGTTTTGTGGGAGGCCTTATCTTGGTGAGGGGAAGGCATGCATTTTACTGAACGTGGACTAAAGGTATAATTTAAGGTAGGGGTTAGTTTATGATTTCAGGGGAGACGGAAAGGGTAGAGTTTGGCATAATCACCGGCCTTTTTATCTTCTGAGTGTTTATTAATTTAAAATGGCGGCTCTTTTCACCGTAGTGGAGTGATTATGCATAGGAACATGGGGACAACTACCAACTGGGGGAGTGAGTCATACAAGTAGGAGGGGCATGGGCAAATAAGAGGAATACAGGGCAGAATAAAAGGTTCCTGGTTCAAATTCTAGTAAAGGTAGTTACTTTTATACGGATTCGAATGTTAGACTGTGGTTACCGGTGTACTTTGATGGTTGGGGTTTAATTAACCATACTCTCTCAGGTGTCTGTACAAGACTATACCTCATTTACATGTCATACATATCATCCTCATCTCATTGGATCGTGGGGTTGCTTATTGTTCTGAATTGAACAGATTGCAACGTACACAAATTAGGGATTTAAAAAAAAAAGAAAAAAAAGAAGTTTCCCACGCAGCTGATTTTAGTCGGACGACGCTCGTTGGTTAACCATACAATGGACTTCACTACTAAATAAGAACTACACGCCTAAATGTTCTCAATACCTATTAAGGCATAATTTTGCCTTAAAGGCATACCTAAAAGGCATAATTAAGGCACAATTATATACACAAATAGAGCAATTTTATTCTATTTGTTCCGTTACTTTGAAGTAGTGCAGCGGAAAGGAATTGATATTCAAACATAAGAAATAATACAAAAACAGGAAGAATGTATTCGCTCCGTGAAGAATAATTTATTTATTTAATTACATTATTATCCGTATCGAAAAGAAAAAGAATAATTTATCAATATATTATTATTATTATAATTCGGAAACAAACGGTTGTAAATTTAACCGGGATAAGGCGAAAGTAACTTTTATGTGGAAAATTATAAATTTAAAAAAAAGAATCATTAATTTCAAACTCATCGATATTTTTTATGATTTTATTTATAGTCGGCCAATAAAAAAAAACCATGAAAAATGTTTTCATGTATTAAAAATATTTTGTATTTATGATAACTTAACTTAAAATAAAATCTAACCCCAATTGATACGGTTTATATTTGTTTCATAGTTCCTTGTTTTGAAATAATAATAATTATTATAGGAAGATCTGAGAAAGAAATAATTTCACCAAAACCACTTCCTATTTATGAACGAAATAACCCGGCGTCATTATCATTCATTATTAAACCATTATGCTACTAACATACAACATGTCATGAAAAACCAGTTTAAAAAATTATTTATCTAGTTTTTGTTATTTTTATTTTTTGCCAACGCACGCATATTTAGTACATGTACATATATATTTAGTAAATTAAATGTTTAAAATCACGTTTAAACGTTTAATTAAAACATTTAATTTATTATTCGGTTGTTGTGTGTTTTTTTTAATATAGCTATCAATTCGTGATACTTTACTAAAGTAAAAGTTTTAAAAAGTGTTTACTGCCGTAAACGTCAGGTTGGTGTATACCGGTTGGTGTTCGTATGAATATACCAGGTGACCCATAAGTTAGTTGCAATCTTTAGACTTGGTTTATTTTGCGTATTAGTATAGGTCATTTGTGCTAGCTAGAAGCTCTCCCTCGAACGCTGTGTGCCGCTGAGCTGTTCTGTTTAGTGGTGGGGGAAGCACCTCGTAGTTGTAACAGTAGTATACAGTTAGAGAGAGAGGGAATGATCATTAAGTGAGAAGGAGACAACACTTGCCCCGTTGAAACTATCCCTACTCTACCTACTCGCCCTCCCCTTACAAGCTTCTTCCTAAAACAAATGTACTATAGCCTACTCAATTCTGTACCAAAGAGGTAAAGAGTGTTAACTCAAATTTTGACAAAGTTGAGTTACAACTGCCTTTAAATTCAAAAAGAAATGCTTTAATGCTTCAATTTTGTAGTTGATGTAAAAGATTTTTTGTAAAATCTTATTAAAAAGATTATTAAAAGATATTAAAAGAAATAAAAGATTAAAAGAAAATTGTGAAATCTTATTAAAAGATTTTTTGTAAAATCTTTTACATCTGTTCTGTTATATTCTATTTACACACACACGCGCGCGCGCGCGCGCACACACACACACACACAGACCAATCGCTAAAAACATGTTTGTGTGGGTTCAGGGGGTCTGAAAACGTGTAGATCAGGTGAAAAATCGACATGAAAACAATACTTTCTTTGCTATATATTAATATAGGCAAGAGAAAGTAAAAATTGAAAATAACATTTCATGAAAGATAGATATAGGCTTTATGTAAAAATACCATTTCACTGTAATAATCAATCAAACAACCACTTCTCAACGGAATGAACTTTTAGTTGTGACAACTGTGTGTACTATGTTTGTAGAAATGTACGATAATGACCCCGCACTGATACCCACTCTATCGCAGTGTTCTCAAGGTCAGAGCTATCATTAAAACTCAACAACTTTTAGAATGTATCAGCTTGACAAACAATACTGTGCGCATGCGTATAAGAGCCGCTGTAGTTCACTCGTGTCTTACATCTCGTACTCAACATATCAACTATAGAGCGCTTTTACATGCAATACTTTATAATATAATCAGGTGTGTAGGATGAACTTGACCTACATTTTGTTTAATGGACAAGGTCGAACAGACAGGTTGACCACTACTTAATTTTTAAGTAGAAAAGATCAAATCTAGTAATACCTGGTATATAAATTTGTTAAAACTTTTAAATAATATTAATAGCTTTATAATGTATAGATACTGGTAAATAATAATAGCAGTTTTTTTTTTAATTAATAGAATATCAGTTAATTTTCAATCATTTTTATAATTTGTAACATACGAACAACGAGATTAGAAATGAGTACTACTTTATCAAAATGAACAACTAAATCATATTTAGTAAAAAGTAAATTAAAAATTGAAATTAGGATAAAATATTTAATTAAAAAACATTTATAACTGTGGTAATATACAGTGTATATTTTTAAACAGTGATCCGATTTTTCTGAACAGTTTTAAAATATTCAATCAAAATTCAAAGATGAGGTATTCGCTTGAATCATGAAATCGTCGAGCGGTACGCCATCAACCATCCGTACCAAACGCATTGTACGTGAACGCTCCAGAAAAAATTAAAATCATAATATTTAAAGATACTAATCTATGTCAAATAATGTATCAACGAGTGGACAGAGTTGTGAGCTATATTATATAATAAAATTTTCAATGGAAGTTCGGAAAATAAATTGAATTACTTTAAGTTTGAAATAGCAAGATTCCAGTTTTGTAGACCGACGCTATCAACCAACGCTTCATTCATATTCAAGAAATTGTAACGGGAACCGGTAAAAGTCAACTAAATATTTATTTTCATTAACTGATATCAATATAAAATTCTATTTATCAATTTATAAAGAAGTCTAAATTAATTAATAATCAAAATTTCTAAATATAAAACCAGTATTACATTTACATTTAAATAAGTACCGATATTCTTTTGTTTTATTTAAAATTTTCAATTGTTGTATTTTGTAAGTTATTAGAATAAACAATAAACAATTATAAATCAATAAACCCTGAGATTATTTTAGTTTAAAGTCATTATTTTGTTATATTAATAATTATTACCTATTTTTTTATTAAATTAAAAGTATCAAAATTTAAATCGTGTGTTATATTTATTTGAATAGTTTGCGTATCGCTACAGGTGGTTGTATGTTCATTGATTATAATTGTTAATGAAAAACCAAAAAATCTGGTGTGAAACACTCACACAACTTTCTCTTGCCAATACAAATAATAAACAATAATTCTAACATTAGTAATAAAACATTAGAAATAAACAACAAAACTAACCTCAATAAACATAACCTAATTTTAATCATGAGTGAAAGACGCAAAATGACAATCTACCTCAGTTTGGCTTAAAAATACGGAAAATCACTCTTTCGCGCTAAACTAGGCTCTGTAGAGAAAAATGCTTTAAATTAAAGTTGTAGATCTTTTAATTTCCAATAAATTTGATTATATACACTTTTGTCGTGAAATGGATACTAAGGCCGAAATCTTAAAATAATCGATTTCACACGTTTTCGTGAGAAAAAAACAGAAAATTGCCAATTACCGCTAACCTAAGCGTTATACCAAAAAATGTTTGAAATAAAAGTTGTAGGATTTTAAGCTCTCTACAACTTTTATTATATAAATTTTTGCGCTAAATTGCATATTAAAGCCGTAATATTAAAAAAAAACAACGTTTTTACGAGAAAACAGCCTCACCAAGAATTTCAGCAGTCACAATGCCTACCCTATCTTGTAGAGCATAAAAAAATGTAGTAAACCAGGCGATTTTAAAAAAAATTGTTGGACCAGTTTTTGAGAAAATCGCAAAAAAATGAAAAATTACACGAATAAACTACTACTTCCGGTTGACCGATTTTCTCGCGGTCGATTATACTGCACGTTAACATAAATATAATACATAATAATATAATCGGCTGGTTGTATGTTAATAGATTATAGTCACAAATCTTCTTCCACTAATTATGTAGCTTATTCTCGAAATAATAGTCTCCAGCTGATTGTCGGAGACGAACGTTCCTGGTTCAAATCCTAGTAAAGGTAGTTACTTTTATACGGATTTGAATGGTACTCAGTGGTTACCGGTGTACTTTGATGGTTGGGGTTCAATTAACCATACTCTCTCAGGAATGGTCGAACTGGGTCTGTAGAAGACTACACTGTCTCATTTACACGTCATACACATCATCCTCATCTGATTGGGTCATGGGGTTGCTTATTGTTCTCAATTGAACAGATTGCAACGTACACACATTAGTAATTACCTATTATATATTTAAATTATGCAGATTATTCGCCGGTTAATTGCACGGTAGTCAATTATAATATCATGGACAGAATTGCGGCAATAGATCCATTTTGCCAGAGCCGAGCATCGTATAGGTAAGCCATTCTTAAGTCTTTCAAGATGTAAGTTTCCAAGCAATTCCACATTATGGCTGTGTGTGTTAAATTTTTTATTTTGTTTTGGACCTCTATCATGATTATTAATCAGTAAATTATTTGTGAAATGTTAGTGTATAATACTGTTTTAGGTATATTAAATTCTTTTTGCATTATTGACTTTTTTATTGTATTTTTCTCTCCTTTTCTTTTCTTTTTCCATTGGTTACGTACCATGGGGCTGCAGTAATTAGTCTCAGGCATTTTGACTGAAAGTACTGCAATATTTGTATATTTTTTATTGAACTAGTTGTACGCCACAACTCTAACCCATAAGTTCAAACTGGTTTGTGTACCTATTACTTTGTATAAGAGTACTTTATTTCCAAGAGAAAGTTGAGACTTACTGATTTTGTTTTTTTAGCGTTTATTTGTTATCGGGAACTGTACATTATTGACAACTACCCAATTGGATCGCTGTATTTTTGAAGTCCATTAGGCATGAGTTTGAACTGGGACACCCAGTAGAGCTGGTCACCATACAAAGTCACTGGCCCAACCGGTGTTACTTAACAAATAATAGCGACTTTCTACCAGCTGACTCACTGGGCTGGCCCGGAGGCCAAATTACTGATTAAGTTTTTTTTTAATTCATTTATTTAACGTCGCATCAACTACAACGGTCATTAGCGACGACGTTGGGGTGTAACTAGCCTATATACAATGGAGAATGAAATTATTTTTTTGTAATCTATGAAAATATGCCGTGCCTGAGTGGGATTCGAACTCAGGACCGCATGATGAGAGGCGAGCACGTTACCAACTGCACCAATGCGGCCGGCGATTAAGGTTTATTTATTGTACCAAACGCATTTTTTACAAATTGACTTATGAGCCACCCTGTATATCTATCTCTCTACCTTACAGAGTTATATTCTTTCTTATTATTGGTGTTAAGCTATTAGTTTATCTAAAATTGTGCTAGTGGGCCATTCACGACCTTAAAATTATAATGGCATTGACCCTCATCATCTCTGTTGTTTATTTATTTGTTTTTAAATATTTTATTAAGCCTATCTTTCTTCCAGTAGAAAGAAAATTAAATTCACTTCACAATTTAACCCCGGTTGACCATCATCTAATATTTACTTTTTAATCAACTTTTCTAAAACTGTCAGAATTTTAATTATATGTTTTTTTTAATAAATAATGTTTGTGGGTTTTTTTTTATAAATTGTAAATTTCTATTTTAGGTAAGTAATATTAATGTTAAGAATTTTATATATTTACTTATTTTTACTTTCTCTTGCCTATATTATGAATATATAGGAAGTAAAGTATTGTTTTCATTTCGATTTTTCTAAATCGAGTTTTCCCCGGATCTACACGTTTTCAGACCCCCTGAACCCAAAAAACATGTTTTTAGTGATTGGTGTGTGAGTGTGTATGTGAACAGAATATCTCAAGAACGGAACATCAAACGAACTTGAAACTTGAAACTTAAGTTAAGTTGACCCTCATTATCACTGTTGTTTATTTATTTGTTTTTAAATAATTTTATTAAGCCTATCTTTATTCCAGTAGAAAGAAGATGAAATTCACTTCACTATTTAACCTCGCTTGACTATCATCTAATATTTACTTTTTAATCAACTTGTCTAAAACTAACGTCAGAATTTTAATTATATGTTTTTTCTAATAAATAATGTTTGGGTTTTTTTTATAAATTGTAAATTTCTATTTCAGGACAGTAATATTTATGTTTTAAAGAATTTTATTTACATACTTATTTACGTATTTTTTTTACTTTCTCTTGCCTATATGAATAATATAGAAAGGAAAGTATTGTTTTTATGTCGATTTTTTGAAATCGAGTATTCACCGGATCTTCACGTTTTCAGACCTCCTGAACCCAAAAAAGCTATGTTTTTAGCGATTGGTGTGTATGTGTGTGTGTGTGTGTGCGCGCGCTATCTCAAGAACGGAACATCGTACGAATTTGAAACTTGAAACTTAAGTTACATACAACTACCGAACCCGACACGAACATTTGCATCAAAATCGGTCAACCGGAAGTAGTAGTTTATTCGTGAAATTAAAAATAAGTATAAATTCTTAGAAACATAGATATTCCTGTCCTGAAATAAAAATTTACAATTTATAAATAACCACAAGCATTATTTATTAGAAAAAAAAATCTGGTGTGAAACATTCACATGACTTTTTGTAACTAAACTGTACAAAAACCATTTTATTACCATGATTTATTGTACAATCTATGCAACTGTACCTACATTTAATCGAAATAAAGATCTAATCTTTGGTGTACTTACAGCTACGTTCATTGTTGTTGTTTAGGTCATCAGCCGAAAGGGTGGTTTGAACCTCTAGAGGTTTTACTAAGTAAAAGAGGAGTGAGATGGTTTACAATTACCTTCCTCACTGAGTGGAAAAGTTTGCTTCTCACCAACCCAGGCCTGAAAAGCATCTATAGTCCAGCCTCTCTTAGTTTGCTCCTAATGTAAACAAATAATGACGTCACCGAGCATGCGCATTATATCAAAAATGTGTACACGCTGATTAAAAAGTAACAACTAAATACTTTTAAAAGTATTTAAATACAAAATACTTTTAAAAGTATTTTTATGAATGAAATTGTTAAGCCTACATCATATCATGACTGATGTTTTAAGTACTTTAAGTAGTTATAATTTAAAAAATAGTTAACTTAATAGGAATACGACATCCGTAAAGTGGCAGACTTTAGCGTACACCCTGTAGTAGGTGGTTTTTGTTTGTTGACAGAAGGAGCAAACTAAGAACGGCTCAACTGTACCTACTTTTTCCCTTCAAATGACAGCTTCACTTCATTCACCACAGGGTCTGGTTGTGTAATGTAGAAATTCCTTACTCTGACAGGAGATAATTATGACTAGTGCCTTTTACACCTATACCACTTCTGTTGTTAAATGCTTGTTATATTTTTTTTGAATTCAGAAAAACAGAAATATTTTTTTTTAGCCCTGAATAAAAACAAAATTTGTGTTCTAAATGACATTCATTGTTTTGGTTTTTATTTATTTATTATTTCATTTAAGGTCGGATCGACTACGAGGATCCCCAAAACGGGCAGGTGGAGTGTTATTTTAATTGCACTTTATCTGTTTGGTCCAGGGCTAAAAAAATTAGTTCTGTTTCTTATCACGTAATCAGCCAATTATATGACTGAACTATTTAAGAACAGAAGAGGTAGAGGTGTAAAAGACACTAGTCAGAATTATCTCCTCTGACAGTAATGAGTTTCACTATGCAGCCAGACACTGTGGTGAATGAAGTGAAGGTGGCATTTGCAGGGTGGAAAGTGAGTGCTTTTCGGAGGGCCTGGCATTCTGATAAGCATACTCTTTCAACTCAGTGAGGAAGGCATTGGTAAACCACCTTACTCCTCGTTTTTACTTAGTAAAACCTCTAGAGGTTCAAACCAGCCTTTCTTGAGGCTGTTGACCTAAACAACAACAACGACTACGAGGTCATTAGCGACCAGATTACATATAAATACATGTAGCATAAAATTTCCAAAGAAGACAAACAAACACAATTAGGTCATATATAAAAACATAGGCCTAATGAAAAATTAGTTTGGTTCAATTAAAATTTAGACAAAATAAAAATAAAAAATAAAAACTAGAATGACACAATGAAAAACTAGAATGTTTTGGTTTTTTTTAAATTATTTAACGTCGCATCAACTGCAACGGTCATTAGCGACGACGTTGGGGTGTAACTTTATGCAATGTAGGATGAAATGATTTTTTGTAACGTATGAAAATTGACCCACCGGGTTGGTCTAGAGGTAAAGTCGTCACCAAAATCAGCTGTTCAACAGCTGATTTTTGGAGACGAAAGTTCCTGGTTCAAATCCTAGTAAAACTACCTTTACTTTTATACGGATTTGAATACTAGACAATGGTTACCGTGTACTTTGATGGTTGGGGTTTAATTAACCATACTCTCTCAGTCTGTACAAGACTACACCTCATTTACACGTCATACACATCATCCTCATCTCATTGGGTCATGGGTTTGCTTATTGTTCTGAATTGAACAGATTGCAACGTACACAAATTAAGAATAAAAAAAACGTATGAAAATATGCCGTGATTTAGTGGGATTCGAACCCAGGACCGCATGATGAGAGGCGAGCACGTTACCAACTGCGCCAATGTGGTCTGTATTTTGTTTTGGTTTGGTTTTTGTTAGTGAGTAAAACGATTTTACAGCGTTAAACAAACAAAAATGATAATATTTTATTTTTAGTTTTGTATTAAAAGAAATTCGCCACTCCAGCGGCGCTTGCGCCGCTTTCGTGCCTCGCATCAGAGGGGTAGGTGGATCAAAATACTTAACCGGTCAGAGGGGTAGGTGGATCAGAATACACAAGTGGTTTAATGTTATGTTAACGTTTGAAGTTTAATAATTTGAAGGTTTGACATTTTATGATTTGAAGGTTTGAAAGTTTCGGTTTGCTTTATAGTTTGCTGTTTGAAGATTGAGAGTCGTAAGTTTCAAGTATTGTTGTAAAGGATTTTACTCTGAGAGTTTCTCTTAGTTTTGCCAAAGTTTCCGGATTATACCCCTTCGCCAAAATCAGTCTAATGTGTTTTGATGGGCTGCATCGTTTTCCGCTCACATTTCTCTATATAATCAAAAATTAAATATTTTCACAGCTTTCCCGTTATTGATTGTGGTTACATGGAAAATATTTACCGGGCTTTACGTTTTGGCCGATTACCCATTAAAATAAATCCAATATTTCTCTCAAAGGGTTACTTAATTTTTCGAAAATTTCCCGGTCATCTCCTTCTCCAAAATTAATCTTATTTGTTTTGAATGGGTTAAAAGAAATACCGGAAAATATTTAAATGTGAAATCATTACAAATAAATAAATTTATGATATTGATTTGTGTATGTACGGATCATGTATTTCAATTAACAGTAAAGAAAGATGGTAAAAGTGTAGTTATATCGCGGGGGTAACAAATCATTATTAATTTATTAATGCGGTAACAAATAATAAGAAAAGAGAAAGTCGTGTGTGTCTATATTATTATTATTATATAGGTGATGGAAAATAATGTAATGGGTTTTTTTAAGTGTAGGAATGTATGGTACCGGTAATGTACAGGTAACCTACCTATACAATCAATCTGTTTGACCTTCTACATTGACTTTCACTGCATTTCACCTTACCCCACCTGTTCATGTTATTTATTTTTTATTTTATTTATTTTGTTTCTTTTTTCTTTATTTATTTTTTATTTATTTATTTATTTCTTATAGCAAAAGCACCTCTTTACGTTAGCAACAAAACCTTACATACACATTTGAAAACACCTGTACAAAATTCCATAGAATTTCTTTTAAATTTTCTTTTTTTTTTAATTTTTTTTTTATTCCTAATATGTGTACGTTGCAATCTGTTCAATTTAGAACAATAAGTAACCCCATGACCCAATGAGATGAGGATGATAATGTATGACGTGTAAATGATGTGTAGTCTTGTACTGACCCAGGTCGACCACTCCTGAGAGAGTATGGTTAATTGAACCCCAACCATGAAAGTACACCGGCAGCCACTGTCTAGTATTCAAATCCGTACAAAAGTAACTACCTTTACTAGGATTTGAACCAGGAACCTTCGTCTCCGAAAACGACTTTACCTCTAGACCAACCCGGTGGGTTCGTTAAATTTCCATTAAATTTCTTTTTATTTATTTATTTAGTATCTGTCGGCTATATTATATATTTTATGACAGGCTGCAATCAAACGGGAGGTTTGTTCTTTTTGAAATTGATCAACTGCATACACTGTATGCATTAACGACAAAATTAACGTTCAATTAACGTTATAGAAAATAACAAAAAAATATACAAATTTTAATCCTAAAATCTTTTTCTACAGCGCTTGATTTTCATTTTGCGTCATTCATTCACTCATTTTTAAAATTAGGATTTTTAAATTTGGATTTTTAAAATGACAAGTCACACGAACACGAGAACCCATTGTGCGTTCACTTTCCACTTTCCATTTACCTGATAATCCCCCTAGACGCCTTAAAAGACGTTGGAGTAGAGACCTGCTAATTTGATACACAAATTTCATTCTTGGGGAGGCATTAATAGGGGCCCTACCCCTCTCATGCCTATCATGTCATTTACATTATTATCATAATCATCACATTTGCTTGTTGTAAAATTTTACAGTTGTAAATAAAGAAGTAATGAGAAAAAAAAATTTCTTTTTAAATATTAATTTAGTATCTGTCGGCTATATTATATTTTATGACAGGCTACAGTCAACCGGAAGGTTTGTTCTTTTTGAATTTGATCAACTGCATACACTGTATGCATCAACGACAAAAAGTTTACAATTAACGTTATAGAAAATAACGAAATTTACAAATTTTAAAATTAGGATTTGGCCTTCGGGTGGGCCAGCCCAGTCGTCAGCTGCTAGAAAGTCACTACGGGCAAGCGACTTTGTATGGTGACCAGTGCACAGCCATCCATGAACAAACTCTACTGGAGGTCCCTGTTCAAACCTATGTCTAATCTACGTCAAAAAAAAAATACAGCAAAAAGCAGCGATAAAATTGGGTAGTTGTCAACAATTTACAGTTCCCGATAACAAATAAAAGCTAAAGCTAAAATTAGGATTTAAGAAAAATGTATATTGTTTACTGATCATTAAACATTATGTTATGTATTTAATTATTTACATTAGCTAGAGAAATTTATGTGAGTGTTTCACAAAGATATTTTTTATAAATTTATGTAGGTATATAAACTTTGTAAAATTATTTTCATGTTATTAATGATTTTTGAAATAAATATTACTGTTATTACGACAATGAGCTGTGTGGAAGTTTTCAAATAAGTTAGTTAGTTCAACAGTTGTTGTTTTTAAAATGTAAAACTCATCGTCGCATTGGCGTAGTTGGTAACGTGCTCACCTCTCATCATGCGGTCCTGGGTTCGAATCCCACTCAGGCACGGCATATTTTCATACGATATCAAAAATTATTTCATTCTCTATTGTACAAAAGTTACACCAAAACGTCGTCGCTAATGACCGTTGTAGTTGATGCGACGTTAAATAATTTTTTTTCCTGAATTTGTACGTTGCAATCTGTTCAATTGAGAACAATAAGCAACCCCATGACCCAATCAGATGAGGATGATGTGTATGACGTGTAAATGAAGTGTAGTCTTGTACAGATCCAGGTCGACCATTCCTGAGAGAGTATGATTAATTGAACCCTAACCATCAAAGTACTCCGGCAACCACTGTCTAGTATTCAAATCCAGTTGGTAACGTGCTCGCCTCTCATGATGCGGTCTTGGGTTCGAATCCCATTCAGGCACGGCATATTTTCATACGTTACAAAAAAAAAATCATTTCATCCTTCACCGTCTGCATTAGCAGTAATTGCAGAGCAGTCGGACGTTAAACAAAAAAAAGTATTAAAATCCGTATAAAAGTAACTACCTTTACTAGGATTTGAACCTGAAACCTTCGTCTCCAAAATCAGTTGTTAAACAGCTGACTCACGGCGACGACTTTACCTCTAGACCAACCTGGTGGGTCGTTAAATAAATAAACACACGTTAAATAAATGTCTCGGCCTGAGAGGGGTAGGTGGATCAGAAGCATTTGCCACAAGATGAAGTTCGGCCGCCAAAGGGGTTGGGTGGATCACAATATTTTGAAATTTGAAGATATGAAAGTTTAAAGATAAAGTTTAAAGTTTCAAAATTTCAACTTTGAATGATGAGGTTTGAATGTATGATATTTTGAGTTTCTTCGTTTTCTCATGCGATCTAGGGTTGCGATCTGAAAATTTTCGGGTTACCAAATTTTTATGTAATTTTCTTCGCTAAATAACATGCCGTTAAAAGATTATTTGTATTCCGAAAATTTTAAAATTTTTGTTGGGGTAGCAGTCACCATAGGACCCCGATCTAAAATTTAATGAATTCTCCGTGACTCTATGGGTATGTGTAACGCTTTGTCAATAAAAATTTGCGAAAAAAACCGTTGTGAAGATGTAAAGAAAGAAAAACATGAAAACGGCAAGCCCTAAAAGCCGAAATGCTAGTGTTTTGAGTTTTCTCAGCGAACAGGTAGGTTAAGGGCAACTTTAGCTACATGGCTTTAAAGTACTTTAGAAGGACAAAAAAGATTCTATACAATTTTTCCCTACGAATCACCTTTCAGGAGGTAAAAAAATACTACCCTCTACTAAATGTAAGAGGGTGGAACCTGAAAATTTTCGCGTTACCAAAGTTTTATTTAATTTTGAACGTTAAATACATGCCGTTAAAATATATTTTGTAGTCTAAAAATTTATAAATTTCATAATTTTTGGATTGGGGTAGCAACCCCTTTTGGAACCACCATTTTTAATAACAATTCTGATCCTCCAATAATGATAACATTACTTATAATCTGTATTAAAAAAAAACAATTGTATTAATCAATAAATATTGCCGGCCGCATTGACGTAGTTGGTAACGTGCTCGCCTCGCATCATGCGGTCTTGGGTTCGAATCCCATTCAGGCACGGCATATTTTCATACATTACAAAAAATTATCTCATCCTTCACCGTCTGCATTAGCAGTAACTGCAGAACAGTCGGACGTTAAACCAAAAAAAAAAACATAATCAATAAATAAAATCTTGTTTTAAATAAATTCATTTTAAATACATTTTATTTAAAATAAAATGTTATTAATTTTTTCTGATCGTTTTGGTAAATAAAAAGTGAATGAAAAGTGGGACCTGTCGTAAGTAATGGGGCTATCTTGAGCATTGATCGATAAGAACAGTTGGTTGGCAAGAACATCACCTACCGCCTCTGGATCGAACCGACTTGGAGAATAATAATTTCAAATTAGAAAGTCAACTATGTCGGAGTGCCAGTCTAATATTTAATTATATTTCCTCCTACATTTATTTAACTTATACTGTAGTATAAAGGGCAACGCGCCAACGAAAGTACTCCACTAATACCAGCCTAAACCCGCCTCAAGCCAAATATGAATAATTCCAACTCGGTTCAGGCCTACTTGTACACACGTACGGCCTACTATTAGATACAACCACAACTATCTAAAGGCCAGCCTTTCTTAGTTTGCTCCTAATGTAAACAAATTATGACGTCACTATACTTTTTTACTTTCTCTTGCCTATATGAATATATAGGAAGGAAAGTATTGTTTTCATGTCGATTTTTCGAAATCGAGTTTTCACCGGATCTATACGTTTTCAGACCCCCTGAACCCAAAAAACATGTTTTTAGCGATTGGTCTGTGTGTGTGTCTGTGTGTGTGTGTGTGTGTGTGTGTGTGTGAACAGAATATCTCAAGAACGGAACATTGTACGAACTTAAAACTTGAAACTTAAGTTACATACCACTACCGGACGCGACACGAACATTTTCATCAAAATCGGTCAACCGGAAGTAGTAGTTTATTCGTATAATTTTTCAGTTTTTTGCGATTTTCTCAAAAACTGGTCCTACGATTTTTTTTAAAATCGCCTATTTTACTCAATTTTTTATTCTCTACAAGATAGGGTAGGCGCCATGTTTGCTGAAATTCTCGGTGAGGCTGTTTTCACGTAAAAACGTTGTTTTTTTAAGATTACGGCTTTAATATAAATTTTAGCGCAAAAACTTATATAATAAAAGTTGTAGAGAATTTAAAACCCTACAACTTCTGTTTCAAACATTTTTTTGTATAACGCTTAGTTTAGCGGTAATTTGCGATTTTCTGTTTTTTTTCTCACGAAAACGTGAGAAAAATCGATTTTTTTAACATTTCGGTCTTAGTATGCATTTTACGACAAAAGTGTATATAATAAAAGTTATAGAAAATTAAAAGATCTACAACTTTTGTTTAGAGCATTTTTCTCTACAGAGCCTAGTTTAGCGTGAAAGCGTGATTTTCCGTATTTTTAAGCCCAACTGAGTTCGATTGTCATTTTGCGTCATTCACTCATGATTAAAATAAGGTTATGTTTTTGAGGTTAGTTTTTGTTTATTTCTAATATTTTATTAATAATGTTAGGTTTATTATTAATTATTTGCATTGGCAAGAGAAAGTTGTGTGAGTGTTTCACACCAGATTTTTTTTCTTTTTTTTCAATTCCTACTTAATGTGTGTACGTTGCAATCTGTTCAATTGAGAACAATAAGCAACCCCATCACCCAATGAGATGAGGATGATAATGTATATGACGTGTAAAAAATGAGGTGTAGTCTTGTACAGACCGAGGTCGACCACTCCTGAGAGAGTATGGTTAATTGAACCCCAACCATCAAAGTACACCGGTAACCACTGTCTAAATCCGTATACAAGTAACTATAGTTCAGCCGTTCTTAGTTTGCTCCTTTTGTCAACAAACAAAAGCCACCTACTACAGGGTGCACGCTAGAGTCTACGACTTTATGGATGCCCTATTCCTATTAAGTTAACTATTTTTTAAATTATAAGCACTTAAAGTACTAAAAAACATCAGTTATGATATGATGTAGGCCTAACAATTTCATTTATAAAAATACTTTTAAAAGTATTTTATATTTAAATACTTTTGAAAGTATTTTGTTGTTACTTTTTAATCAGCGTATACACATTTTTATATAATGCGCATGCTCAGTGACATCATTATTTTTTTTACATTAGGAGCAAACTTAGAGAGGCTGGACTGTACCTTTACTAGGATTTGAACCAGGAACCTTCGTCTCCGAAAATCAGCTGTTTAACAACTGATTTTGGCGACGACTTTACCTCTAGACCAACCCGGTGGGTTGTCACTATAGTTAATGTTTTTTTTTGTTTGTTTTCTTCATAATGAATTATTAATCTCGTATGACATTTTTACCTTATAACATATTTTTTACAATTATTTAAAAAAAGAAGTTCTACTTAATTACACATTTTTTGTGTAAATTTACTTTTTAATTTAATAAAAAAATCACTAAGACAATGTAATTATGTACAATGTCACCAAAAATCATTAAGACTATTGTAAAATATAAAAAATATTGCGATAAAAGTTTTGAAAATTCATTTTTAGCTTCTTTAATCAATATGAAGTTATTCAAACAATATTAATCATTTACACTCGTAACAAAATCTACATTTCTTACTGAATATTATTATTATTATTATTATTATTATTATTATTATATTTTAAATTCCTAATATGTGTACGTTGCAATCTGTTCAGTTGAGAACAATAAGCAACCCCATGACCCAATGAGATGAGGATGATGTGTAAATGAGGTGTAGTCTCCGACCATTCCTGAGAGAGTATGGTTAATTAAACCCCAACCATCAAAGTACACCGGTAACCACTGTCTAGTATTCAAATCCGTATAAAAGTAACTACCTTTACTAGGATTTGAACCAGGAACCTTCGTTTCCAAAAATCAGCTGTTAAACAGCTGATTTTGGCGACGACTTTACCTCTAGACCAACCCGGTGGGTTGTCACTATAGTTAATGATTTTTTTTGTTTGTTTTCTTCATAATGAATTATTAATCTCGTATGACATTTTTACCTTATAACATATTTTTTACAATTATTTAAAAAAAGAAGTTCTACTTAATTACACATTTTTTTGTGTAAATTTACTTTTTAATTTAATAAAAAAATCACTAAGACAATGTAATTATGTACAATGTCACCAAAAATCATTAAGACTATTGTAAAATATAAAAAATATTGCGATAAAAGTTTTGAAAATTCATTTTTAGTTTATTTAATCAATATAAAGTTATTCAAACAATATTAATCAATTACTCTCGGAACAAAATCTATATTTCTTACTGAATATTATTATTTTTGTTAAATTCCTAATATGTGTACGTTGCAATCTGTTCAATTTAAGAACAATAAGCAACCACATGACCTAATGAGATGAGGATGATGTGTATGACGTGTAAATGTGGTGTAGTCTTGTACAGACTCAGGTCGACCATTCCTGAGAGAGTATGGTTAATTGAACCCCAACCATCAAAGTACACCGGCAACCACTGTCTAGTATTAAAATCAGTATAAAAGTAACTACCTTTACTAGGATTTGAACCAGGAACCTTCGTCTCCGAAAATCAGCTGTTAAACAGCTGACTCACGGCGATGACTTTACCTCAATTTTTTTTTTTTTAGTTTAACGTCCGACTGTTCTGCAAATAGGCTACTGCTAATGCAGACAGTGAAGGATGAAATGATTTTTTGTTACGTATGAAAATATGCCGAGCCTGAATGGGATTCGAACCGAAGACCGCATGATGAGAGGCGAGCACGTTACCAACTGCGCCAATGCGACCGGCATTTACCTTACTTTTACATTTTACTTTACCTCTAGACCAGCCCGGTGGGTTACTGAATATTATGTGTTATTTATAACAATTGAGTGAAAAATAAAAATCTGGTGTGAAACACTCACACAACTTTCTCTTGCCAATGCAAATGATTAATAATATACCTAACATTATTAATAAAATATTAGAAATAAACAAAAACTAACCTCAAAAACATAACCTTTTTTTAATCACGAGTGAATGACGCAAAATGACAATCGAACTCAGTTTGGCTTAAAAATACGGAAAATCACGCTTTCACGCTAAACTAGGCTCTGTAGAGAAAAATTCTCTAAACAAAAGTTGTAGATCTTTTAATTTTCTATAACTTTTATTATATATACTTTTGTCGTAAAATGCATACTAAGACCGAAATGTTAAAAAAATCGATTTTTCTCACGTTTTCGTGAGAAAAAAACAGAAAATCGCAAATTACCGCTGAACTAAGCGTTATACAAAAAAATGTTTGAAACAGAAGTTGTAGGTTTTTAAATTCTCTACAACTTTTATTATATAAGTTTTTGCGCTAAAATTTATATTAAAGCCGTAATCTTAAAAAAACAACGTTTTTACGTGAAAACAGCCTCACCGAGAATTTCAGCAAACATGGCGCCTACCCTATCTTGTAGAGAATAAAAAATTGAGTAAAATAGGCGATTTTAAAAAAAATCGTAGGACCAGTTTTTGAGAAAATCGCAAAAAACTGAAAAATTATACGAATAAACTACTACTTCCGGTTGACCGATTTTGATGAAAATGTTCGTGTCGCGTCCGGTAGTGGAATGTAACTTAAGTTTCAAGTTTCAAGTTCGTACGATGTTCCGTTCTTGAGATATTCTGTTCACACACACACACACAGACACACACACAGACACACACACACACACACACACACACACACACACACAGACCAATCGCTAAAAACATGTTTTTTGGGTTCAGGGGGTCTGAAAACGTATAGATCCGGTGAAAACTCGATTTCTTAAAATCGACATGAAAACAATACTTTCCTTCCTATATATTTATATAGGCAAGAGAAAGTAAAAATAAAAATTCTATCATTTTTTTTTAATCAACGTACTAATAAAGGACATTGGCATTTTTGGTTGAACTGCTGACGTCATAATATTAGGACGCACCTGGCACTTAAGGGTCAAATAAGTTAAGTCATATAATTGGGTGACTATGCGATTAGAAACAGAACTATTTTTGTAGCCCTGGAACCAACAGATGGAGTGCAATTAATTTAACACTCCACATGCCCGTTATGTGGTGGTATCAAGTGATATATCAAGATATCAAGTGATATATCTTGATATATCACTTGATATCACCAAAATTGCCCAAGAATTGCTCAAGCTAGAAAAGCCTTTGAAATGAAAAACAGCTTACTGACTACAAATATTGATTTACAGATTAGGAAAAATTTCTTAAAACATTATGTTTGGAGTGTAGCATTATACGGAAGTGAAACGTGGGTGATAGGGGCTGTAGAAAAGAAGAGGACAGAAGCTTTTGAAATGTGGTGTTATAGGAAAATGTTAAAGACTAGGTGGGTGGACAAAATAAGTAATTTAGAGGTTCGTAGGCGAGTGGATGAAAATAGAAGCATATGGATGCACCTTACCAAAAGAAGGGATAGGCTAGTGGGGCATATCTTAAGACATCCAGGTATTGGGCTATTAATAATGGAGGGTAATATTGAGGGAGTAAATTGTAGAGGGAGGCAAAGATTAGAATGTATAAAGGAAAAATACAAAAGATGTAGGGTGTTACAGGTATGTAGATATGAAACGACTTGCGCAAGATAGAACAGGTTGGAGAACTGCATCAAACCAGTCGAGAGACTGATGACAAAAAAAATGCCCGTTATGGGCTTTAGCCAGTTTATGGCGGATAATCGAGACTACAGTATTATGGAGTTACTTGTGCAAGAAAATAATGGAGAGGATGAGTTAAGAGGAGTCGCATTCAATGTAAAGTCCGGCCTCTCTTAGTTTGCTCCTAATGTAAACAAATAATGACGTCACTGAGCATGCGCATTATATCAAAATGTGTACACGCTGATTAAAAAGTAACAATAAAATACTTTCAAAAGTATTTAAATACAAAATACTTTTAAAAGTATTTTTATAAATGAAATTATTAGGCCTACATCATATCATGACTGATGTTTTTAGAACTTTAAGTACTTATAATTTAAAAAATAGTTAACTTAATAGGAATAGGACATCCATAAAGTCGTGGACTCTAGCGTGCACCCTGTAGTAGCTGGCTTTGGTTTGTTGACAGTAGGAGCAAACTAAGAACGGCTAAACTGTAGTGGAGTGTTGAGCAAAACGTAGATGGCTAATAATAACGCTTTATTTATTACGTTCATATCACGACGTAAGCAATAGAAACGTCACGATTTGAAACTGTATTTTATGTGGTTGTGTGCATGTGTTGGAAAAAGAGAAGGATGGATCAAGAGTTGCCCTTTTACCGTGACCCATCATGGCACGATCCCAGCTGAAAGCTGTACCCAAGGCAATAACCTATTATATGTTTATCGATTGTAATGTTTTCTTTTTCTTTTCTCGTGACTTACCAGGATGAGACGTGGCGTCGAATATCGTTTTCAGTTTTCATTACAACAATCTCCATCCATTTTTAAGCTCCTATAATCTAATCGTATAAAAATTCATCATTCATTATAATATTACTTTCTCTTGCCTATATGAATGTAGAGGAAGGAAAGTATTGTTTTCATTTCGCCGGATGTACACGTTTTCAGATCCCCTGAACCCAAAAAATATGTTTTTAGCGATTGATCTATGTGTGTGTGTGTGTGTGTATGTGTGTGTGTGTGTGTGTGCGTGCGCGCGCGCGCGTGTGTGAACCCATGTTTGAAAATTAACTTTTTACCAAGATTTTCCGAGCAAAAGAACATAACTATACTGTATTTAAAAAAATATTAGTGAATATAATTGTTTCTTTATTGCATCTTAAATTTTTTTATTTTATTTTTTTTAATTCCTAATATGTGTACGTTGCAATCTGTTCAATTGAGAACAATAAGCAACCCCATGACCCAATGAGATGAAGATGATGTGTATGACGTGTAAATGAGATGTAGTCTCCGACCATTCCTAAGAGAGTATGGTTAATTGAACCCTAACCATCAGAATGCACCGGTAACCGCTGTCTAGCATTCAAATCCGTGTAAAAGTAACTACCTTTACTAGGATTTGAACCAGGAACCTTCGTCTCCGAAAATCAGCTGTTAAACAGCTGATTTTGGCGACGACTTTACCTCTAGACCAACCCGGTGGTTATTGCATCTTAAATTTTTTTTTTTTTTAACTTATTTATTTACAATCAGCCTTACAATGTGGCTTTAAGCAAATCATTATACAAGAACTAAACTTACGTGAGTGAAGTAGACAGCCTTTGCTCTCACTTCAACTAAATAGAATTAGAAAATAAAGTTGATAAAAACTAAGAAATGTTGTAAAGTTACAAAATTAACAAAAACAATTTAAAAGAAGTAAACAAAAAAAATGAAGTAAACAATGCAAAAGAAGTTAATAATAAAAAAGTAAAATAAATGAAATTTTTAAATTTCACTTTAGATTAAAAAGTAGTGATGAGGATGAGTGGTGAATTTAACTTCGTGTATGTATTAAAATCGTTGGTCTAGCATCTTAAATAGCAAGTAATTTTTGTCACAAATATCATTTTAAGAGTATTTTAACAAAAATTGCATCTTAAATAGCAAGTAAGTTTTGAAAAAAATTCCATTAAAAAAATACTTGTGCTTCAAATAAATAATTTTTGAGAACAAACTAAAGATAAAAAGTTGTGTACTAAAAAGTTACGTTTTTAGACTTATTACATACACTTTTATACGGTTACCACTCATGTATGATATTGTTGAGTGTTTGCGCATGCGCGTGTGAATATGTCACCATTACTTGTTCTGGATAGCACTGAACGGTACTGGTGACCCACACACATACGTACGTAAGCTACAACTACTAAGAACTGAGAACTGCCTTACCACCAAACTGAAACAGCTACAATTTACACACACACACACGCACACACACACACACACACACACACACACACACACAGAGTTACACATAGCGTAGCATAACTTCACATCATCACTTCTTGAATCAGACTATTCGTTAGTTGGGTTCAGTTGAATGACCTCTGCGGCCCACATACGGAAAACGTACTTACTTTGCCATTTCATCTCATCTCACTCGCACTAAATGTTCTTTGAGATTACCCAATATGATTGCTACAGATCACAATATATCTCTCTACAATCCTGCTGTTTAATTAATGAATAAAGTACTGTATCTAATCAAAATGTACCATAGAAATTATATCTCATCATAAGAATATAATTTTTTTTAAATGTTTTTATAAATTGTATTTTTTAAAATGTCTTTCTTTAAGGTGAGACTGTACGTTTTATCCCGCCAATGTTAACACTTCAGCCCAAGACAAGTATTTTTCAGTTTTGGTAGTGGTCCAAGCCACTTGCAGGTTAACTGTAACAACAACAAAACTTTGCACAATCAGCTGGTGAGAACGCAAAAACCACGGGCACAATGTGCTGCTACCTGGTGAATATTTTTCCACCCCTAGGGCTGAAATCTATTGCTAGAACCCAGTAGGAATTGTTCATACGTTTAAATAGACAGAAAATGCGAAGCAGATACGTACACAGCATGCAGAACGTAACTATGACCCATGTATCAAATTGATACACACGGGCTGATGATGAAACTTAACTGTGAATCATATTAGCTCACGTGGGCCCACAGAAAACTCTTTCATGAGGCAAATTGATACACATAGGGCTGAAAGTGTTAAATTTCCAATTTTTAGGTACATTTTCACAAGATTGGTAAACGATAGGGAAATGAAACTAAACTGTTATTTGTAGTTGTAGGGTTGTTCGAGCTACTGACATTTTCCCAACTTAATCCGTTGAACCATAAAGATTTTAAAAGTTAATTACCGATGACAGATGAAGCTTTTAATGTACTGTTCAAAAGAGTTGAACATCGTTTGATAAAACACAACACACGCATGAGAAAAGCTATTACGGCAAGGATTTCACAGGCATTCACTTTTCCTGTATTTCTCAATAAACTCCCTCATTAATTGAAATGACATTTGATGATTCTCCATTCGTAATTATTAAATAAACGCAGAAGAAAAGTACAACACTTAACCTATGTTTTTAAATATATAAATTTTAATAGTGCCCATAACAGTCAGGTGAAGTGTTAAATTATGTACACTCAATCTGTTCATTGCAGGGCTAAAATAAATAGTTGTGTTTCTTATCGCATGGTCAGCCAATTAAATGTTTGAATCATTTAAGAACAGAAGAGGTAGAGGTGTACTGTGACACTAATCAGAGTTATCTCCTCTGAAAGTAATGAATTTCATTATACAGCCAGACCCTGTGGTGAATGAAGTGGAGGTGTCATTTGCAGAGTGGAAAATATGTGCTTTTCAGAGGGCCCGGCATGCTGGAAAGCGTACTTTTCCACTCAGTGAGGAAGGCAAAGGTAAACCACCTCACTTCTCGTTTTACTTAGTAAAACCTCTACAGGTTCAAACCAGCCTTTCGGCTGATAACCTAAACAACAATCAATTTTAATAAATAGTTGAAATTATTTAACTTGAAAAGAAAAAAATATAAACAGATAAATATTGATGTAGGATTTTTTGTTAAAAAAAAGTTGTTTTGGTTAAAGAGATGTTAAATAGAAGTACAACACTACCTCACATCAACACACACATACACTAGGAACGCTAAAAGATTATGAACAAGTTGATATTCCACACTTCACTCCATGGTACGGTCAACTGCTGGAAGTAGAGTCCACACACATACACTTTTGCGTGAAGTTCTGAGAGTGTACATTCAAACGTGCACTTTTAAGTGCGTGTCTGTAGCAGCCTTTACTCTCGCTGACGATCGTCAACTTATACAGGGTGATTCACGAAGATATGCAGAAACTTTAGGAGCTCATTGTACATGTAAAAATAATGAAAAAAGTTTATATAAACATGGGTCTGGAAATGCTTCGTTTCCGAGTTACAGCTAGCAAAATTTTCGCTCGGATTTTTACATTATTTTCATGTAAAAATAATGGAAAAAGTTTATATAAACATGGGTCTGGAAATGCTTCGTTTCCGAGTTACAGCTAGCAAAATTTTCGCCCGGATTTCAGCTCACCAGGTGAAATGAGGTCTTTCTGAAATTCTGGTAAGGTAGATTAAGGGGGAAAATTCAATCATTTCTTATGGTTTTTGATCTGATAAATTGAATAAAACCGGTCCCAGAACTGTAAGTTAAATATTTTTTAAGAAAACAAGTGTCAAATGCAAAAAATGGAGTGAAAAACAATTTTTTTCATCTTTGGGCAAGGATAACTTTGTTATTTCACCAAGAAACAGTTGAAATTTTTGAATAAAACATGTAGAAAATTTTATTCTGAACAAACCAGCGTAAATAAAGTACACAGAAAGCGAATAAATGTTTGAATAAATGAATTTTTATTCATAACAGTACAAAGTAAAATTAACCGGAAAAACAAAGATGAAAAAATGTGATTTTTTTCACTCCATTTATGGCATTTGACACTGGTTTTCTCAAAAACTATTTAACTTATAGTTCTGGGACCTGTTTTATTCAATTTATCAGGTCAAAAACCATAAGAAACGATTGAATTCGCTCTTTAATCTACCTTACCGGAATTTCAAGAAGACCTCATTTCACCTGGTGAGCTGAAATCCGGGCTAAATTTTTCGCTAGCCGTAACTCGGTAACGAAGCATTTCCGGACCCATGTTTATATAAACTTTTTTCATTATTTTTACATGTACAATGAGCTCCTAAGGTTTCTGCATACCTTCGTGAATCACCCTGTATTGCATTACCAGTACATTACATAGTTATTGCAACGAAAGAATACGTGAAAGAACGTTTTCATTATGTATTCAAGTAATGGAGTAGGACAAATGAAATATGATAAAGATTTTAAGAAGTAGGTGGAATAGAAACAAAGCAAAAATGAATGTGATGTGTTCTTATAACCCAAATCATTTATGTGTGTGTATACGTGTGCATATTTAATACACTTGATATTTCCTCTCTCACCTTCAAAACTCTCTCTCTAAATCCGATCTAGGTATTCATGTAAACTTCCGGCATCTATAACCGTCTATGACCAATAACTTTCTTTTACCAATGAAAATAATTAACAATAAACATAACATTAGTAATAAAACATTAGAAATAAACAAAAAATTAACCTCAATAAACATAACCTTATTTTAATCATGAGTGAAAAACGCAAAATGAAAATCAAACTCAGTTTGGCTTAAAAATACGGAAAATCACTTTTTCACGCTAAACTAGGCTCTGTAGAGAAAAATGTTATAAATAAAAGTTGTAGATCTTTTAATTTTCTATCAATTCTATTATATACACTTTTGTCATAAAATGCATACTAAGGCCGAAATCTTAAAAAAATCGAATTTCACTCGATTTCGTGAGAAAAAACTGAAAATCGCTAATTAGGCCTACCGCTAAACTAAGCGTTATACAAAAAATGTTTGAAATAAAAGTTGTAGAATTTTAAATTCTCTACAACTTTAAGTATATAAATTTTTGCGCTAAAATGTATATTAAAGCCGTAATCTTAAAAAACACTTTTTTACGTAAAAACAGCCTCACCAAGAATTTCAGCAAACATGGTGCCTACCCTATCTTGTAGAGAATAAAAAATTGAGTAAACCAGGCGATTTTACAAAAAATCGTAGAACCAGTTTCTGAGAAAATCGCAAAAAAGTGAAAAATTACACGAATAAACTACTACTACTTCCGGTTGACCGATTTTGATGAAAATGTTCGTGTCGGGTCCGGTAGTAGTGGTATGTAGTTTCAAGTTTCAAGTTTCAAGTTCGTACGATGTTCCGTTCTTGAGATATTTTGTACACACACACACACACACACGCGCGCGCGCGCGCACGCACACGCACACACACACACGCACACACACACAGACCAATCGCTAAAAACATGTTTGTGTGTGGGTTCAGGAGCTCTGAAAACGTGTAGATCTGGTGAAAACTCGATTTCGAAAAATCGACATGAAAACAATACTTTCCTTCCTAATTCATATAGGCAAGAGAAAGTAAAATGAATGTGATGTGTTCTTCTAACCCAAATCATATATGTGTGTGTGTGTGTGTATACGTGTGCATATTTAGTACACTTGATATTTCCTCTCTCACCGTCAAAACTCTCTCTCTAAATCCGATCTAGGTATTCATGTAAACTTCCGGCATCTATAACCGACTATGACGTATCAAGGTAATACCTAAATATTTCTATATTCAGAAAATAAATGTCGCCGTGGGGCCGGAACAAATACTGTAAGAAATATACGTAGAATAAAATCAAGAACGGAAAAGTTTAATTTTCTCAATTTCACCCGTTACGGTTTTTAATAATTTAGATTTATAATTTATCATACTTCCGTTTTTTTTAAAAATATCCTCCGGTTATTTGATACATTTAAATATTATATATAAGATATGTTAATTCGGTTTAGAATCATTCATATAATTTAAAAAAAATACTGTTTTAATTAAAATTAATTACAAAAGAGAAAATGTTATCTATTGTTTGATTTAAATTTTATATTAATCTAAAAATCTCAATTTCTTAGTAAGGAATTTACTTTTTTATGTATATTTTTAAAAATAATACGATTGTTTAGTTTTAGTTTTTTGATTGTATTTATTTCGTTTATTACTTTCTCGTGCCTGTATGAATATATAGACAGGAAAGTCTAAAGTTTTGAAATCGAGTTTTTACCGGATCTACACGTTTTCAAACCCCCTGAACCCAACAAAACATGTTTTCAGCGATTGGTGTGTGTGTGTGTGTGTGTATACAAAATATCTCAAGAACGGAACATCGTACGAACTTGAAACTTGAAACTTAAGTTACATACTACTACCGGACTCGACACGAACATTTTCATAAAAATCGGTCAGCCGGAAGTAGTAGTTTATTTGTGTAATTTTTCACTTTTTTGGGAATTTCTCAAAAACTGGTCCTACGATTTTTTTTTGAAATCGCCTGGTTCACTCAATTTTTTATGCTCTACAAGGTTGGGTAGGCGCCATGTTTGCTGAAATTCTTGGTGAGGCTGTTTTCACTTAAAAAAATTGTTTTTTTTTAAGATTACGGTTGTAACATGCATTTTAGCAAGCAAATTTAGATAATAAATTGTAGAAAATTTAAAAACCTACAACTTTTAATTCAAACATTTTTTTGTATAACGCTTAGTTTAGCGGTAATTAGCGATTTTCTGTTTTTTTCTCACGAAATCGTGTAAAAAAATCGATTTTTTTAAGATTTCGGCTTTAGTATGCATTTTACGACAAAAGTGTATATAATCAAATTTATAGGAAATTAAAAGATGTACAACTTTTAATTAGAGCATTTTTCTCTACAGAGAAAATTTAGCGTGAAAGAGTGATTTTCCGTATTTTTAAGCTGAACTGAGGTTGATTTTCACTTTACGTTTTTCACTCATGATTAAATTATGATTATATTTTTTGAGGTTAGTTTTTTTGTTTAATTTTAATGTTTTATTACTAATGTTAGGTTTATTGTTAATTATTTGCATTGGCAAGAGAAAGTCGTGTAAGTGTTTCACACAAGATTTTTTTTTTTTTTTTTTTTTAGTTTCTCAGAGGTGAAGTATTTTAGTATTGACAATCGATCGCTAGTTCCAGGGCTACAAAAAATAGTTTTGGTTCTTATCACCCAATTATATGACTGAAACATTTAACAACAAAAGAGGTACAAGTGTTAAAGACACTAGTCCCAGTTATCCCCTATAAGAGTAATGAATTTCATTATACCGCCAGAATCTGTGGTGAATGAAGCCAATGTGTCATTTGCACGGTGGAAAATAGATGACTTTTATAGAGAGCTTGGCATGTTGATAAGCTTACTTTTCCACTCAGTGAGTGTTGGCACTGGTAAACCACCTCACTCCTGAATCCTGAATCCTGGTTGAGAGGGCTGAGAAGCCCTATGATGGCGACATCGTGTTAAGGAACACCTGGTCGCTCGGGGAACAATTTTACCGAATAATTGCAACCTCATGAAATTTAGGGGGAATTTTATAGTTTAAAATTAGGAAATAGGATTCTGGCTCTTGCGGGATTGGGACTGGGACTTCAAAGGAGGTAATGTATTTTAAGAAGTTACTCGTGGATGAAAATTTATATTAAGGGACAAGTGGGTTTAAGAGCGGCTCTTTTCTTTTTTTTGTTTTTCAGTGGCCTTTTTCAGTTATGTGGGAGTTTTATTGTCTTGAGGAGGGGAAGGCACGCACCGTACTTAACGTGGACAAATGGTACAATTTTAGGTAGGTGTTAGTTTATGATTTTAGGGGAGACGAAAAGGGTAGAGTTTGGCATAATCACCGGCCTTTTATTTTCTCACTCCTCGTTTTACTTATAGTCCATCTAGACAGACTCTAGTAGAACCTCTTAGAGGTTCAAACCAGCCTTTCGGCTTACGACCTAAACAACAATAATAAAATTATTTCAGTTTAATATTTTAGTAAAAATATAAATTTATTTGTTATTTTTTGTATAATTTATTTAAATACAATGACTGAGTAAAACGTCTGTAACGGCTGGAAGCAAATAAAAAAAAGAAAGAAAAAAGAAGAAAGGAATTTGGTATGTGAGAATGTAATCGATAATAACTGTTGTTTGTGGGGTCGGTCAGTAGAATCGATGACCAGGGTCATAACCATCTGCATTGTGTTCTTTCTCTCCTCGGCGGCTATCAGCGAAAGCAAGCCCAATGCATTCACAATAACTTACAAACACACATCGCTTTGTAACCTCATCGTCCGCTATAATCCGCTAGCGGCGTATTCACTCGATTATCTGGAACCACATATTTCTTCTGGTAGACCTACTTCATTCAAAACTGTTCCAACTTCAAATAAAAAACGAAATCATTTTGATTTTTTTATAGAGCGAATGAATGGATGGGACAATGAAATTTGTTTGCCTTAGGCAATTCATATTTTAATTACCTGTTGGTATTTTATTATCTGAACTGGAATTCAATTTAATTGTGTTTATCCTTTTTTTTACTTTCTCTTGCCTATATGAATATATAGGAAGGAAAGTATTGTTTTCATGTCGATTTTTCGAAATCGAGTTTTCACCGGATCTATACGTTTTCAGATTCCCTGAACCCAAAAAACATGTTTTTAGCGATTGGTCTGTGTGTGTGTCTGTGTGTGTGTGTGTGTGTGTGTGTGTGTCTGTGTGTGTGTGTGTCTGTGTGTGAACAGAATATCTCAAGAACGGAACATCGTACGAACTTGAAACTTAAAACTTAAGTTACATACCACTACCGGACGCGACACGAACATTTTCATCAAAATCGGTCAACCGGAAGTAGTAGTTTATTCGTATAATTTTTCAGTTTTTTGCGATTTTCTCAAAAACTGGTCCTACGATTTTTTTTAAAATCGCCTATTTTACTCAATTTTTGATTCTCTACAAGATAGGGTAGGCGCCATGTTTGCTGAAATTCTCGGTGAGGCTGTTTTCACGTAAAAACGTTGTTTTTTTAAGATTACGGCTTTAATATAAATTTTAGCGCAAAAACTTATATAATAAAAGTTGTAGAGAATTTAAAAACCTACAACTTCTGTTTCAAACATTTTTTTGTATGACGCTTAGTTTAGCAGTAATTAGCGATTTTCTGATTTTTTCTCACGAAAACGTGTGAAAAATCGATTTTTTAAAGATTTTGGCCTTAGTATGCATTTTACGACAAAAGTGTATATAACCAAATTTATAAAAAATTAAAAGATCTACAACTTTTATTAAGAGCATTTTTCTCTAAAGAGCCTAGTTTAGAGAGAAAGAGTGATTTTCCGTATTTTTAAACCAAACTGAGTTCGAATTTCATTTTGCGTGTTTCACTCATGATTGAAATATGGTTATATTTTTGAGATTAGTTGTTTGTTTATTTCTAATGTTTTATTACTAATGTTAGGTTTATAGTTAATTATTTATATTGGCAAGAGAAAGTTGTGTGAGTGTTTCACACCAGATTTTTTTTTTTATTTTACGGCCACAAAGGACCACTTAAGTTCAATCTTTCAACGTCTAGCTCTTTCAGATGTTCCACCAAAACGCCCCCGCAGTTGTCGCTCCCGTACTTCTCCTCTTCTTCGCCAATAATTTTTCAATGTTTCGGATCTTCTCAGTCTCTCAGCGTCCGAAATCACCATGGCTTTCCTGACCCTCATTTGTTCCCTAAATTTAACCGATCGCTGTTTGTATGTCCTGTAGCTCCCTGACTTAGTTTTGAGGTCAGCTATTGTGATGTTTAGTTCCTTATGTTTATCCTTATTAATATTAATATCAACTCGGTTACAATCCATTGACTGGTTCCTAAATTATCACAAGTCGTCTTCAATGAACTCTATAAACATTTCTTATTAATAATAATAATAATAATAAAACTTCGTGTCGGCCGCATTGGCGCAGGTGGTAACGTGCTCGTCTCTCATCATGGGGTCCTGGGTTCGAATCCCACTCAGGCACGCCATATTTTCATTCGTTACAAAAAATCATTTCATCCTCCATTGTAAAATAGTTACACCCCAACGTCGTCGCTAATGACCTCAGTAGTTGATGCGACGTTAAAAAAATTAATTTATAAAAAAAAACAAAAAACTTCATATCCGTATTGTTTTTTACTTTCTCTTGCCTATATGAATATATAGGAAGGAAAGTATTGTTTTCATGTCGATTTTTCGAAATCGAGTTTTCACCGGATCTATACGTTTTCAGACCCCCTGAACCCAAAAAACATGTTTTTAGCGATTGGTCTGTGTGTGTGTCTGTGTGTCTGTGTGTGTGTGTGTGAACAGAATATCTCAAGAACGGAACATCGTACGAACTTGAAACTTGAAACTTAAGTTACATACCACTACCGGACGCGACACGAACATTTTCATCAAAATCGGTCAACCGGAAGTAGTAGTTTATTCGTATAATTTTTAAGTTTTTTGAGATTTTCTCAAAAACTGGTCCTACGATTTTTTTTAAAATCGCCTATTTTACTCAATTTTTGATTCTCTACAAGATAGGGTAGGCGCCATGTTTGCTGAAATTCTCGGGGAGGCTGTTTTCACGTAAAAACGTTGTTTTTTTAAGATTACGGCTTTAATATAAATTTTAGCGCAAAAACTTATATAATAAAAGTTGTAGAGAATTTAAAAACCTACAACTTCTGTTTCAAACATTTTTTTGTATAACGCTTAGTTTAGCGGTAATTTGCGATTTTCTGTTTTTTTCTCACGAAAACGTGAGAAAAATCGATTTTTTTAACATTTCGGTCTTAGTATGCATTTTACGACAAAAGTATATATAATAAAAGTTATAGAAAATTAAAAGATCTACAACTTTTGTTTAGAGCATTTTTCTCTAAAGAGCCTAGTTTAGAGAGAAAGAGTGATTTTCCGTATTTTTAAACCAAACTGAGTTCGAATTTCATTTTGCGTGTTTCACTCATGATTGAAATATGGTTATATTTTTGAGATTAGTTGTTTGTTTATTTCTAATGTTTTATAACTAATGTTAGGTTTATTGTTAATTATTTATATTGGCAAGAGAAAGTTGTGTGAGTGTTTCACACCAGATTTTTTTTTTTTATTTTACGGCCACAAAGGACCACTTAAGTTCAATCTTTCAACGTCTAGCTCTTTCAGATGTTCCACCAAAACGCCCCCGCAGTTGTCGCTCCCGTACTTCTCCTCTTCTTCGCCAATAATTTTTCAATGTTTCGGATCTTCTCAGTCTCTCAGCGTCCGAAATCACCATGGCTTTCCTGACCCTCATTTGTTCCCTAAATTTAACCGATCGCTGTTTGTATGTCCTGTAGCTCCCTGACTTAGTTTTGAGGTCAGCTATTGTGATGTTTAGTTCCTTATGTTTATCCTTATTAATATTAATATCAACTCGGTTACAATCCATTGACTGGTTCCTAAATTATCACAAGTCGTCTTCAATGAACTCTATAAACATTTCTTATTAATAATAATAATAATAAAACTTCGTGTCGGCCGCATTGGCGCAGTTGGTAACGTGCTCGTCTCTCATCATGCGGTCCTGGGTTCGAATCCCACTCAGGCACGGCATATTTTCATACGTTACAAAAAATCATTTCATCCTCCATTGTACAAAAGTTACACCCCAACGTCGTCGCTAATGACCGTTGTAGTTGATGCGACGTTAAATAAATTAATTTACAAAAAAAACAAAAAACTTCATATCCGTATTGTTTTTTACTTTCTCTTGCCTATATGAATATATAGGAAGGAAAGTATTGTTTTCATGTCGATTTTTCGAAACCGAGTTTTCACCGGATCTATACGTTTTCAGACCCCCTGAACCCAAAAAACATGTTTTTAGCGATTGGTTTGTGTGTGTGTCTGTGTGTGTGTGTGTATACAAAATATCTCAAGAACGGAACATCGTACGAACTTGAAACTTGAAACTTAAGTTACATACCACTACCGGACGCGACACGAACATTTTCATCAAAATCGGACAACCGGAAGTAGTAGTTTATTCGTGTAATTTTTCACTTTTTTGCAATTTTCTCAAAAACTGGTCCTACGATTTTTTTTAAAATCGCCTGGTTTACTCAATTTTTTATTCTCTACAAGATAGGGTAGGCGCCATGTTTGCTGAAATTCTTGGTGAGGCTGTTTTCACTTAAAAAAATTGTTTTTTTTTAAGATTACGGCTGTAACATGCATTTTAGCGCACAAATTAATATAATAAAAGTTGTAGAGAATTTAAAAACCTACAACTTTTATTTCGAACATTTTTTTGTATAACGCTTAGTTTAGCCGTAATTTGCGATTTTCTGTTTTTTTCTCACGAAAACGTGAGAAAAATCGATTTTTTTAACATTTCGGCCTTAGTATGCATTTTACGACAAAAGTGTATATAATTTAATTTATAGAAAATTAAAAGATCTACAACTTTTATTTAGAGCATTTTTCTCTACAGAGCCTAGTTTAGAGAGAAAGAGTGATTTTCCCTATTTCTAAGCGAAACTGAGTACGATTTTCATTTTGCGTCTTTCACTCATGATTAAAATAAGGTTATGTTTTTCAGGTTAGTTTCTTTGGTTATTTCTAATGTTTTATTACTAATGTTAGGTTTATTGTTAACTATTTGCACTGGCAAGAGAAAGTTGTGTGAGTGTTTCACACCAGATTTTTAGGTTTATTTTAATTATTTTCATACACATTCTTTCCAAAAGCTGTAGTGAATTTACATCTATTCAAAATGTAAGAGGTGAAGGGAATCCACCTACCCAACTATGGATAAAAGTTCTAGGATAGGTGTTTTCTTCTTTTATTTAGTAACTCAGTTCAAAAGATTGTTTAAAAACTACGTCAGGGCTTATAACAAAGACATTTTTATAAAGTATAAAATTTATAAAATAAAACATCCTAAAGAACTAATAATTCTAATTAAAAAAACAATATATGGCTTTAAAAACATGCAAACTTTGAAAGTTAGCAAAAAAGTGAAAAATTACACGAATAAACTCCTTCCGAATAATAAACGAATGGGTAATGAACTTCCGGTTGACCGATTTTAATGAAAATGTTTGTGTCAGGCCCGGTTGGGGTATGTAACTTAAGTTTGAAGTTTCAAGTTTGTACAATGTTCCGTTCTTGTGATATTCTGTTCACGCACACACGTGCGCGCGCGCGCGCGCACACACACACACACACACACACACAAACAGACCAATCGCTAAAAACATGTTTTTTTGGGTTGAGGAGGTCTAAAAACGTGACATCCGGTGAAAACTCGATTTCTTAAAATCGACATGAAAACAATACTTTCCTTCCTATATATTCATATAGGCAAGAGAAAGTAAAAAATAAGTGAGCAAAAAAACTTAAAAGTACAACCTCGTTTATTTTGACTAACTAGGACCAAAGGCAATATGGGTAATAAGCAAAGCAAATTCTTAAATAAGCAGAATTCACGTTTATTACAAAAAATTATGTTTTTAACAAAATTAAATAGAATTGTTTAAAAGACATTTATATAAAAATAATTTTTCACATAATTTCTTAACAAAGAATTGGTCGACTGTCTTCTCTATCAAACATGTGTGGCGTTTGAATGAAGCAGGGTCACACAAAAACTTTATCATTAATAGTTAGCTGTAGTGACACTCTTTTATAACTTTCTTAAACTCGGCAAAAAGGATTTTATTACGTAATTTTTATTGTACAATCTATTTGGGAACGTACATTAATTCAAAATAAAAGGCAAATGTTTGGGTACTTACAGTTCTGCCCATAACAGACAGGTGGAGTGTCAAATTATTTACACTCAATCTGTTCGTTGCAGGGCTAAAATAAATAGTTCTGTTTCTTATCACATGGTCAGCCAATTAAATGACTGAATCATTTAAGAACAGAAGAGGTAGAGGTGTAAAAGACACTAATCAGAGTTATCTCCTCTGAAAGTAATGAATTTCATTATACAGCCAGCCCCTGTGGTGAAGGAAGTGAAAGTGTCATTTGCAGAATGGAAAATATGTGCTTTTCAGAGGGCCCGGCATGCTGATAAGCGTACTTTTCCACTCAGTGAGGAAGGCAATGGTAAACCACCTCACTCCTGGTTTTACTTAGTAAAACCTCTACAGGTTCAAACCAGCCTTTTGGCTGATGACCTAAACAACAACAACTTACAGTTATTTACGTTCTTGCTTACATGGGTAAAAATTACTATCTACGCGAACTTTAAATAACAAAAAAAGTGTACAAATCTGATCCGAATAAACGATGTTTTACTGTACTACAATTTCATGTCTTTTAAACTCTTAACAGCTTTCTTTGGTAAAGATAAAAAGCAACCATATTTTCAACGATACATTTATTTCAACAAATAAAGAAGAGATTTAAAATTAAGAAAGGTCAACAAATTTACTGGGTTCGTTTGAAAATCTAGAGGCTTTACCAAGTTAAACGAAAAGTTAGGTGGTTTACATTAGCTTTCCTCCTTGACTGGAAAGTCTCGTTATCAGCATCCCAGCCCATCTGTAAAGCACACATTTTTACTTTCTCTTGCCTATATGAATATATAGGAAGGAAAGTATTGTTTTCATGTCGATTTTTCGAAATCGAGTTTTCACCGGATCTATACGTTTTCAGATCCCCTGAACCCAAAAAACATGTTTTTAGCGATTGGTCTGTGTGTGTGTCTGTGTGTGTGTGTGTGTGAACAGAATATCTCAAGAACGGAACATCGTACGAACTTGAAACTTGAAACTTAAGTTACATACCACTACCGGACGCGACACGAACATTTTCATCAAAATCGGTCAACCGGAAGTAGTAGTTTATTCGTATAATTTTTCAGTTTTTTGCGATTTTCTCAAAAACTGGTCCTACGATTTTTTTTAAAATCGCCTATTTTACTCAATTTTTTATTCTCTACAAGATAGGGTAGGCGCCATGTTTGCTGAAATTCTCGGTGAGGCTGTTTTCACGTAAAAACGTTGTTTTTTTAAGATTACGGCTTTAATATAAATTTCAGCGCAAAAACTTATATAATAAAAGTTGTAGAGAATTCAAAAACCTACAACTTTTGTTTCAAACATTTTTTTGTATAACGCTTAGTTTAGCGGTAATTTGCGATTTTCTGTTTTTTTTCTCACGAAAACGTGAGAAAAATCGATTTTTTAAACATTTCGGTCTTAGTATGCATTTTACGATAAAAGTGTATATAATAAAAGTTATAGAAAATTAAAAGATCTACAACTTTTATTTAGAGCATTTTTCTCTACAGAGCCTAGTTTAGCGTGAAAGCGTGATTTTCCGTATTTTTAAGCCAAACTGAGTTCGATTGTCATTTTGCGTCATTCACTCGTGATTAAAATAAGGTTATGTTTTTGAGGTTAGTTTTTGTTTATTTCTAATATTTTATTAATAATGTTAGGTTTATTATTAATCATTTGCATTGGCAAGAGAAAGTTGTGTGAGTGTTTCACACCAGATTTTTACCTTGAAAATGACACCTTCACTTCATTCACCACAGGATCTGACTGTATAATGATAAAATTTATTACTCTCAGAGAAGATAACTTTGATTAGTGTTTTTTACACCTGTACCTTTTCTGTTCTTAAATAGTTCAGTCAAATTGGCTGATCATTTGTTAATTCCCCGTAACAGACTGGTGGAGTGTAAAATTATTTACAATCAATCTTTTCGTTGGGTAAGAAAATAGTTCTGTTTCTTATCACATCTCCTTATTATTTATTACTCTTATTACTTGTTGTTGTTTAGGTCATCAGCCGAAAAGCTGGTTTGAACCTGTAGAGGTTTTACCAAGTAAAACGAGGAGTGAGGTGGTTTACCATTGCCTTCCTCACTGAATAGAAAAATACGCTTATCAGCATGCCGGGCCCTCTGAAAAGCACATATTTTCCACTCTGCAAATGACACCTTCACTTCATTCACCACAGGGTCTGGCTGTAAAATGAAATCCATTACTTTCAGAGGAGATAACTCTGATTAGTGTCTTTTACACCTCTGCCTCTTCTGTTCTTAAATGATTCAGTCATTTAATTGGCTGACCATGTGATAAGAAACAGAACTATTTATTTTAGCCCTGCAACGAACAGGTTGAGAGTAAATAATTTGACACTCCACCTGTCTGTTATGGGCAGTCTTATTACTTATCCTATCTGAAAGTAATGAATTTCATTATACAGCCGAACTCTGTGGTGAAGGAAGTGAAGGTGTTATTTGCAGAGTGGAAAATACGTGCTTTTCAGAGGGCCCGAAATACTGATAAGCATACTTTTGCATTCAGTGAGTTGTGGCAATGGTGAACCATTTAACTCCTGGTTTTACTTAGTAAAACCTCTACAGGTTCAAACCACCCTTTCAGCTGATGATCTAAACAACAAAATACTTTAAGAAAGAGAACTATTTTTTGTAGCCCTGGGAACTAGCAGATCGAGTGCAAATATTTAACACGCCACCTGCCTGTTATGGGCATTTAAAAATATTATTGAAGCATAAAATTGCGTTTGAATTAGTAAATATACAATATATTAACACGTTGACTGCCACACTAAATTTTGTGACACTTATAGCTGGGCCATCGTACTTTTTTCACAGTTTTATTCATTTTTCTTCTTACGTTACTTAATTTATTTAATAACAACTATTTTTTTTTTTTGTAAAATAAAGTTGTGATAAACTTTTGGGTAACATGGCCTGCTGGAATGATTCTACATTTCAGAGCCATAAGATCCCTTTTTGTGTCACAATAAAAAATGTAATAAACAACTAACTGGGTTAAGTTACAAAGTTTTAGACTATTTCAATCAACCAAAATAAGCAAAAGATATAATAAAATTACAAATAATAGCAGCATTCTAGTACAGGACAAAAAGGAAAACTACCTGTATACCAATATCCTATTATTTGAAAAAGGCCAACTATTTGAAAAGTTTAAGTGTACAATGTTACTCTGAAGCCGTAGCTTTTCAAACCACATTACACGGCTCAAAAATAATTCATGTACTGTGACTCATTTTTGATGCATTTGGCCCATTTTCAAAGCCAACTGTGACACATATTTGGGTCACATAGCAGTCAACGTGTTAATGGGGTAGTAAATTTCAAGTCAGATGCGAAACATTTTTCAGATTACTCACATTGCATTGTAAGTCAAGATTACATAAAAATAGTACCACCTAGGTTGATTTAGTACATACCAAAAGTACAAGAATAAACAGGAAATGTAAAATAAAGTTCACAGATTTCATTTCTTGGCTAAAATCTGAAATGAATATTAATTTGTAACTGTTATAGCAAATTCTGCCCATAACAGACAGGTGGAGTGTCAAATTATTTACACTCAATCTGTTCGTTGCAGGGCTAAAATAAATAGTTCTGTTTCTTATCACATGGTCAGCCAATTAAATGACTGAATCATTTAAGAACAGAAGAGGTAGAGGTGTAAAAGACACTAATCAGAGTTATTTCCTCTGAAAGTAATGAATTTCACTATACAGCCAGACCCTGTGGTGAATGAAGTGAAGGTGTCATTTGCAGGGTGGAAAGTGAGTGCTTTTCGGAGGGCCTGGCATGCTGATAAGCATACTCTTTCAACTCAGTGAGGAAGGCAATGGTAAACCACCTTACTCCTCGTTTTTACTTAGTAAAACCTCTAGAGGTTCAAACCAGCCCTTCGGCTGTTGACCTAAACAACATAGCAAATTAATAAAAAAATAACGGTAAATCACGCGGCGCTGTTTATGCAGTTTGCAAAACACGTGTTTTGCTAATTGCATATCTGATCAATGACAGGCGATAAACTGTACTTAATATAGCACATTAGCTGTTTACATTGGTACTATATTAACAGTATTGTTTTCTTAGGCCGTACGCTCACTGGTATCGACTAAGTGTGAATCAACAGTACGGACAATTGGCGAATGTTTTCAAGTTAAACTAGAAAACCAAAGTTGCTCGAATTTCACGTTACGCGATGATTTTGCGAAGCGCATCCCTCTCGTAAGTCGAGGTCTTACTATTGTTAACGAAGGTTGACTTAAAAAATCTGGTGTGAAACACTCACACAACTTTCTCTTGCCAGTGCAAATAATTAACAATAAACCTAACATTAGTAATAAAACATTAGAAATAAACAAAAAACTAACCTCAAAAACATAACCTTATTTTAATCATGAGTGAAAGACGCAAAATACGGAAAATCACTCTTTCACGCTAAACTATGCTCTGTAGAGAAAATTCTCTAAATAAAAGTTGTAGATCTCTTAATTTTCTATAAATTTTATTACATACACTTTTGTCGTAAAGTGCATACTAAGGCAGAAATCTTAAAAAAATCGATTTTTTACACGTTTTCGTGAGAAAAAACAGAAAATCGCTAATTACCACTAAACTAAGCATTATACAAAAAAATGCTTGAAATAAAAGTTGTAGGTTTTTAAATTCTCTACAACTTTTATTATATACATTTTTGCTCTAAAATTAATATTAAAGCCGTAATCTTAAATAACACTTTTTTACGTAAAAACACCTTCACCAAGAATTTCAGCAAACATGGCGCCTACCCTATCTTGTAGAGAATAAAAAATTGAGTAAATCAGGCGATTTTAAAAAAAACCGTAGGACCAGTTTTTGAGAAAATCGCAAAAAAGTGAAAAATTATACGAATAAACTACTACTTCCGGTTGACCGATTTTGATGAAAATGTTCGTGTCGGGTCCGGTAGTGGTATGTAACTTAAGTTTTAAGTTTCAAGTTCGTACGATGTTCCGTTCTTGAGATATTTTGTATACACACACACAGACCAATCGCTAAAAACATGTGTTTTGGGTTCAGGGGGTCTAAAACGTATAGATCCGGTGAAAACTCGATTTTGAAAAATCGACATGAAAACAATACTTTCCTTCCTATATATTCATATAGGCAAGAGAAAGTAAAATAAAATTAAATGAAGGCAAGTCAATAAATTTTCTTTTTTCCATCTGGTATGTACAATAGGATTATTATTGTAAATAAAAAGTTTCACTAACGATACTTTTAAAATGTCCAAATGTTAATTTAGTAAGTTAACTGCATTTAGTAAAAACATTGGACAACTTTCTTAAAATAATAAATTATTCATTAGTTTTTAGGCTTAACTGTCACATAATAGGTTGGCTCAACATAACTAACTATCTATACAACACCTAACTAAGCCTGCTGGCATTCTCCACATACCCGTACAAAATACCACCTAACATATAACTTAATTCTCTTTCTTTTGTTTTATAGACGTGAAAGTACTTTTTACACGCACTAACACTTCAACTTTATTTCCTCGCATTCTTGTTTAAGGGGAGCAGACCATTTTCATTATCCCTAGACTATACTTGCAATACTAATTTAGGTAGATTTTTTGTAGGAACCGTTAAAGCTACAAAGCTGAGCTTTGGCACACCTATCTACAGTACCTTTTTTGTACCAGAGCTTTTTCATTTATCTTTATCCAATCTAAAAATGATTTTTGTTCTCAAAAAACGTTCAAATGTAGCCCATATATTTTTAATGAAACCGACACCCAAAAAATAAAAATTCCAAAGTTTTTGAAATACCTCTGGAGTATATACACACACCTTAGTACTAAAATGTATTGTGCAAAATTTCACACTCCTATGTGGGATGGTTCCTGAAATAAGTGTATCTAAAGTCAAAAAATACAATACGCGAAAAATGCGGATATAGTAAAAGCATAATACCGTGACAGAAACACCTATTGCCAATTAGAATTAATTTCCAAACCAATATTTTTTTTTCTGCTGATTCCTATGCGTTCTAGAAATTATTGTTTTTATGTGAACGCGATCTCCGTAATGTTAGAGCAGTAACATTTATTATATTAATCTCAATTTACAAGAATGAAAAACGTAAATAAATATCGAAATAAACACTACGTACCCCATCAACGTAAAAACATAATTTTTCTCAACAGGAAAAGCAACGAATGTCGTGTTAAATATCAATTTAAATAGGGGTAAACGATCTATCAATATATAATGTTGTTAAGGTCATCAGCCAAAATGCTGGTTTGAACCTGTAGAGGTTTTATTAAGTAAAACGAGGAGTGAGGTGGTTTACCATTGCCACAACTCACTGAGTGGAAAAGTATGCTTATCAGCATGCCGGGCCCTCTGAAAAGCACATATCTTCCACTCTGCAAATGACACCTTCATTTCATTCACCACAGGGTCCAACTGTATAATGAAATTCATTACTTTCAGAGGAAATAACTCTGATTAGTGTCTTTTACACCTCTACCTCTTCTGTTCTTAAATGATTCAGTCATTTAATTGGCTGACCATGTGACAAGAAACAGAACTATTTATTTTAGCCCTGCAACTAACAGATTGAGTGTAAAAAATTTGACACTCCACTGTCTGTTATGGGCAGCAATATATAGTAAAATTGAAAAATCAATATTTTTTATTGAAATCATTCTGCTCGCCGTAAGTCATCACCCGACAGCTTGGTTTAAACCTCTAGAGTTTTTACTAAATAAAAAGATGAATGAGGTGGTTTACCATTGCCTTCCTCATCGAGTTGAAAAGTATGCTTATTAGCATGCCAGTCTCTACTGTAAAGTAACGGGTGATTCAAAAAGAGCGCCGGTTTTTAAACGGCTGGTAAATTTTTGTTTATCGGTTGGCAACATTGTTAGACCTCATTTCTATTTCGGAGAACATTCCGATTAACGATTCAGTTGTAGTTTCTCTTGTTCGCAGTGTAGTACTCTCGCAGTCTGTGTCTAACCATGGAGAAGTTTACTATTGCACAACGAGTGTTAATCGTCAAAACATTTTACCAGAGTGGAGAGAGTTATGCGGCTACTGTCAGGCGACTTCGCGGTACTCTAGGACGTAATGAAGCACCGAATGAATCAACAGTTCGCAGGCTCATGAAAAAGTTTTTTGAGACGGGTTCAACAGTCGACCTTAAAAGTTCTGGACGTCGTCGTTCTGGCCGAACTGAGCAGAACGTTGCGTTGGTTCGTGACAGTGTGGCTGTTAGCCCAGCAAAATCAATACGTCGCCGTTCTCAACAATTGGGTTTAAGATGTTCTTCTGTACGGAGAATTCTTCGGTACGATCTCCAATATTACCCGTATAAAATTCAGTTGCTGCACGAGAAACAATGTTGTTGCTCCGTGAACGGTTCCAGGATCGCATCATTTCTCGTAATTCCGACCATCAATGGCCACCAAGGTCGTGTGACTTGACGCCTTGTGACTTTCATCTTTGGGGTCATCTGAAGTCATTGGTGTATGCCAATAAACCCCGAAACATCAATGACTTGAAGGAGGAAATTCGACGGGTTATCGGGCAAATGGAAGTCGAAACTTGTCGTGCAGTAATATCCAATTTCATGGACAGAGTTGATGCGTGCCAGCGCAGTAGAGGAGGACACATGCATGACATCATTTTTCATACATGAAATCGGAAGGTAAGATGAACTTGTTGATGTATTTATTTTCAGTTTTTCAATAAAATAAATCTCTTAATTTGATATATCAAAACCGGCGCTCTTTTTGAATCACCCTATATCTACTTTCCACCCTGCAAATTACACCTTTACTTCATTCACCAGTCTGGCCGTATAATGATAAAATTTATTACTCTCAGAGGTGATAACTCTGGACTAGTGGTATTTACACGTCTACTTCTTCTGTTTCTTAAATGGTTCAGTCATATAATTAGATGCCCATGTGATAAGAGAGAGATTTTTTTGTAGCCCTGGAACTAGCAGATCGAGTGCAAATAATTTACATTCCTCTTGTGCCTGTAATGGCCAGTTTCTTTTCTCATCTACGAAAATATTTTTGGTAACTGTTATTACCTGTGGTATTGTTTTCATGTAGATTTATTACGCCGAGTTTTCACGGGAAATACATGTTTTTACGCCGTCTTTATAAAAGAAAACACGTTTTTACCGTTTGGGATGTGTGTGAAAAAATATCTCTAAAAGGGATTATTATACAACTTGAAACTTAGGATTTAATTTAGGTACCATTAGTAAAACTGACTCGAATATTTTCATGGAAATCGATTAACCAGAAGTAGCAGTTTATTCGTGCAAGTTTTCACTTTTTCGATTTTCTCAAAAACAGCTACTAGCTACTTTTTTTAAAAAAATTTGCCTCATTTTTTTACATTTTTATGTTGCACAAGATAGAGTAAACTCAATGTCTGGTGAAATTCTTTACAGCTGTACTCTCATGGTGAAATATTTTTTCTTGTAAAATTGTGACCTTAATATGCATTTTAACGCAAAAAAAGTATAAATAATTAAAGTAGAGTAGTATAAAAATTATACAACTTTTATTCTTAGCTTTTTTTCTACAGAACTTAGTTTAGCGTCATTTTTTCCCCACGTATAGGACCAATTTTAAACCACGTGAGGTGACTTTAGACGTTTCTGGAAGCTCTTTGCAGCCCACATTCTCAGCAATCGCTCACTGTAGGCTTTTATCCTTTCTTCCGTCCTCCTGGTGTTCTGTTTTTGGTTTTCACGGAAGCCCTTAAATTCCGTAATTAGTTGCCTGAATTCGTTCGTTTCGGTTCAGTTGAGCGTCAAGTTGTGATATACTTTTAAAACTGATCACAAGTAGTAATGAACTAATGAGCGTCAACTTACGATTGTAAATGATTATAGTTTTTATTCTTAACATTTGCAAGAGAAAATCATGTAAGTTTTTTACATCAGATTTCTATTGAATTTATTTTATTGTAAAGTTTTCACTAATAATTCTAAGAAAATCATGCATAAGTTATAAATATTTTACTGTTTATACTCACAAATGTTTTGAATCATGGTAAAAATTCGGGTTAACATACCTGAAAAATAAAATTTATAGTTTAATTTTAAAATCATAGAAAATAAATTATATAGAGTTATTGAAAATTTAACGTTAATCTCTCGAAAGTTGGTTCTATAACTAAGAAAGTACGAAAAACTGTTTATATAAACATATAAACGTATTTTTTGATTTTTTTTGTTTTACGTCTGACTGTTCTGCAATTGCTGCTAATGCAGACGGTGAGAAGGATGACAGTACAATAACCCCACCAAGTTACTCAGAAAAACAACGTCCGCCATTGACCTTTATTTTCGGCGTACCCCTAACCCCTAAGGGGTACGCGTACCCTGGGTTGGGAACCGCTGCTCTAGAGGTTCAAACAAGCTTTTGAAATAATGACCTAAACAACTCAATACTGCCCGTTCCCAAGCTTTGTGCAGCTGAGAGGTATGCATTACGTCACTACTACTCTGAGAGATTGAGTTAGTAGTAGTAACGTTTTACTTGTATTATGTTTGTAGTAGTCAAGGGTACTATCCAAACTACATATTGTGTGTGGCCGTCTACAGTGAATAGTGAAAACAACACCCACGTATGTCACAGCACTACGCAGTCTTTACTGCCTACCGAATACCAATGAGATGATTAGTATAGTTTTAAGACGTAACAGCAGTCTGGTACTTCGTCTGTCCCCTTCATCCCACAGCTGCACAAAGCTTAGATTCATACAATACTTTTAACTGTGTGAAGCAAGTAGACAAGAGAGAAATTAAAAATTCGACAAAATTCTATAATAAAATAATTTTGAATTTGTTTAATATAGTTTAATATGTTCATTATACCGGGTGATTTTTTAGTCCTGTTACCCAATTGTTAATGTCTGGTAATTTTTTTCTAAGAAAGGGATATTTTGTTTTGTGACACAAATTTGGTAGCCCTACTCAACCGGTATAGATACGACAGTTTGAGTTGATTCTCCTTGAGTTGCGTAAAATTTTGTGCTGTTTCTAGTTGTGTTACAAACAGAATGTCTTTTACCCTAGAACAACGGGTTTTCATTCTTGAACAATATTTTGCTACAAAATCGTATGCGAGTGTAAAAGAATCATTTCAAATTAAATTTTTTGGTGTTCCTCCACTCTATTCTAGTCAATTTCTAGGCTAACTAACTGATTTTTAGAGGCAGGTATTGTTTGCAGCAGAAAACGTAGTGGTCGACCAACTCTCTTGACAGATGACGTTAAGAGAATGTGAAAACAAGATTGCTCAATTCTCCATGGAAAATTTTACAAAAACTTTCCTCGCATGTTGATTTGTCATGTTCGAGTGCTCAGAAAGCTGCTAAAAAATTGAAATTGTATCCGTATCACATACGATTAGTTCTAGAGCTTCAGCCTCCAGATTTAAACAAGAGATTGTTTTAGGATAAAAGACATTCTGTTCGTAGCACGACCAGAAATGGCACAAAATTTTACACAGCTCAAGGAGAATCAACTCACACTGCCATATCCATACTGGTTGAGTAGGGCTACCAACTTAGTGTCACAAAACAAAATTTTTTTTTTTTTAGAAAAATATTACCAGACATTAACAATTGGGTAACAGGACTAAAAAATCACTCTGTAGTTTAATATAATGATCATAAACATAAGTTATTTTATTTACATCAATACGTATAAGAAACTAATAATTTCAGTAACGTAAATATTATAGTTAGTTACAAACCGCTAACATTTCAGTTTACTTTAGACGATATTAAATATTGTGTTGTTTAGGTCATAAGCCGAAAGGTTGGTTTGAACCTGTAGAGGTTTTACTAAGTAAAACGAGGAGTGAGGTGGTTTACCGTTGCCAAAACTCACTGAATGGAAAAGTACGCTTATCAGCATGCCGGGCCCTCTGAAAAGCACATATTTTCCACTCTGCAAATGACACTTTCACTTCATTCACCACAGGGTCTGGCTGTATAATGATATTCATTACTTTCAGAGGAGATAACTCTGATTAGTGTCACAGTACACCTCTACCTCTTCTGTTCTTAAATGATTCAGTCATTTAATTGGCTGACCATGAGATAAAAAACAGAACTATTTATTTTAGCCCTGCAACTAACAGATTGAGTGTAAATAATTTAACACTCCACCTGTCTATTATGGGCAGAAAAAAAGTTATAATATTAGTTAGTTATAAGTTATAATTAAATATTATATCCATATATAAGCTTATAATATTTATTTACTTTCACCCTATGAAACAAGAGAAAGTTTTTGCAAAAATATTATAACTTAATTATAATTTATTTGCGTATCAGAATTATTGACAGTAAGTACTAAGTGTTATTGATAAGTTAAATTGGTAAAGTGCATGTTTACTGTTTTATACTTACGGGATGGAAAGTTTATCATGAAATAGCACTATTTTTATTTTATAATGTAAATTAATTATTTAATTATACTTTATAAGTATAATGCGTAGGTAAAGTATAAGTTATAGTCTTCCGCATTGCTTATTTGTTCTTGGAGTAAATATTATAAACTTTCATTAATAGTTAAAATATCTCCATTATGAATGACAGTCGTTGACAGAATGAATTATTATAATCATCTTAAAATACAGTATATTGACGTACAATATTATCCATTATACAGAGTGATTTTTAAGTATGGAAACAGCTTTATATTGCGTAACTGAGACGTATTTGGTGAAAGAAGCTTATGCAGATCTGCATATTTTTAAAAATCAAACTTTGTTTTTTAGGTTTTGAAATTTTTGTCCGCCATATTGGATTCAACTTTATTTTTTTAAATGGGATGTTGGTAGTGTGATGTACGTCATTTCAATGTGAATTTTTTTTTAATTCCTAATATGTGTACGTTGCAATCTGTTCAATTCAGAAAAATAAGCAACCCCATGACCCAATGAGATGCGGATGATGTGTATGATGTGTAAATGAGGTGTAGTCTTCTACAGACCCAGGTCGACCACTCCTGAGAAAGTATGGTTAATTGAACCCCAACCATCAAAATACACCGGCAACCACTGTCTAGTATCATTCAAATCCGTATAAAAGTAACTACCTTTACTAGGATTTGAACCAGGAACCTTCGTCTCCGAAAATCAGCTGTTAAACAGCTGATTTTGGTGACGACTTTACCTCTAGACCAACCCGGTGGGTTAATGTGAAATTTTAAGAAAAAAAAACAATGGCGCAAACCGGTTTTCAATAGAAGCCTTTGTGTTTTAGTTATAAGCATTCAAAGTTGCAATTTTGGGAAAATTGTGTTAGCAATAAAAAAGGTAGAAAGCACTGCATAAACCATTTTATTGCATTTTTCAAACATGTGCACTCACCACTACTCTAGATAGATGGCCAGTTATTATTTTTAATTTAATGAAAGGCCTCCGGGCCAGCCCAGTCAGTCAGCTGGTAGAAAGTCGCTTTTATTTGTTAAGTAACACCGATTTGGCAAGCGAATTTGTATGGTGACCAGCTGACAGCCATCCATGAACAAACTCTACTGGGAATTCCTGTTCAAACTCATGCCTAATCAACGTCAAAAAATACTGTAAAATGCAGCGATCAAATTGGGTAGTTGTCATTAATGTACAGTTCCCGATAACAAATAAAAGCTATAAAAAAATTTTAATGACAGTAGTAAACAAAACAGGATTTATAAAAAAATATATTAAAATAGTTTAACATAATAAAATAATAATGTACTAAGAATAACTATAAAAAAGTAATATTGTAGCTCCATAAAAGTGATATAACCTCAACTGGTTTTATAAAACTATAAAAAGAAGAGAAAAATTCTATGACTAAAGATAACGAATGTATTCATTACATAATAATAAAAATATATTCAACAAATTGGTGATTAGGAGGAAAGTGAAAGCATTTTACTGAATAATATACTTTGAGGAACATTACGGCTATTATTCTTATTATGTATTATTACTGAAACGCATACATGCAACTAGGAAAATATATAATAAAATATAATATAATGCAATAACGGTTGTTTAGTCATGATACATAATAGCAGCTCAGCTTCAAGTAAGCTTACAAGATGATGTATTTTATAAACATTAAATGTAATAATAATCATTACCATTACTGAAGTATACAGATGTTTTGTAATACCCTTTTATTTAAAGTCGCATTAAAAAAAAACATCAATTTAGGCTGGGAAAAAGAAAATATAAAATTAAATTATTGTTTAAAATTTACTGACGACTTAGCATTTTTACTTTCTCTTGCCTATATGAATATATAGAAATGAAAATATTGTTTTTATGTAGATTTTTCAAAATCGAGTTTTCACCGGATATACACGTTTTAAGACCCCCTGAACCCAAAAAACATGTTTTTAGTGATTGGTCGGAGCTTACAAAATGATGTATTTTATAAACGTTAAATGTCATAATAATCATTATCATTACTGAAGTATACAGATGTTTTGTAATACCCTACTGTATGATATTTCAGCTGAATTAATAAAGAGTTGTATTTTTTTATTATTTTTTCAGTTTATTTACTTAAAGCCGCTTCAAAAAAATATATCAATTTAGGCTGGGAAAAAGAAAATATAAAATTAAATTATTGTTTAAAATATTCTGACGACTTAGTATTTTTACTTTCTCTTGTCTATATGAATATATAGAAAGGAAAGTATTGTTTTCATGTCGATTTTTCAAAATTGATTTTCACCGGATATACATGTTTTCAGACCCCATGAATCCAACAAAACATGTTTTTAATGGTTGGTCTGTGTGTGTGTGTGTGTGTGTGTGTGTGTGTGTCTACAAAATAACTCAAGAACGGAACCTCGTACGAAGTTGAAACTTGAAACTTAAGTTAAGTACTACTAGAGAACCCGACTCGGACATTTTCATGAAAATCGGTCAACCGGAAGTAGTAGTTTATTCGTATCATTTTTCACTTTTTTGCGATTTTCTCAAAAACGGCTCCTATGATTTTTTTTAAAAATCGCCTCATTTGCTACATTTTTTATGCTATAAGAGATAGAGTAAGCTCCACGTAATTAAAGTTGTAGAAAATTTAAAAACCTACAACGTTTATTTCAAACATTCTTTTGTATAACGCTTAGTTTAGCGGTAATTATATTAAATATATTAAATTAAAACTATATAACTATAAATTAACTACAGGGTGATTTTTAAGTATGGAAACAGCTTTAAATTGCGTAACTGAGACATATTTGGTGAAAGAAGCTTATGCGGATCTGCATATTTTTAAAAATTCAATTTTTTTTTGGTTTTGAAATTTTTGTCCCCCATCTTGGATCCACCATATTGGATTCAACTTTATTTTTTTAAATGGGATGTTGGTCGTGTGATACGTCATTTTAATGTGAAATTTTAAGAAAAAAAAAATGTGCAAACCGTTTTTCAATAGATGCCTTCGTGTTTTAGTTATAAGCATTCAAAGTTGCAATTTTGGGGAAATTGTGTTAGCAATAAAAAAAGTAAAACGCACTGCATAAACCATTTTATTGCATTTTTCAATCATAAAGTATCTAATAACTAAGTTTAAACGGTGGTAAGACATGATAATAATGAAAAAATAATAATTATAAAAAAATAATACAACAAATAAATGGCTATATTAATGTTTAACTAACTACGATTCAGCTACCAGTCTTTATATCACCAACTTTATTTTCTTAAAACTACAATATGATTTATTAAAAAATGCCAAAATAATGTTTCAATTATTGTTAATTAGTAATGAAATAAATTTTGGAGAGGTTAGCTCACTGCCAGGCTGTAGAAGGGAAACATTTTGAACATTTACTGTAGAAACGTATCCTCTTAAAATTTATTTCATTACTAATTTATAATTGAAACATTAGTTTGGCATTTTTTAATAAATCATATTGTAGTTTTAAGAAAATAAAGTCGGTGATATAAAGACTGGTAGCTGAGTTGTTGTAGTTAGTTAAACATTAATATAGCCATTTATTTGTTGTATTATTTATTTATAATTACTTTTTTCTCATTATTATCGTGTCTTACCACCGTTTAAACTTAGTTATTAGATACTTTATGATTGAAAAATACAATAAAATGGTTTATGCAGTGCGTTCTACATTTTTTTATTGCTAACTCAATTTTCCCAAAATTGCAACTTTGAATGCTTATAACTAAAACACGAAGGCATCTATTGAAAAACGATTTGCACCATTGTTTTTTTCTTAAAATTTCACATTGAAATGACGTATCACACGACCAACATCCCATTTAAAAAAAATAAAGTTGAATCCAATATGGCGGATCCAAGATGGCGGACAAAAATTTCAAAATTAAAAAAACAAAGTTGGATTTTTAAAAATATGCAGATCCGCATAAGTTTCTTTCGCCAAATACGTTTCAGTTACGCAATGTAAAGCTGTTTCCATACTTAAAAATCTGGTGTGAAACACTCACACAATTTTCTCTTGCCAATGCAAAAATTTACAATAAACCTAACATTAAATTAATAAAACATTAGAAATAAACAAAAAACTAACTTTAATAACATAACCTAATTATAAAAATGAGTGAAAGACGCAAAATGAAAATCAACCTCAGTTTAGCTTAAAAATACGGAAAATCACTCTTTCACGCTAAACTAGGCTTTGTAGAGAAAAATGCTTTAAATAAAAGTTGTAGATCTTTTAATTTTCTATAAATTTAATTGTATAAACTTTTGTCATAAAGTGCATACTAAGGCCGAAATCTGAAAAATATCGATTTTTCACACGTTTTCGTGAGAGTAAAACCGAAAATTGCTAATTACCGCTAAACTAAGCGTTATAAAAAAAAAATGTTTGAAATAAAAGTTGTAGGTTTTTTAATTCCCTACAACTTTTATTATATAAGTTTCTGCGCTAAAATTTATATTAAAACCGCAATCTTAAAAAAACAATTTCTTTACGTGAAAACGGCCTCACCGAGAATTTCAGCAAACATGACGCCTACCTTATCTTGTAGAGCATAAGAAAATGAGTAAACCAGGCGATTTAAAAAAAAATCGTAGGACCAGTTTTTGAGAAAATTGCAAAAAAGTGAAAAATTACACGAATAAATTACTACTTCCGGTTGACCGATTTTGATGAAAATGTTCGTGTCGGGTCCGGTAGAGGTATGTAACTTAAGTTCAAGTTTCAAGTTCGTACGATGTTCCGTTCTTGAGATATTCTGTTCACACACACACACACACACACACACACACACACACACACACACACACACACACACACACACACACACACGCACACACACACAGACAGACACACACACAAACCAATCGCTAAAAACATGTTTTTTGGGTTCAGGGGGTCCGAAAACGTATAGATCCGGTGAAAACTCGATTTCGAAAAATCGATATGAAAACAATACTTTCCTTCCTATATATTCATATAGGCAAGAGAAAGTAAAAATCACCCTGTATATTAATTTATATTATTTTAAAAGTTTAATCTCAAGACTTGAAATAGATTAATTTAAGTCTGTAAGTGGTTCCTGTATTTTATGTATTTTTTTTAAAAGTTGCTCTTATCACTTATTGTTTAAAAGTGGTTATTTCTTATCTTAGTTTACCGGACTGTACTTTGCCTCCCTCGTTCGCGTAATAACCTGATTGATTTTCTCTTATGCCGGTTGATAACAGCTAACTAGTTTAACCGTACTTGATTTCTTCCTGTAAGTCCGAAATTATCTTCGCCTTCGCATAGTATTATAATCAGTAAAAGTTAACTTTGTTTAAAACAGGATTGAAAAAGTGTATTTATACGTATTTTGCGTGTAACAAGTTAACAGCTTAAATATTAAATGCAATTACAAAACGTAATTTGTTGACGCTAAAATAATCCTTCAGGCATTTTTTTTAAACTTCTTAATTTAATTTAACATAATGTCGTCGTATAGAGACCTTCTGTACAACAAAGGTTATTCAACTTTTAAATTTTTACAGTTTTTTCTTCGATAAAATAACGGGTAATTTTGGTTGTGTAATTGTGTTTAAGAAAAAATAGGAATTTTAACAGTTACTATACATATTTTGCGCATAGCATTATAATTTTTGCTAAAACATTAGAAAAAAATCTGGTGTGAAATACTCATACAATTTCCTCTTGCCAATGTAAATGAACTATATAACTTATATTTGGTTAATCAACGGTAAACAATGCAATATGAATTACATAACCTAATTTTAATCTTGATTAAATTATACTAATGAAAACCAACCTCTATAATTCTTAAAAATCTGCTGTGAAACACTCACACAACTTTCTCTTGCCAGTGCAAATAATAACCAATATCACCTAACATTAGTAATGAAACATTAGAAATAAACAAAAAACTAACCTCAGAAAACATAACCTTTTTTTAATCATGAGTGAAAGACGCAAAATGAAAATCGACCTCAGTTTGGCTTAAAAATTTGGAAAATCACTAATTTACGCTAAACTAAGCTCTGTAGAAAAACGTGCTTAACATAAAAGTTGTAGGTTTCTTAATTTTTTAAAACTTTGATTACATAATTTTTTGTCGTAAACGGCATAGTAATATTTAAAGGCCGGCTCGTTGGCGTAGTGGTTAGCGCAACTGGCTTCTACGCCGGGGTCCTGGGTTCGATTCCCGGTCAGGTCTGCCATTTCTTCATCTATCATCCTTCTTACCATCTGCATTAGCAGTAATTGCAAAACAGTCGGACGTTAAAACAAAAAAAAAACAATCTAAAAAATCCCGTTTTTTACCGATTTTGATGAAAAATACAGAAAATCTTTAATTGATGCTGCTAAACGTTGTACAAAAAAAATGTTTGAAATAAAATTTGTTTATTAATTTTCTACAAATTTAATTATTTCACATTTGCCCTAAAATGCATTTTAAGGCTGCAACTTAAAAAATATACCACGAAAGCAGTCTGAAGAATTTCAGCAGACATGGACAGATTTATTTAGCATAAAAAATGTAGTTAATGAGGCGATTTCAAAAAAATTCGTACGAGTCGTTTTTGAAAAAATCGTAAAAAATGAAAAATTACACGAATAAACTACAACTTTTAGTTGACCGATTTTGATGAAAATATTCGTGTCGTTTCTCCTAGTGGTACCTAACCTAATTTTTAAGTTTCAACTTCGTACAGTATTCCGTTTCTGAGGTATTTTATTTACACACAGACCAAACGCTAAAAACATGTTTCTTTGGAGTTCAAGGGGTTGAATACGTGTACTTCCCATGAAAAATAAACGTGAAAACAATACTTTCCTTCACTATTTATATTCATATAGGACAAGAGAAAGTAAAAAGTATATGAAACGGAATTCTTTCATATCTTCCACCGATGAGACAAACATTTTAAGCTGACAACAAATATCTAATGATTTATTAGTAGCCGTTAAAAGTAAAGGTAAAACTTTTTATTTACTGAATCAACATTTTTGTTTTGTTTACTTGTTCACGTCATTTAAACTTATCTAAAAGTGTAGTAAGTGAATGGAGAGAAAGTAAAAATATAATTGAGTTTATTTGGCCAGGTGCTTTTAACTTCATTTTATTTGTTCGTTGAAGTAGATTTGTTTATTTGTAAATGTAGTCTAATGTATTCTTTAGTAAGGAGGAGATATGAATTCTGTGCATATCTAATTCTGTACCTAAGAAGTAAAGTTAGTTAACTCCATTTTTTGTAATTTTTTAGAAGAACCAAAACCATGAAGTTTTTCTTTTTTAAAAAATTTCTGAAGGTGTTAGAATTTATTTTAAATTTTTACCAAATATAGCCTCATACACAGATTAAAAAGACTAAACAAGTTTCTTAACTTCTACACCCCTCTCTGCCCACCCACAGAACTTGAGTTAATCAAACGAAAATAAAACTTAGACAAAACATATTGTACTAACTCTATTCTGATAAAGAAACAGTATTTTTTAACAACAATGTTTGAAAAAATTACAGAATTCAAGCAAATTCTGAGGCCATCAATAAGACAATAAAAACAAAATAATTCAAAATAAAATAACTTATTGTCCACAACAAGTATACATTCAATTAGAGTTAAAAATAGAAGTCATTTTAAATCTTCCGCATCATTATACAAAAATAGAGTTAATGTGGTTACTGCAACTTTTAAAAATGGAAGTTAAGACAGATACGAGTTAATACTGTAAATAATTTTATGGAGCATTTCTTGCTGATATTTAAACTTAATTTTGCCAAAATTGGAGTTAACACCCTTTACCTCTAGGGCTCAGAATTAATTCTGTCCCTAACAGACAGGTGGAGTGTCAAATTATTTACACTCAATCTGTTCGTTGCAGGGCTAAAATAAATAGTTCTGTTTCTTATCATATGGTCAGCCAATTAATTGATTGACTCATTTAAGAACAGAAGAGGTAGAGGTGTAAAAGACACTTATCAGAGTTATCTCCTCTGACAATAATGAATTTCATTATACAGCCAGACCCTGTGGTGAATGAAGTGAAGGTGTCATTTGCAGAGTGGAAAATACGTGCTTTTCAGAGGGCCCGGCATGCTGGTAAGGGTACTTTTCCACTCAGTGAGTTGTGGCAATGGTAAACCACCTGACTCCTCGTTTTACTTAGTAAAACCTCTAGAGGTGGTTCAAACCAGCCCACGGGCTGTTGACCTAAACAACAACAACTAACGCGGTGGTTTTATATATTTCATCAGCCGTTTTCTTGGTTTTTCTATAACAATATAACCTATGAACGTACAGTCAGCTGATCAGCCGCAACCGCCTACCAACCAAAAACCCGCTGCCTGGCCACTTGATCCGACATCACCAAACAACCCTCCACCTCCCTCGAAACTGTTTATAATTATAATACTACTAATATACAAGGGAAATGTCGGGTTAAAAATTTACATACTGTCAGCGGGGCGTGGAAGGGTACCTGTTAAGTGTATTGCCTTGAAATGAATTAAGCCGTGTGCAGCAATACTGAACTGAATTATTAGGAGGATCAGCACGCATTTAATGTTGTCCGCGTACAAGACAAATAGTGCATTAATGAAAAGGAAACAACAGGGAAATGGAAAACACTCGAATAATAAACCAGTAACATAATCACATGTGCTTACCTCTATGCATTGTTGAACGTAGATATTCATTTGTAGCACTGCCGACACTGAACATGTTATAATAAAGTTAAATACCCAATAGCATTATATAAATACACCGCACAATAATATAAGAGTTAGCACTGATGAACGTTTACAATAAAAACATAAGCCTTGCATTAAGCCAAGCTAGCGTCACGAAGATCGGAGAGACACACATCCGTGCTTGTCACGGTCCATTAAACGAGTGATTAGGGAAGGAAGAAAACGGAAAAAGGTGGGGGTAAAGACACAGAGATTAAAAATGCGTAACCCGGGTAGCGAATGCCTTAACAGTACCGTAGCCCAATTCCCCTCGCGTCGGGTTCAAAAAAAAAGGGAACTGTAGCCTAATTCGCTACGGTTCCCTTCCACGCCCCGCTGACATTTCCCTTGTAGTATTATATAAACAGTTCCGAGGGAGGTGGAGGGTTGTTTGCTGATGTCAGATCAAGTGGCCACGTGGCGGGTTTCATTAATTTTCATTGAAATTAATTATTAAAAAGTGACCCAATATTTTTAAGTATATGCATTTTAAATATTGCAACAACTTTTTATATTGAGATTATAGGCTTTTATTTGATACAAAAACCTATTACAGTTTAATAATGCGGGTGGATATGAATAAAATTTATTGATATCTTTCTCTAATATAAGTGGGTCTTTTACTATGGGGAAATTACTTTGTTATGCTGTAATTTACTTTTTACATGACTCTTATAGTATTTATCTCTGCTGTATTATAATCAAGCCGATTGCAAACTATATGCCTAATAGGTGTAATCTATAATTCATAGAGAAAAACCATGTGGGTCGCCTACCTGTCCCAGTAGTTAGAACGTTTTACCATGTTGCTCACTGAAAAGCTGAAGATATCGGGTTCGATTCCCGGCTTAGATCTAGAAATCTACAGTTCCCGTACCATAACGCAGTTTTGTGCAACGTTTTTATTTTCGCGGCGTCCTTACTAATGGTTGGAGTTCGGGCCAGTCCAATCAGTCAGCTGGTAGAAAGTCGGTATTATTTGTTAAGTAACACTAGTTCGGCAAGCGACTTTGTATAGTAACCAGCTGTAAGCCATTTTTGAACAAACGCCACTGGTTCCACATGTTCCGTTCTTGAGATATTCTTTTCACATACACACACAGTCCAATCGCTAAAAATATGTTTTTTGGGCTCAGGGGGTCTGAAAACGTGTAGATCCGGTGAAAACTCGATTTCGAAAAATCGACATGAAAACAATACTTTCATTCCTATATATTCATATAAGCAAGAGAAAGTAATAATAATGAAGATTAAAAAAATTTGAAAAATATTTCTAATAACTTCTCTAAGGGAGTACGTAATGTATTTTTTTTTGGGGGGGCTCTCAAACTCCCCTACACCCCGCCGTCTCCACCCACTATTACGGCTGGTCGCAAGGATGCGAGGTGGTAGTACAGTAAGTAGAACAGCAATAGAATATCGCCCCCTCTGTATACTGCACCATTACAACTTAACGTAGTCATTCTTTCTTCACTAGAAAACAGTCAGCTGCCGAGCCCAACATACACCACATAGACAAAAATAACATAAAAATACATAAAACAACATAAAGATCACGCACTATTTACAGCCTTCTTTCACAGTATCCTGTACAGTTTTTCTTTAATTTTACCATCTCTGTGAAACAGATCTACCTCTCCATTTATTTTTCATTGGCTGTAGCTATATATCTATTGACTCGCTACTCCAGCGGCGCTTCGCGCCGCTTCCGTGTCTCGCATCAGAGGGGTAGGTGGATCAGAATACATGAGCGGATCAGAACCATAAAAGTACGGGCGCTGCGCGCCCGCACTTTGTCATAGGGTGAAGTTCGGCCGCCAAGGGGGTTAGGTGGATCAGAATTTATAATTCAATGATTGAAGATTTAAATTTCAAAATTCAAAGTTTGAGGTTTTTCATATATTTTAAATTTTAGATTGAGGTTGCTCTTATAAATTTTAGGTTTGAATACTTGAAATTTCAACGTTTGAAATTTTACCATTAAAAAGTTTGAAATTTAATAATTTGGGATTGGTATTTGTAGTTTATTTATTGAAGCTTAAGCGCTTAAAGTTTTTAGAATTGTGGTTGAGGGTTAAAGGTTAGAAATTTCAAAGTTTAAGCTTCAAGATTTTTATGTTATGTGATTGATTTATATATTTTTCAAAAAGTTCATAGTTTAGAGTTTGAGCAATTGAAAAAGTGAAGTTCGGTTAAGGTTACAAAATTTGAAGATTTGTGGTATTGATTGGCAGGTTTGGAGTTCGAAAGTTTGATGTTTTTTTTTAAATTTTCAGTTTGCTAGTTTAAAGCCTAAAAATTTATTGTTTGAGAATATAATTTCTTACGTTTGAAGGTTTATAGTTTTGGGTTTCAAAGTGTGACGTTTGACTTACAATTTCCTTTTTTCTGCGTAATGAAGATATAACCCGTTCTACTTTTTCAAAATTATTTTGAATTTTCATTTTTTTATTTAAAGGTTAAATGTAAGTAAAATTAAATGTTAAAGTTTGGAAAATTTTTTGTTCCAACGTTTCAATGTCTATAGCTTGAGGTTTAAAAGTTTGATGTTTAATGATTGAGAGTTTGGAGTTTCAAGTAATGTGTAAAGTTTTAATGAATCGGTCTGGTGTTTTATGCTCGCATTTTTCTGTGTTCTGAAATTTTAAATTTTAATCGAATAATTGAAAGTTATATGTTTAAAATTTGAAGTTTGAAGTTTTTAATGTTATTTAGGTTTAATTTTAAATTTTAAATGTAATGTAATGTGGTACCATGATCTATTAAGAATAAAGAGTGGATGTTGTTGTTTAGGTCATCAGCCAAAAGGCTGGTTTGAACCTCTAGAGGTTTTACTAAGTGAAACGAGGAGTGAGGTGGTTTACAATTGCCACAACTCACTGCGTGTAAAAGTACGCTTATCAGCATGCCGAGCCCTCTGAAAAGCACATATTTTCTACTCTGCAAATGACACCTCCACTTCATTCACCACAGGGTCTGGCTGTATAATGAAATTCATTACTTTCAGAGGAGATAACTCTGATTAGTGTCACAGTACACCTCTACCTCTTCTGTTCTTAAATGATTCAGTCATTTAATTGGCTGACCATGTGATAAGAAACAGAACTATTTATTTTAGCCCTGCAATGAACAGATCGAATGTAAATAATTTGACACTCCACCTGTCTGTTATGGGCAAGAGTGGATAATAATAATAATAATAATAATAATAATAGTAATAATAATGAAGAGGAGTAAAGTAATTGTGTTTGTTGGAACGGCACAAAGCTAACAGCGGAAAATATAAAATGTCACGGCCTATTTTACTGACCACATTCGTTCTTCAATCTCACTTTCGTTTGTTTTCCCTCGTTCATTCATTTATTTGATTTAACGTGAAATTTCTTGTCCGTTAAATTTATTTATTTATTTGTCCATTAAGTAAATCTTAACTTATTTTACATTGTTCTTTCATTAAAAGGTTTACTAATTATTCTTGCTTTATGTCATGCTGAATATATTTCAACCTGTTTTATTTTAGATCTAGTTAAATGAAAGGAACTAATAAATAATATATGTACCGATGAAAGTAGGCCTCCTGTAATGGTAAGTTACTAGATAAAAAGCAGAAAATGACTGTATGATTTATCAAAATACATTTACTATGGATTTAATTTCATCGGAACGAATCTGAGCAAACGATATTTTTATGATATTCTTGTATACAGAAAAAATATTGTAAATAATGCAGGCTATTAGAAAGTAAAGATTATTGTTTACAATTACTGAAATATCCTTGGCCTTCGGGCCAGCCCAGTCAGTCTTCTGATAGAAAGTTTATACCAATTTGTTAAGTAACATCGGTTAGGCGACCAACGTTGTATGGTAACTAGATAACAATTACTCATTAAAATACTTCTTTGAAATCCCATTATCAAGTACTCGTCTTTTATCATTTAAATACGAGGCGTCCGATTGTTCTGTAATTACTGCGAATGGAGACGGTGAAAAATGAAATGATTTTTTGTAACGTATGAAAATATGCTGTGCCTGAATGGGATTCGAACCCAAGACCGCATGATGAGAGGCGAGCACGTTACCAACTACACTAATGTGGCCGGCTAAATTTACTGAGGGACAACTGGTCGTCACAGCAGACTTCATTCATGACGTGCACTATAACATCCTGGAAACCTTTTTATCATTAGCTGAAATACATTTTCATATCCCCTCTACTTTTTTATTTTCTACTAGTTCTCTTGTTGTTTAGGTCATAAGCCAAAAAGGTGGTTTGAACCTGTAAAGGTTTTACTAAGTAAAACGAGGAGTCAGGTGGTTTACCATTGCCACAACTCACTGAGTGGAAAAGTACGCTTATCAGCATGCCGGGCCCTCTGAAAAGTACATATTTTCCACTCTGTAAATGACACCTTCACTTCATTCACCGCAGGGTCTGGCTGTATAAATAAATTCATTACTTTCAGAGAAGATAACTCTGATTAGTGTCTTTTACACCTCTACCTCTTCTGTTCTTAAATGATTCAGTCATTTAATTGGCTGACCATGTGATAAGAAACAGAACTATTTATTTTAGCCCTGCAACTAACAGATTCGGTGTAAATAATTTGACACTCCACCTGTCTGTTATGGGCAGCTCTAGTTCTCTTAATACTTCGATTTATTAAAGGTAAACATAAATGAAAAATTTTTTTATTTAAATTCCTAATATGTGTACGTTGCAATCTGTTCAATTCAGAACAATAATTTACCCCATGACCCAATGAGATGAGGATGATATGTATGACGTGTAAATGAGACTGTGTAGTCTTGTACAGACCCAGGTCGACCACTCCTGAGAGAGTATGGTTAATTGAACCCCAACCATCAAAGTACACCGGCAATCACTGTCTAGCATTCAAATCCGTATCCGTATAAAAGTCACTATTTTTACTAGGATTCGAACCAGGAACCTTCGTCTCCGAAAGTCTGCTGTTAAACAGTTGATTTTGGCGACGACTTTACCTCTAGACCAACCCCCGGTGGGTCCGAACAGATCGAGTGTAAATAATTTGACCCTCCACCTGTCTGTTATAGGCAGCTCTAATTCTCTTAATACTTTGATTTATTAAAGGTAAACAAATTAAAATAAATGGATTTTTCTTAATACAAATAAATAAATTTGTATTTTAAAGACGGAACTCTTTTTAATTGTAATGAAATTGAAAAAAATGATTTTTGTTTTTGTTTTGTAATGAACAAGTATTGGCCGGCAAGTGATGAAATATTGTAAGCGTTTGAAATAAATTGAGTTTAGCGTACCCTCTTGTGTTTTGCTAAACAATAGAATGAATAGAGGTTCATGTCCATGTATTTCACTTGCACACGTTTCTTCTTTTCTTTTTTTTCTTTGCTTATTTGTTTGAATTGAAAGACAAAAAAATAACACTGTGAGGTTCGCATGGCATTCATACTTTCATTTGTTTTATTTAAAAATAAATACTCACTTATCTCCTCTCTTATTTACTTTCATTTATTTCTTTAAAAAAAAACAACATAAATACAAATTTATAATTTTCTATTTATATATTTTTTTATTGTTTCCTAGTTTGAATTTTAAATGGTCGTAAAAGTACGAGCGGCCGTTACTTTTTATGGAGCGTAAAACTAGCAGGAAGTGTGTATGGTAATTTTATGTTTCACTCCCTGATACTCATGCGAAACACCCGCATAATGATATATCTATCATCGTCATCATTTCAACACTGAAAGTGTCGTCAATCATTTCGAAATTATTAAACATAACCTGTAATCGATTTGAAAATGTGTTAAATACATGTTGTTATCCCATACATTATTATTATTATTATTATTATATTTAAAAACACCTATTTATTTTCTCATAATTTGTTCATAGTTAAATTAAATTATGGAAAGTTTTATAAAAATTAATTACTTTACAAGAAAATTATTATTTTTTCTCTTTAATTCTTTATTTACAACTGTAAAAGTTTACTACAAGCAAATGTGATGATTATGATAATAATGTAAATAACATGATAGACATGAGAGGGGTAGGGCCCCCATTGGTGCCTCCCCAACAATTAAATTTGTATTTATCATATTAGCAGGTCTCTACTCCAGCGTCTTTTAAGGCGTCTAGGGGGATTATCAGGTAAATAGAAGGTGGAAAGTGAACGCACCAGGGGGTTCTCGTGTTCGTGTGACTTGTCGTGAAAGCGTTTGTATAGGTATTCGATGGAATTTTGTACAAGTGGTGTTTTCAAATCTGTATGTAAGGTTTTTTTGCTAACGTAAAGAGGTGCATTTGTTATAAGGCGTAATGTTTTTGACCCGTAATGCTTGAATTCGTTGCAAGTAAGAGGGTTTGGTTGAACCGTAAATTTGGGAGCAGTAGGTCCACATAGGTTTCAAAAGAGAACAATATATGCGTAATTTTTGTGTCATTGGTAATTTTGATCATTTGTGAAGTAGGGAATATAGAAGTTTAAGTCGGGAATTCAGTAATAAACGTTTCCGTTTGATATGTGTGCTCCAAGTTAGTCATTTATCAAAAGTCAGACCGAGATACTTGACCGTATCTGTTTTTGTGAGAGGTTCATTGTCTATGTATACTGGTGGGCAATCACCATGACGGAGTGTTAAAGTTACGTAAAGGGATTTTGCCGTATTAAGTTTTATTTTCCATGTTTTACACTATTCGTGTAAAAGATTGAGATGATGTTGGAGTGTTATTGAAGCGTGTATAGAGTTTTGTATTCTCGAGAGAAAATTCTTAACTTAACAAGCCTTCATAAAAAGAAAATTAATTTATTAAAATTCTAATCGACCTACCGGGTTGGTCTAGAGGTAAAGTCGTCGCCGCAAGTCAGCTGTTAAACAGGGCATTTTCGGAGACGAAGGTTCCTAGTTCAAATCATAGTAAAGGTGCAGTCACTTGAGTCACGAGTTTGTCCTTGTTTGCAACGAGGGGTAAAGGGGGACCAAGCATCAGTGCGCATGCCTGACTGCTTTAATTTCAGTACGACAAACATAACAACTTATACTATACCCAGAGCATATACAGTATATCGCGGAACCTTTTGTAGGTTAACTGTTTGTTACAGAAATGTCGGTTTCTCGAAAACGTGGCCGAACTATTCACAGTGTTGAACGAAATCGAATATGCAATGTAATAAAATGTTATGAAGTTGAAGCTAAACAAAAATGCCTATCCGTACCTCTTAACAAAAGCCGTGAGCGGGCGGCTGACTAAGAAGCTATTCTTTAATAGTTTTGTTGACACCTGGTAAAAACAGAAAACGGTTAGGTAGATACTAGAGACTGATAATGAAAATGCCGGTACAGCGGGTGATCTTTCGTAATTACAGTATATCAAAAATTTCTAGTCATGTAATTAAGCTATAGGCAATATTACAGGTCATATTTTTATTTCATATTAGGTTTATGAAGATAATTTTCTCGGATTAAACCACTCAGCCAACCACCAGTCACTTGAGTCACGAGTTTACCCGTGTTTGCAACGAGCAGTAAAGGGGGAAAAGCATCAGTGCGCATGCGCGACTGCTTTAATTTCAGTTCGACAAACGTAACAACTTATACTATACCCAGAGCATATACAGTATATCGTGGAATCTTTTGTAGGTTAACTGTACGAATATAACTTTTTTTTACCGTAAACAGAAATGTTAGTTTCTCGAAAATGTGGGCAGACTATTCACAGTACTTAACGAAGTCTAATACGCAGTGTAATAAAATGCTGTGAAGTTGAAACTAAACAAAAATACCTTTCACTGCCTCTTAACAAAATCCATGAGCAAGTGGCTGACTACTGTGATATTTCTCTTCCCACAATTTGAAAAATAAAGAAGGAAATTAAAGACATGAAGAAGCTATTCTTCAACAGTTTTGTTGCCACCTGGTAAAAAAAGGAAACGGTTAGGTAGATACTAGAGAGAGACAGATAGTGAAGACGCCACGCCGGTGACAGAGATAGTAAACAAGGCGATTCATTTGTAGAAAATTAGTTCCAATGGAAATAGGAAGAGCTGGTAATTACAGTAAATTAATCATTTCTAGTCATGTTATTAAGCTATAGGCAGCATTACAGGTTAGATTTATTTCTTATAAGATTTATGAAGATAATTTTCTCGGATTAAAACACAGCTTACAAAGTGTACGTAGAAACTGCACGGTAGTGAAATGTACGAGTTGAGGTTGGCAGCACTGTCATATTTACACTTCCCTTCCTCACAGCCCACACATACGCAAAAGGCAATCTCATGACTTCAATATCTATATGTAGATATGTTTTTTTACTTCAGGAACAATCTACAGTTCAGCCGTCCTTAGTTTGCTCCTACTGTCAACAAACAAAAGCCACCTCCTACAGGGTGCACGCTAGAGTCTGCGACTTTACGGATGTCGTATTCCTATTAAGTTAACTATTTTTTAAATTATAAGTACTGAAAGTACTAAAAACATCAGTCATGATATGGTGTAGGCTGAACAATTTCGTTTATAAAAATACTTTTAAAAGTATTTTGTATTTAAATACTTTTGAAAATATTTTGTTGTTACTTTTTAATCAGCGTGTACACATTTTGATATAATGCGCATGCTTAGTGACGTCATTATTTGTTTACATTAGGAGCAAACTAACAGAGGCTGGACTTTAGATATGTTTTTTTACTTCAGGTACAATCTAACAATAAAGTTAGTATTTTGAGTTACGTGCTTTCTGAAATTACCTATTTAATTGTAAATAAAGCAAGTGGAGAACACCTCACGCGAGTAATCAACCCGGCCGGAGAGACACTCAATATTAATTGTTCAACATTGAATGTGTTTTTAAGTAATTCATATATTTATCTGTTGAAATGTTAAAAATGTTATAAAGAAACAGAAATATAATTTTCTAGGCACCTTGTAATATATTTAAACTAACGTTACGTAACATACACAAATGTTAGCGTTTGTTATTTACGTGCATTTCACAGTTGTTAGTTGATTTTAAATTTTACTGGATGTGTCAATCACAATGAGACAAAACGAGTAACCTTTCTGTATTTTATAGAATACGTTTTTTAAAGCTCTCACTCACTCAGACTAATGAATATCTTTTCATTAACTATTTATTTGTACGTTTACTCGAACTAATTTCATTTCACACCATCACTACATTTTCTTATACAAATTATATTATTGAACGGAGTAGGAAGTAGACGAACGAACGGATTGACGAACGATCTCTTATTTATTGTCTTTCATTTGACACGACAAGGATATGCCAACCGTCAGTCATTCACTTCCTACAATGTAATAAATCGCTATTGCGTGATTTTCTATTTCCCAAATGGTTAGAAAATACCACACTATCCACACCTTATATATAAATGTTAACGTAAAACTATACAAAACAAATGAATTTTAATAAATTGTAATGTAAAATAAAGAAAACTAACGTAGTTCACCCGCGTGAATAAATTCGTACAATGATTTTTGGTCAAATGTTTTTTTTTCAAATTTATTTATCATGGATTTATTTCGCGTAGGTAACTAAATTATTTTTTTATATTACATACGAATTTATTTTTGTGTACTTCACTTGTTAAGTACATGTATGTTACATTTTAGCAAAAAGTAAATGAGTGATATTTAGGCTAATTATATTTAATTATTAAACATCTTACTGGGTCAAAGAATAAAACTAAGTTCTATAGACTTCAAACTTGAAGTGGCTGTTCTTACGCTGTGCTTAAAGGTTACCTTATCATTAAATAAATAATTTAACTTAACCGTTCTTAAAAGAAAGGTGAGTAACTATTAAAACACGGTAGTACTTTTGTCCTGAAAACGTGTGTATCTGGTGAAAACTCGATTTCTTAAAATCGATAAGAAAACAATACATTTTCCTTGCCTATACATTCATACAGGGAAAGAAAAAGTAAATATCTTACGCTAATTCATATTTAACCCACCGGGATGGTCTGGAGGTAAAGTCGTCGTGAATATCAGCTGTTTAACAGCTGATTTTCGGAGACGAAGGTTCCTGGTTCAAATCCTGGTAAAGGTAGTTATTATTATACGAATTTGAATGCTAGACAGTGGTTACCGGTGTACTTTAATGGTTGGGATAAAATTAACCATACTCTCTCAGGAATGGTCGACCTGAGTCTGTACAAGACTACACGTAATTTAAATTTCATACACATCATTCTCATCTCATTGGGTCATGGGGTTGCTTATTGTTCTAAATTGAACAGATTGGAACGTCACACATTAGGGGCTGAAAAAAAAATGTTTTTTTTTCAAAATTATTTTGAAAAGGTAACTAAATTATTTTATTTTTATTACATACGAATTTATTTGAACGCGAAAAATGGTGTAATCACTTTTTTTTAATATATAGCAGAAATTGTTTTCCTCCGTTTCAGCAGTACTTTTGAACTTTTTGAAGTTTTTTGGTTTTGAAGATTTTTTCCTAGTGATGTTTTTTTTGATGGCATTATTGAAAATGGAAAAAACCAAAAAAAAAAATTATCAAAACCAAAAACTTAAATCTACGTTGAATAAAATAAAAGTCAAAATAAAATAAAATGTTTACCAGCTGATTTTCGGAGACGAAGGTTCCTGGTTCGAATCCTAGTATAGGTAGTTACTTTTATACGGATTTGAATGATAGAGCCACTGTCTATCATTCAAATACCGGTGTACTTTGATGGTTGGGGTTCAATTAACCATACTCTCTCAGGAATAGTCTACCTGAGTCTGTACAAGACTACACGTCATACACATTATCCTCATCTGATTAGGTCATGGGGTTGCTTATTGTTCTCAATTGAACAGATTGCAACGTACACTAATTAGAGATTGTTGTTGTTGTTGTTGTTTAGGTCAACAGCCGAAAGGCTGGTTTGAACCTCCAGAGGTTTTACTAAGTAAAAACGAGGAGTAAGGTGGTTTACCATTGCCTTCCTCACTGAGTTGAAATCAGAATGCCAGGCCCTCCGAAAAGCACTCACTTTCTACCCTGCAAATGACACCTTCACTTCATTCACCACAGGGTCTGGCTGCATAGTGAAATTCATTACTCTCAGAGGAGATATCTCTGACCAGTGTCTTTTACACCTGTACCTCTTCTGTTCTTAAATAGTTCAGTCATATAAGTGGCTGACTATGTGATAAGAAACAGAACTATTTTTTTTAGCCCTGGACCAAACAGATAGAGTGCAATTAAAATAACACCCCACCTGCCCGTTTTGGGCATAAAAACTAGGGATTACAAAATAAATTACAAAAAACAAAAACAATTACAATTACAAAAAATCTGGTGTGAAACACTCACACAACTTTCTCTTGCCAATGCAAATGATTAATAATAAACCTAACATTATCAATAAAATATTAGAAATAAACAAAAACTAACCTCAAAAACATAACCTTATTTTAATCACGAGTGAATGACGCAAAATGACAATCGAACTCAGTTTGGCTTAAAAATACGGAAAATCACGCTTTCACGCTAAACTAGGCTCTGTAGAGAAAAATGCTCTAAACAAAAGTTGTAGATCTTTTAATTTTCTATAACTTTTATTATATATACTTTTGTCGTAAAATGCATACTAAGACCGAAATGTTAAAAAAAATCGATTTTTCTCACGTTTTCGTGAGAAAAAAAACAGAAAATCGCAAATTACCGCTAAACTAAGCGTTATACAAAAAAATGTTTGAAACAGAAGTTGTAGGTTTTTAAATTCTCTACAACTTTTATTATATACGTTTTTGCGCTGAAATTTATATTAAAGCCGTAATCTTAAAAAAACAACGTTTTTACGTGAAAACAGCCTCACCGAGAATTTCAGCAAACATGGCGTCTACCCTATCTTGTAGAGAATAAAAAATTGAGTAAAATAGGCGATTTTAAAAAAAATCGTAGGACCAGTTTTTGAGAAAATCGCAAAAAAGTGAAAAATTATACGAATAAACTACTACTTCCGGTTGACCGATTTTGATGAAAATGTTCGTGTCGCGTCCGGTAGTGGTATGTAACTTAAGTTTCAAGTTTCAAGTTCGTACGATGTTCCGTTCTTGAGATATTCTGTTCACACACACACACACAGACACACAGACACACAGACACACACACAGACCAATCGCTAAAAACATGTTTTTTGGGTTCAGGGGGTCTGAAAACGTATAGATCCGGTGAAAACTCGATTTCGAAAAATCGACATGAAAACAATACTTTCCTTCCTATATATTCATATAGGCAAGAGAAAGTAAAAAAGTTATATAAATGAAATGAACACGAGATGTTCTTTCGAATACTATAGTCTAACTTGAAATGATTGCAGATAGGTCAGGTTTGATTATAAAATGTATGACGTAGTAACTTCATATTGTATAGTAATTGGGTTAAAACATAAACGAAGGATAACCGATTCATTCATTTGTTGAATTAGAACGTATTAAAATGTAATTTGTTTGGTTAATCAATGTCATTTGCATGGCCAAAATCGACACGATTCTCTTTAATTACAGATGCAACTTTTAAATAATTTTATTATCTGATCAATTTAATGGTTTTCGGTCATCATACCGGTGGGCGTTTAACATATCCAAGGTAACTGGGGGTCGCATCAATCTTCCATTTGTGTCCTTCGTAATAGGCCTATATCAAATAAGTTTATTTTTATCATTGCAGAATTTTATTTGTCATCAGTCTCTAGACTAGTTAAATGCAATTCTCTAAACTGTTCTATTTTGGCAAGTCGTTTTATGGTTACATACTCCTTGTAACACCCCATCTTTTGTAATTTGTTTTAAATATTCTAACTTTTGTTTCCCCCTACAATTCACTCCCTCAATATTACCCTCCATTATTGATGTCTTATTATTATTGATGTCCATTATTGATGGGTGTACCTCGGCCATGTCTTGAGAGGTCCAAAATATGAAATCCTTCATCTTGTCATCCAGGGAAAGATTATGGGCAAACGATCGGTTGGAAGAAGAAGAACCTCCTGGCTACGGAACCTGCGAGAGTGGTTTAATTTGTCATCCATCGACCTATTTAGAGCTACAGTTTCCAAGGTCAGGATTGCCATGATGCTAGCACACCTTCGTAATGGAGATGCTACATGAAGAAGAAGAAGATTGATGTCTTAAGTGGATTTGCCGAAAATCTATTTTCTGATATTAAGAGGAGACTGTACTTTGTATCCCACCAATATTAAATTTGCTATTTTTGGGTACATTTTTCATAGGATTGGTGAAACTTACGAAAATGAAACTTTACACACTTATAGTTGTAGGTTGTTTTTAGCTACTGACATTTTTCAGTTTAATCTGTTGGACCATAAAGTTTTTAAAAGAATAACGAATAACATAAAATTATTACAATTATTTTTACGTTTTTTACATAAATTACTAATTTTTTGAGCACCTGAGAAAGTAAAAACCATGTCGATGAATGTGCATGTACATGATAATTAACTGCTAAAAATTTCAGCCTGGTAGGTTAAATGGTTTCTGAGAAAAACGTACTTAAGTGTTAAAAATCTAAATTTACGAGAAAAGGCATAAATAAAAACAAAATGTACACAAACAAGTATAATTTCCCATCAACAGTTGGTTAGAAAGCTGCACCAACAGCGGAGAATATTAAAAATAGTGAAGCAGATATTTAAAAAAAAAACTAAAAGTTATGGTCTATCAATAACGGAGGGTAATATTGAGGAAGTAAATTGTAGAGGGAGAAAAAAAAGATGAGAAATATAGCAAATTACAAAAGATGTAGGGTGTTACACAGGTATGTAGATATGAAACGACTTGCGCAAGATAGAACAATTTGGAGAACTCCATCAAACCAGTCGAGAGACTGATGACAAAAAAAAATGAGTTTGAACAGGGACCCCCAGTAGAGTTTGTTCATGGATGGCTGTCAACTGGTCACCATACAAAGTCGCTTGCCCAACCGGTGTTACTTAACAAATAATAGCGACTTTCTATCAACTGACTGACTGGGCTGGCCCGGAGGCCAGAATCAGTTAAATGAATAATTTTTCAGAACTGTTTTTATGAAGGATTGAGTTGCATACATTCATCATACGGAAACCGGTTTTAAAATTAACAACAAACAATTTGAAAATAACTAATGCCAGGGTACATTGACCCTTCATACCTTTAAACATATTTTATAAATTAAATACTTCTTATCCATTTATATTAAATATAATGTCTTAGACTCCGCTATATAAACGATTAAAAAAAAAACTGGTCACAGCTGATATGCGGTGTTTCTGTCTCGTACAAACGATCCAGTCTCTCTCAGTTACTCTCAACGGTTGTAAATAGGACCGTTGCTTCGTGACACTGACTTAGTCACTGACTTAGCCGTCACTGGTCACTTCCTCACTTCCTTACTTACTACAGACAAGTTCTCTATAGTCACTAGGTCACTTTTTTATACAGCTACCACGCGAGATATCTATCAAATAAAATATTCATTTAAATTCGACCGCGTTTATTTATTGCTATCTAAATCTAACAAACTGAAATAATTTTTTTTTTAAATTCTTAATATGTGTACGTTGCAATCTGTTCAATTGAGAACAATAAGCAACCCCATGACCCAATGAGATGAGGATGATGTGTATGACGTGTAAATGAGACTGTGTAGTCTTGTACAGATTCAGGCCGACCATTCCTGAGAGAGTATGGTTAATTGAACCCCAACCATCAAAGTACACCGGTAACCATTGTCTAGCATTCAAATCCGCATAAAAGTAACTACCTTTACTAGGATTGGAACCAGGAACCTTCGTCTTCGATCAGCTGTTAAACAGCTGATTTTGGCGACGACTTTACCTCTAGACCAACCCGGTGGGTTCAATAATTTTGAAATAATTCGTAATCAACTTTTTTTTTACACTTATGTATATTAATTATGCAATTGTTCATAATTACTAGCAAAAATCTGGTGTGAAACACTCACACAACTTTCTCTTGCCAATGCAAATAATTAACAATATAACCTAACATTAGTAATAAAACATTAGAAATAAACAAAAAACTAACCTCAAAAAACATAACCTTATTTTAATCATGAGTGAAAGACGCAAAATGAAAATCAACCACAGTTTGGCTTAAAAATACGGAAAATCACTCTTTCACGCTAAACTAGGCTCTGTAGAGAAAAATGTTCTAAATAAAAGTCGTAGATCTTTTAATTCCCTATAAATTTTATTATATAGTACATTTTTGTCGTAAAATGCATACTAATGCTGAATTCTTAAAAAAATCGATTTTTTTACACGTTTTCTTGAGAAAAAACAGAAATTTGCTAATTACCGCTAAACTAAGCGTTATACAAAAAAATGTTTGAAATAAAAGTTGTAGGATTTTAAATTCTCTACAAACGAAAAATGCCGAACTATACCGGGAATCGAACCTGGAACTCCGTAGTTGCGCTAATCACTACACTAACGGGCCGGCCAATTTATTTTAAGAGGATTCTTGGACGACCAAGAAGTAAATGGTTTCCTTAACTAGCCGTGCTGTCTAATCCATGAAGTAAACAAAAAGAATAATAAAAAAAGAAGTTTATTAATAGTTTTATCGAAATAAAAGAATAAATGAAAACATTAAAGAACAAACAATACTTTCATTTTTTGATAAGCGGTCACAATTAAAGAGGTGACTGAAATCGAGTGAAAGTACATACTCAGTTAAAGAGGGTAAATAAGAAATTTCTGTTTTGTACAATATTTTGTTTACAATTGTACAATATAGTTAACTAACTTAACTAATAATAGTAATAATAATACTCAGATTATTTACTTAATTATTATTTATTATTATCCAGACTAGTGTGCGAGGTAAACAGCCAATTACTATTTTATAATAATAATAATAAAAATAATAATATAAATTTGTTTGTACTCGCTTTCAATGTTTATTTAATTTTATTGTTTTCTGTTGTTACGTGAGAAAGTATTAGCGATACGATCGCTATAAAAATTAAATTGCAATTACTCATTCTTGTTTAGTTGTAGTATTACAATTTTCCATCTGAACCCTATTGTTATTTTCATACACGATTCGTAATTTTAAATTATACAGTAATTATGTAGTATATGAAAATGCACATATCTTTTTATTATAATTAATTATAAAATACAGACAATAAAGATAAAATTACAACATAATTTTATTTACATAGTATTTCATTCATGAAAATTCATTCATATTTTGTTATGTAATCAACTCCCGTATTTGTATGAAATGTGTAAAGTACTTGTTGTATTTTTATTTACAGTTTAGTTATTTATTTATTTAGTTAGTTTATTTAAAAACCCACCGGGTTGGTCCAGAGGTAAAGTCGTCGTCAAAATCAGCTGTTTAACGGCTGTTTTTTGGACACGAAGGTTCCTGGTTCAAATCCTAGTAAAGGTAGTTACTTTTATACGGATTTGAATACAAGACAGTGGTTACCGGTGTTCTTTGATGGTTGGGGTTGAATTAACCACACTCACTCAGGAATGGTCGACCTGAGTGTGTACAAGACTACACCTCCTCATTTACACGTCATACATATAATCCTCATCTCATTGGGTCAAGGGGTTGCTTGCTTATTGTCCTGAATTGAACAGATTGCAACATACTCGTATAAGGAATTAAAAAACAAAAAAAAAGAATAAATTTTATAGTCTTGTGAGGCCTCCGGGCCAGCCCAATCAGTCAGCTGGTAGAAAGTCGCTATTATTTGTTAAGTAACACCGGTTGGGCAAACGACTTGGTATGGTGACCAGCTGACAGCCATCCATGAACGAACTCGTTTACAAGTTTGTATTTTATTTTAAGAGTACCCACTGGGTTGGTCTAGAGGTAAAGTCGTCGCCGCGAGTCAGCTGCTGTTTTACAGCTGATTTTCGGAGACAAAGGTTCCGGTTCAAATCTTACTAAAGGTAGTTACTTTTATACAGTATATGAACTATATTAGACAGTGGTTACCGGTATACTTTGATGTTTAGGGTTTAATTAACCATACCTTTTCAGGAGTGGTCGACCTGGGTCTGTACAAGACTACACCTCATTTACACGTCGTACACATCATCCTCATCTCATTGGGTCATGGGATTGCTTATTGTTCTCAATTGAACAGATTGCAACGTACAGTTACAAGGGATAAAAAAATTTAAGTGTGTTTCTTTTTATGTAAGGTTACTGTTTTTTTTTGTTCAATAAAGGCAAGCCATTTTATTATTATTAATATTTATTCTGTTCTTGTTCTTTTTTGAAAATATTAAGTGAAATTAATTTTTTATCATAAATATCACAGTCTCAGAAGTTTAGGGCACAGCTAGCTAATCTCGTGGCATACCCGTTAAGAAGTCCTGCTCTTGAGGTTCAAACTAACCTTTCGGCTGATGACCTAAACAACAAGTTCCCTAATTATATGGAAATAAATTAGTCTAATAATTAAGTTGATAAAATAGTTAATAAATTTACATTTACATAATAATATTTTATACAGAAATTAATAATATTTATTATAAAGTACAGAAAGCTGGATAAAGAGCTAGGGGAGTATCAAGGAGGGTTTAGACCATGGAGAGGCTGTCCTGACCAAATTTTAACCCTGAAATTGATAATAGATTACTTTAAAATTAGAGATAAACAGCTAGTCATGACCTTTATTGACTTCAAAAAGGCTTATGATTGTATACACAGGGAATCCCTACTGAAAATATTGAGGAACTTTGGCTTACACCCTAAATTGGTTAAAATGATTGAATTAACCCTGACTGAAACAAAATCGAAAGTAAAATTCAGGAGTGAAATATCGGAGCCATTCGAAGTTAAAACAGGACTGAGGCAGGGGGATGGACTATCCCCACTTCTCTTCAACTGCGCATTGGAGTATATTATGCGCCAGTGGAACAAGGAAAATAAAGCTTATATCAAAGTTGGAAGAGAGATAAAAGTTAACTGCCTCGGTTTTGCCGACGATTTAGCACTATTATCCAAAAGCATAGAAGAAGCCAGGACACAGGTTGAAACTATAGAGAAATACGCTGGGAAAATAGGACTAAAAATATCTTATGAAAAAACAAAAATAATGGTTCGAGATCCCCTGTGTGTAGACAACGTCAGAATTAACAATCAAAACGTGGAATTAGTTAGAAGTTTCAAATACCTGGGTGAAACAATAACGCACAACATTAAAGAAAAAATTAACTGGAAGGAAAGAACAAATAAATTAATCAAATCCGCCATAACCACTAGGAATATTTACAATAAGAAATGTATGTCCATCAACACAAAATTAAGACACTACAATACCGTGATACTTCCTGAAGTCCTGTATGCGAGTTAAACCCTGTTTGGTCCAACAAGAATAGGCGAAAAGGACAAAATCGAGAAAGTGGAGAGGCAAATAGCAAGAAGGTGTATTGGAAAATGGTCCCTTCAAGATGGTAGTTTCTATATTGTACCAAACAAGGAAGTATATGAAACAATTGAGCCTTTAACCAGTATCATCAGGAAAAAAAGGATATCCTTCCTGGGACATATATTGAGAATGGAGGATACAAGATTACTAGGAAGGATGACTGAGTTTTTCTGGCAAAAGAAGATGACACCAAACTGGATAAAGGAAGTCAAAAAGGATATGGAGGAACTAAACATCACAATAGCTGACCTCAAAACTAAGTCAGGGAGCTACAGGACATACAAACAGCGATCGGTTAAATTTAGGGAACAGATGAGGGTCAGGAAAGCCATGGTGATTTCGGACGCTGAGAGACTGAGAAGATCCGAAACACTGAAGAATTATTGGCGAAGAAGAGGAGAAGTACGGGAGCGACAACTGCGGGGGCGTTTTGGTGGAACATCTGAAAGAGCTAGACGTTGAAAGATTGAACTTAAGTGGTCCTTTGTGGCCGTAAAATAAAAATAAAAGTACAGAAAGAAATTTACAATGAATGTTACACGCAACCTTTAACACTAATTGAAATGTTATGGGCAGTGAGCATGTGAGCATGTAGTAGTTATTCATTAGATAGATTAAATAGTTCTTCTAACTAGAAGAAAGCAAAAGTAAATTCAATTTATTTAACTTGACAAATTATTATCTTTCAGCTGATTATTAAAAAAAAACCATTTAAGAAACTTATCCACACTTTATTTAACTTTCTAACGTGCAATTCATTTCACCTTTTTAGATTTCATGTCAAATGATAAACTTTATGTATAACCAACCAACCGAAAAAGTTTATCCAAGTTCAACAACTTAAAACTTTTTGTACTTTTTGTCATTTATTTGAAAGTAAAACTTTTACTTTCAATTGAAATTCATTTTTTTAATATTCATGAAACTTTTATTAAATTTTTAATTAATTTTATGAAAATAATGTTGGGTTAATTATTTAATTAAATATTGAAAATGTATTAGCTTAGTTAAGCGTCAATTAATGATTTTCCGGTTTTTTAAGTTCTACAGGGGCTGATTTTAATGCGTCATTCACTCATGATTTAAATTAGGTTAAGTTTTTTATTTTACATTGTTTACTCGTAGGTTGTATTGTCCATTATTTACATCGAAAGTCGTGTGAGTGTTTCACATCAGATTTTTTTTATACTTCATTAAAAAAATTATTTACTGTTCCGAAGAATTTTTTGGTTAATTATTAATGAAATTTTCTGAAGATTATGTGTTGAAGTAAACTTGTTCAATAAAGAGGAAGATATTATTATGCTCTTAACAGGTGTTGTTGTTTAGGTCATCAGCTAAAAGGCTGGTTTGAACCTGTAGAGGTTTTACTAAGTAAAACGAGGAGTGCGGTGGTTTACCTTGCCTTCCTCACTGAGTGGAAAAGTACGCTTATCAGCATGCCGGGCCCTCTGAAAAGCACATATTTTCCACTCTGCAAACGACACCTTCACTTCATTCACCACAGGGTCTGGCTGTATAATGAAATTCATTACTTTCAGAGGAGATAACTCTGATTAGTGTCTTTTGCACCTCTACCTCTTCTGTTCTTAAATGATTCAGTTATTTAATTGGCTGACCATGTGATAAGAAACAGAACTAATTATTTTAGCCCTGCAACGAACAGATTGAGTGTAAATAATTTGACACTCCATCTGTCCGTCATGGGCAGTCTTAACAGGTAGGTGGAGTGTTAAATTTTATTTGTACTCCATCTGTTAGTTCCAAACCTAGTTATGTTTCTTATCACATAGTCACCCAATTATATGACTGAACCATTTAAGAACAGAAGAGGTAGATGTGTAAAATAAACTAGTCACAGTAATCTCCTCTCAGAATGTCACAGCCAGACCCTATGGTGAATGAAATGAAGATGTCATTTGCAGGGTGGAAAGTAGATGCTTTTCAGAGGGCCTGGCATGCTGATAAAATACTTTACCACTCATTGAGGAAGGTAATGGTAAACCAACATCACTCCTCGTCTTACTTCATAAAGCCTCTAGAGGTTCAACCAACAACAAGCAATGCAAAATGAAAAACATAACCTAATTTTAATCATGAGTGAACGGTGCAAAATGAAAATCAACCTCTGTTCGACTTAAAAATACGAGAAATCACTAATTGACTAAATTAAGCTCTGTAGAAAAAAATGCTTGAAAAAAGTTGTAGATTGTTTTTATGTTCTATAACTTTAATTATATACATTTTTGTCGTAAAATGCATACATACTAAGGCCGCAATATTAAAAAATCTACTTTTTTACCAATTTTGTTGAAAAAAGTACAAAAAGTCATTAGTTAACGCTAAACTAAGCGTTGTATAAAAAATGGTTTAATTAAAAGTTGTAGGTTTTTGAATGTTCTACACTTTTACTTTAAAGTGCATATTAAGGCCGTTAACTGGTTCCGTTTTTACGATATTTTATTCACACATACACACCAATCGTTAAAAACAGTTGTTTTTTTTTGTTGAAGGGTTTTAAAACGTGGCTATATCCCTTGAAATCACGATTTCGAAAAATCAACATGGAAACAATACTTTCCTTTCCGATTTATGTATTCATATAGAACAAGAAACAGTTATGTTTCTTATCACATTCAGCCAATTAAATGACTGAATCATTTAAGAACAGAGAAGGTAGAGGTGTAAAAGACACTAGTCACAGTTATCTCTTCTGAGAGTAATGAATTTTACTATACAGCCAGATTCTGTGGTGAATAAAGTGAAGGAGTCATTTGCAGAATGGAAAATATGTTGGAAAATATAATAATATGGAAAATATACCTATATGAGGTTTGGATGATGACCCAAACAACAACATAATATAAGACAACAATAATAGACAACATAATAAAACAACATAATAGAGTAAGAGAAAGGAAAAAGTAATATTTTTGTTAAAAAATTATTGTCAGCCCCGAAGAATTTTTTGAGTAATTAATGAAATATTTTGATGGAAGTAAAAACTTGTTAACATAATGATGAGAATATTATATTTGTATCTCTGACACAGATTTCCGACCTAGACGCGAATAAATATACGAGAATACATACATCGAATTTTTATCAGACAGGTAAATTAATTAAATTACAAAAAAAAACATTACATAGAATTAATTATCAAGTTAAAAAAAAAATAGTAAATGTACAGTGATTTTTCTATAAGTGGATGACAGAGCAACAAAACTATCGACTAACTTCTTAGTAGTAATGTTAACTACATAACTATTTTTTTTCCTTTTCATCAGATACCGTTATTTGAATAGCTCAACTCATGGATTACATGTCCTGTTTTTAAGTTATCGACCACCTGTCTTCTTTGTCTCCTCCCTCTTTCTTGTAGCTGTTTCTCTTCTAAAGAAGAAAGAAACATAAATACTCTCTCTCTCTCTCTCTCTCTCTCTCTCTCTCTCTCTCTCTCTCTCTCTTACCCGGTCGTTGTATCCGATTTGCTTAAATCAGTATCCTTATCGCATACAGACCTTTATTCTCACACATATGATTTGTGTGTCAATATTCTTACCCTAGAAATAGTCTGTCCTCTTCGTTCATTACTCTTAACAATTCTCAATCCTCATAACTTTCCAATTTTTTTTTTTTCAAGAATTAAACTTTGTAATTTTCTCGCTAAATTAAAAATCTACAAAATATTTTATGTTAACTTTTAAAATGTAGTACTTGAAACACCTGTACTGTTATTTTTATGAACTGTATTCTAAACTATGTATGGGTCAATCGTTCAAAGAATAAATTAACTTATTATTTATTTTCGGTAAATTGTTTTTATTTAATGTGTTACAAAATCTTTAGTAAATTTTCTTTCGTTTGTAAATAAATAAATTTTTTATTCCTAATTTGTGTACGTTGCAATCTGTTTAATTTAGAACAATAAGCAACCCCATGACCCAATGAGATGAGGATGATATGTATGACTTGTAAATGAGGTGTAGTCTTGTACAGACTCAGGCCGACCATTCCTGAGAGAGTATGGTTAATTGAACCCCAACCATCAAAGTACACCGGTAACCACTGTCTAGTATTCAAATCCGTATAAAAGTAACTACAATAAATAAATAAATAAAATTTATTTGTTTGTTCCTAAATAAATAAAAATAAATAAATATTATTCTTCTTTACGTTGCTATACGTTCCGGATGTTGGCCACCATGTTATACGAGTATTAAAACTTTATCCATTGCTGCTGGAAATAATAATAATAATAATAATAATAATTGCCGGCCGCATTGGCGCAGTTGGTAACGAGCTCGCCTCTCATCATGCGGTTCTGGGTTCGAATCCCACTCAGGCACGGCATATTTTCATACGTTACAAAAAATCATTTCATCCTCCATTGTAAAATAGTAGTTACACCCCAACGTCGTCGCTAATGACCGTTGTAGCTGATGCGACGTTAAATAAATAAATTTACAAAAAAAAAAAATAATAATAATAATCTTTATTCCACATATTATAATAGTCTACTTCATAAAGACAAATTACACAAATCAGTATAACTATGAAAAGATATTACATTAAATTAAACAAAATAGGAATTGTATATAAAATGTGGAAATATTTTTTTTTTTGGTTTTACGTCCGACTGTTCTGCAATTACTGCTAATGCAGACGGTGAAAGATGAAATGATTTTAGAACGTATGAAAAGATTCCTGAATGGGATTCGAACCCAAGACCTCATGATGAGAGGCGAGCACGTTACCAACAAATGTGGGCATAGGTACCTCCTGAAGCAAAAGCTGTAATGGAGGATACCATTCATGAAAATACAATGTCAAAGATGTACCGACATATAGACCATTTTATTTACAAAGAGATAAAATTAGAATTAATACAAATTATGATAATCTTTGTATATCGTAATTGAAATAAATAAATAAATAATAATTATTATTATTTATTTATTCCCATATATTACACACATTACAAAAGAAAAATAGAAGTTACTGTAGCCTAGTATAAAATTTCTTACATTGATTGTAGCTACTTCTGTACTATTTGGCTAGATAGAGGTGGTGTAAATTATCCCATCCAACTATGGACAAAACCATCTACCAGGATGGGTTGGAAACTTTTAAATAAATATAAAAAAAAATGAATTAATGTAATTATTATCAGAAGGATTCAGTACCTAATATATTTACTTACTACACTAATTTAACCAATACTTTGCTATTTACTAACACTACGATTGTATAAATTATGATACATTTTAATAATTATTAAACTTACTCTATTTTTAATAAAATAAAGATAATTAAATACAACCTAAAATTAATTACATTAAAAATTGTTATTGTTATAGTAATTAGTACTTAGTACTAATTAGTAATTAGTACAGTTTAAGCTAAAAAAAAAATACTGTAAACGTTGAAAAAATTTAAAGGGGCGTTTAAGTTATCATGATAACGTTTATAATCTACCTACATCTCCGTGGAACCTACATCAAAAACCGACCGTTCCACACGCGCGCGCGCGCAGCACCCCAATACCTGCCTTACCTGCGTTCTAGAAACTTCAGTAGTGAGTCATCTACCTACATTCATTTGACTGCAATACTACCATTTTTTGTAATTTTTTGGCCCGGAAATGTGTGTGAAAAGTGTTGTAGAGGGCCCGGAATGCTGATAAGCGTACTTTTCCACTCAGTGAAGAAAGGCAATGGTAAACCACCTCACTCCTCATTTTACTTAGTAAAACCTCTACAGGTTCAAACCAGCCTTTTGGCTGATGACCTAAACAACAATCTTAATTGAGTGGAAATTAAAATTTAAAAAATTAAATTTTTTGTTTGTTTTTACAACTGACTTTTGCAATTGCTGCTAATGCAAACGGTGAGAAGAATGATATATGAAGATGAATAATGAAAAAATGGCAGATCTGATCGGGAATCAAACCCGGGACCCCAGCGTAGAAGCCAGTTGCGCTAACTACTACGCCAATGGGCCGGCCTTTAAAGATTGTGACCTTACTATGTCGTAGTAATACATCATTATATGATAATAATTATATTAATAATATTATATTATAATAAATATAATATAATAATTATAATAATTATAATATTTGCTCACAACAGAGAGGTGGAGTGTCAAATTATTTACACTCAATCTGTTATTTGCAGGGCTAAAATAAATAGTTGTGTTTCTTATCACATGGTCAGCCAATTAAGTGACTGAATCATCTAAGAACAGAAGAGGTAGAGGTGTACTGTGACACTAATCAGAGTTATCTCATCTGAAAGTAATGGATTTCATTATACAGCCAGATTCTGTGGTGAATGAAGTGAAGGTGTCATTTGCAGAGTGGAAAATATATGCTTTTCAGAGGGCCTGGCATGCTGATAAGTGTACTTTTCCATTCAGTGAGGAAGGCAATGGTAAACCACCTCACTCCTCGATTTACTTAGTCAAATCTCTACGGGTTCAAACCAGCCTTTTGGCTGATGACCTAAACAAAAACAATTATAATATTTGTAAAATAATATAATTGTAGAATGCATTTATGTAATTTAATATTAGAGTTAAATTACGAGTACGAGTGAATCTAACGAACTTTTAATAAATACAAGAACTAATCACACTTGAAAAATGTCTCAATGAGAAATTAACAGAGAATGAACCTACTATGAAATAGTTTTCCTATGTTCAGATATGTAATTTTGTTTTATTCTTAATTTGTGTACGTTGCAATCTGTTCAATTCAGAACAATAAGCAACCCCATGACCCAATGAGAGATAAGGATGACGTGTATGACGTGTAAATGAGGTGTAGTCTTGTACTGACCCAGGCCGACCATTCCTGAGAGAGTATGGTTAATTGAACCCTAACCATCAAAGTGCACCGGTAACCACTGTCTAGTATTCAAATCCGTATAAAAGTAACTACCTTTACAAAGATTTGAACCAGGAACCTTCGTCTCCGAAAAACAGCTGTTAAACAGCTGTTTTTGGTGACGACTTTACCTCTGGACCAACCCGGTGGGTTATGTAATTTTAACAAATTTATTTTAAGTCTAACGAAGGCCTTCGGGCCAGCCCAGTCAGTCAGCTGGTAGAAAGTCGCTATTATTTGTTATGTAACACCGGTTGGGCAAGCGACTTTGTATGGTGACCAGTTGACAGCCATCCATGAACAAACTCTACTGCGGGTCCCTGTTCAAACTCATGTCTAATTCACGTCAAGAAAAAATATAGCAAAAAGCAGCGATCAAATTGGGTAGTTGTCAACAAAGTACAGTTCCCGATAACAAATAAAAGCTAACAAAAAAAACCGTCTAACGAAACTTGTGCTACATTCGTACGTACAATTATACTTCAGATTTGTTAAAGTCATGTTGGATTATTAAAAGAACTAAGTGCAAGTTTTAATTTATTAGAACAAATCTTGGATTTGTTTGTAAATAATTAATTTAGTATTTTCTAAATTAACTAATGAAAAAGAGCTAAAAAAGGTTTAATGTTGGAATATATCTACCAAAAAAAGTGAAGAAAACTATTTAAGTATTGTGTTTAAACTACCAGATGATTCCCGGCTAAACTTTGGAAAATTTGATACAGTTGCTATCACGCAAATTATTTTGTATAGTAATTTTTAAACCGAAAAATTTGAAATTGAAATAAATAATTAGTATAAAGTGATAAAATTTCTTTAAGAAGCTGGTAAAATCGATCTACAAATTTCCATGGAAAAGAATAAATGTATAAATAATTTCCCAATAAGTTGTGAATTATAAAATTACAAAAATGTTATGGAATTTAAATATCTACGGAAAATCTTCCGTATACAAAATACAGGCTTAGAAATGGTTACCCTGAAATAAACAGAACTGGAAAAATCTTCATGTGAGATTAAACCAACCGATTTTAGAGTTTAAATATTCTGTTCATGAAAAATCCTACATTTGAACCAACAAATATTTTTGTTAGAAAATCTGTAAAAACTTGAAATATAAATTATGAGGAACGTTATTGGATGTAATAAGTAAGAAGATGAAAAGTGAAGATTGAATCAGTGGAGAAACCGTGTGGATATCAGGATATATTTGAGAAAAAATGTATTGTTGTTTTATGGACAATTTTATTATGACCAGAACAGAATTTTTTATGACAGACAATTCAGGAAAGTAGTCTTGCAACTTATGAAACATTTGAAAAACCAAAATGTGTCGTTGAAACACACCATAAATACTTGACACGAAAGTCAGTATGCCAAAACGAAATTCAGGACATAAATAAAAAAGTTGAAATTAAGGAATTTGAATTTAAATAATAAAATAATTTAAAATAATTTGATTTAAAAATAAGAATTTAAAAATAATTTAATTTGGATTTAATAAATCCATCCAAAAAATTTGGCATCCATTGACTGATAAAAGAATAGAGTCAGACTGTGAGAGAATGATAATTTTCTGGCCAACTATACTTTATTGCTATTACTTTTCTGGCCAACTTTATTTTTTGGATAATTTTCTGGGACTAAGTTAGGCCAGGAAAAATTAAATCGTAATGTGATCGTTGTAAAAAATTCGGAAAATATATATTTTTAATTAATAAGACTAATAGAACATTTTCTGCTTACAATTAAAAAAAGACATTCGTAGTTAAATGAAAAGTAAATATTTATTTATGTTAATTCATACAAACGATAATAAATTATACAAAGTTAATAAATACAAGAATTTATCACACTTGTAAAATATCTCTTTATTAAAAATTAAAAGAGAATTAATCTTTTGAAATAGTTTTCCTACGTTCAGATATGTTAATCTAAAATTTAAAATAAAAAGGATTTAATATACCTAATTAAAAAGTATTAAATGAAATATTATTTTTTACAATTACTATAAAACGCTAGAATTAACTGCAGATACCTAATTTGTTTCTCGGATGATATAAATTAAAAAAAAAATTCGTTTAATTTTTTAAGCTACAAGGAACTTCTAAACTGTGCGACGCGACGTCTAAATTGAAAATTGAGTAAAGAGCTATTAGTTTAAATACCGGACACACCCTTAGTTCTTTAACACCCTTAGTTTAAACACCCTTAGTTCTATACGGATGAACCAATGGGTACCTCTTCTTCTAAAATTTAAATTTCCCACCACTCTTTAAATTTCTTACACGGAAAATTGTGCAGCTCAATGTACAATTTACAGAATTTTCAGTATTTAAAAAGAAAAGTAAAGACAAAATTAAAGTAAAAAAAATACATAATGAAATTAAAAATTAAAAATCAGGCCTTCGGGTCAGCCCAGTCATTAAACTAACAGAAAGTCGCTTTTAATTATTAAGCAACATTAATTGGGCATACGACTTTGTATGGTGACTAGCTCACAGTTATTTCTGGACGAACTCCACTAGGGGTTCGTGTTTAAGACTTAAAACCGAATCACGTCTAAAATACAGTTTAAAGCAGCGATCAAATAGGGTAGTTGTTAATAACGTAAAGTTCCCGATAATAAAAGAAAATCTATAAAAAAAAATTTAAATTTAAAATTTCACAATATATTAAATATAAAAAAAATTATTTAAAAACTTGAACATACCTGCTGTGTTTTTGTACGTAGTGCAAATAAAAAAACCTCCCGTATACAGTTTTAAATTTCATACATGGAAAATTGTGCAGCTGAATGTACAATTACAGAATTTTCAGTATTTAAAAAGAAAATATAAAATTAAAGTAAAAAAATACATAATGAAATTAAAAATTAAAAATCAGGCCTTCGGGTCAGCCCAGTCATTAAACTAACAAAAAGTCGCTTTTAATTATTAAGCAACATTAATTGGGCATACGACTTTGTATGGTGACCAGTTAACAGTTATTTCTAAACGAACTCCACTAGGGGTTCGTGTTGAAAACTTAAAACTGAATCACGTTTAAAATACAATTTAAAGCAGCGATCAAATTGGGTAGTTGTTAATAACGTAAAGTTCCCGATAATAAAATAAAAACTACAAAAATAAAGTTTAAAATTTAAAAGTTCACAATATAAAAATATAAGAATGTATTTAAACAACTCCACTGGGAGTCCGAGTTCAAAACTTAAAACCGAATCACGTCTAAAATACAGTTTAAAGCACCGATCAAATTGGGTAGTTGTTAATTACGTAAAGTTCCCGATAATAAAATAAAATTTACAAAAAAAAAGTTTAAAATTTAAAAGTTCACAATATAAAAATATAAGAATGTATTTAAAAAACTCCATTGGGAGTCCGTGTTTAAAACTTAAAACCGAATCACGTCTAAAATACAGTTTAAAGCACCGATCAAATTGGGTGGTTGTTAATTACGTAAAGTTCCCGATAATAAAATAAAATTTACAAAAAAAAAATTTAAAATTTAAAAGTTCACAATATAAAAATATAAGAATGTATTTAAAAAACTCCACTGGGATTCCGTGTTTAAAACTTAAAACCGAATCACGTCTAAAATACAGTTTAAAGCACCGATCAAATTGGGTAGTTGTTAATAATGTAAAGTTCCCGATAATAAAATAAAATCTACAAAAAAAAGTTCAAAATATATTAAATATAAAATTTATTTAAAAACTTGAACATACCTGCTGTGTTTTTGTACGTAATGCAAATAAAAAAACCTCCCGTATACAGCGAAAACGCGTATACCGGTAATTAGTTAAATAAAACGACTTAATTTATAAAAAAAACTAACAACAGCGATAAGGTTGTTTCACTTGACAGTGTCGAGTCGGTTATGAGCTTCGGCCGGGTGTTGCCAGAGCGTTTATAACCCGTCCTAGATCCACGGCCAGTCTCAGGAAGCCTAACCCAGTTTCTCGTCGAGTAGCAACTCTTTCCCGAACCGCCGTCGTTCGGTTCGGAGAAGATGCGGTCGGTGTTCAGTAATATCGCATTGGTTTGTTCTTATTTCTTTCATTACCTTCATCTTTATTGAGTCTGTTTTCTTCATTACTTATATTTATTTCTGCCTCGCTGTCTCTTCTTCGTTCGTTTCGTTTTATTCATCTTTGTAATCATCCTTATGCATAGATTCTCACTCACAAGGTCCTTCCTTTCATTTTCACTTAACATCCCACCTAATCTTAACGTTCGTTATTCTAAATTGTACTAACATTTCAATAATTATTGTACTCTAATGTAAAAATATTATTGGCTTCATATTTTTATATTCAACAAAAAACAGGATAAATATATATTTTTACTCTCTCGTGCCTGTATGAATATATAGAAAGGAAAGTATTGTTTTCATGTCGATTTTTCAAAATTGAGTTTTTACCGGATCTACATGTTTTCAGACCCCCTGAACCCAAAAAATATGTTTTGAGATATTGGTCTGTGTCTGTGTGTGTGTAAACATAATATCTCAAGAACGAAACATCGTACGGACTTGAAACTTATGTTACATACCACTACCAGTGGCACCCTGGTATTCAGGGGGTCTGAACCCCCTGAACCCCAAAAAAATGTTTGTAGAGATGGGTCTGTGTGTCTGTGAACAGAATATTATTTCAAAAACGAAATTTTCATTAAAATCGGTCAACGTCATCGAAGTAGTAGTTTATTCGTGTAATTTTTCACTTTTTTGCGATTTTCGCCTGGTTTACTAAATTTTTTATGCTCTACAAGATAGGGTAGGCGCCATGTTTGCTGAAATTCTTGGTGAGGCTGTTTTCACGTAAAAAATTGTTTTTTTCCAAATTGCCGTCGTTCGGTTCAAAGAAGATGCGGTGTTCAGTATTATCGCATTGGTTTGTTCTTATTTCTTTCATTACCTTCATATTTATTGAGTCTCTTTTCTTCATTAAGTATCTTTATTTCTGCCTCGCTGTCTCTTCTTCGTTAGTTTCGTTTTATTCATCTTCGTAATCATCCTTATGCATAGATTCTCACTTGCAAGGTCCTTCCATTCATTTTCACTTTACATCCCACCTAATCTTAACATTCGTTATTCTAAATTGTACTAACATTTCAATAATTATTTTGCTAGAAAGTCGCTAGTATTTGTTAAGTAACATCGGTTGGGCAAGCGACTTTGTATGGTGTCCAGTTGACAGCCATCCATGAACAAACTCTACTGGGGGTCCCTGTTCAAACTCATATCCAATCCACGTCAAAAAAAAATACAGCAAAAAGCAGCGATCAAATTGGGTAGTTGTCAACAATGTACAGTTCCCGATAACAAATAAAAGCTAAAAAAAAAATATTTATTTATAACAATATAACCATTTAAAGTCCAGCCTCTCTTAGTTTGCTCCTAATGTAAACAAATAATTACGTCACTGAGCATGCGCATTATATCAAAATGTGTACACGCTGATTAAAAAGTAACAACAAAATACTTTCAAAAGTATATAAATACAAAATACTTTTAAAAGTATTTTTATAAATGAAATTGTTAGGCCTACATCATATCATGACTGATGTTTTTAGTACTTGAAGTAGGGTGAAGTAAGGTATATTCGTGGTATAGGTATGTTCGTGATAGTTTTTATCAAGCGTATAACGAACTTTCCTATTGCCAAAGCGATGCTCGGTTCAGCTGAGTAGTTGCTACATGTCCCGTAGAGATAGCGCTGTGGCGAAAACTAACCGGCTGCACTCCGTCAGCACAGTAAAAAACATTTTGTCTAGGAACAGCCATTTTGAGACAAGCTAGCAGTGGATTAGGACTCACGTTGACAATAATTCTAATATTTTGTAATCGGACGCACGGTAAGTTGAGTTCTTTTTACTAATAAGCTTCTAATAACTTGTTTATTTTACAGTACCAATAGTTTTATTTTATGTCTACTTATTTTTTCACAATAGCTTAATTTCTGGGCCATATTTCTTAACATGTTTTGATAGGTTTACTACACTTCATTAACACGACTCCTATATTGTCGATAAAATCTACTTTAAATAAATCCTGCAGTTAAACTAATGCTATACACACAAAGTTAAGATTATATGTCATACACTCACTAGAAAATGACCCAAATTCATGATATCACGAATTTACCTAACTTTTATCACGAAATTACCTATTTATGTTACCCCTATATTTTATAAATTGCCCAAACCATTGTTTTTTAATGTTTTTCTTGTTTCTATCCTGTAGAACTAATTGTTTAAACGTGCTTAAATAATGGTGACTACAATTATTATTATTATTATTTTCTTTATTTTTTTAATTTTAGGTGAAAATGCCTAGACAAAAAGGGAAGTACCGACAGTACAGTAATGGCGATTCAATTGAAGCAGCTAAATTAGTAAAAGAGCAGCATATGTCGGTATATAAAGCTGCAAAAACCATGAACGTACCATGGAGTACATTAAAGGACTATCTGACCAATAATAGTGATCCCACAAAGAATAGCCCACTACCAAAATTAGGGAGACCGTTTGCCTTAACGTCAGACTTAGAAGTTAAACTTTATAATTACATAATATCCATGCAAGAACTTGGATTTGGCCTCACGGTTTCAATGGTTAGAAAAACAGCCCACGAACTTGCCGAGAATTCTGGGCGAGGTAACTTCTTTAACTCCGAGAATGATAGTGCAAGTAAATGGTGGTGGACTAGCTTTAAGAAACGGTACAACTTAACATTAAGAGCTCCAGAGAATTTAGCAGCTTACAGAGCGTCGATGGCGAATGAAACAATGTTAACTGATTTTTATAATAAATTAGAAACATTGTTGGTTACATTAAATATTAAAGAAAATCCAACAAGACTATGGAATTGTGACGAAACCGGCCTTTCGTATGTTGTGAAAGCAGAAAAAGTTGTCACTTCAATTGGCAAACGCTACGTTTATAAACGAACGTACGCTGATCGAGGAGAATCGCATACCCTTTTGTGTTGTGTATGTGCAGATGGTACGTGGATACCACCCTTAATAATATTTAAAGGCATTCGATGGAGTGACAATCTAAAAAACAACTGCTTGCCTAATGCAATGGTGAAATTAACTCCAAAAGGTTGGATAACAACAGAAATATTTTTAGAATGGCTACAATTTTTCATAAGTGCTATTCCACCTGAACGACCGGTTGTTCTGCTGATGGATTCACATGCAGCACACGTCAATCATGCAGTAGTTTCTTTGGCAAAAGATAATGATATTTATTTATTTACTTTTCCGGCACACACCACCCATCTGTTGCAGCCATTGGATGTAGGGGTCTACAAGTCTCTTAAGTCCCATTGGTCACAAAGCCTGAATTCTTACATAAAAGAGAACCCAGTAGACAAGCCGAACAGGACCAATTTTCACTCAATTCTTAACCCAGCATTTATAAACAGTTTTAGCAGCAAAAACATTAAAAATGCTTTTAGTAAAACCGGAATTTATCCGTTAAATAGCCAAGTCATTCCGAAGGAGGCTATTAAGCCATCACAGCTGACTGATAAAAATATCAGTCCTTCTCAGGAAACACGAAATGACAAAGCAATAGAAGATATTTTGCAGATTCCTTCAGCTACTCCGAAGAATGTTAACCGTAAGACAAAACGTTCTAAAAGTTCTGGTGCTGTTTGCTTGAATTTAGTTGATCAACCTTCGACGTCACTATCTGTCAACCCAGCTGATAATGGTTCATCAGACGACGATTGGGTATGCGGTGTTTGTCACAAAACCTATTCTAATGACGAGAAGAAAAAAAATGGAGCTAAGTGGGTGCAATGTTCATATTGCTTGGTACCCTACCATGTAAAATGCCAAGCAGCTGATGCTGCTGAAGTAACTTTTATGTGCGACAACTGTGCGGAAGAAGAAGCAGCACATTCTGACAATGTTTAATTTAATTTCTTATGTTTTCAATAAATAAAGTGTTAATTTCCTAGGTTAAGATTTTATAAAAAAATAGTTCAGCTTCTTAGTAATAGTTCTTAAGGTTAAGATTTTATAAAAAATAGTTCAGCTTTTTAGTAATAGTTCTTAAGGTTAAGATTTTATAAAAAATAGTTCAGCTTCCTAGTAATAGTTCTTAATGTTAAGATTTTATAAAAAATAGTTTAGCTTCTTAGTAATAGTTTACTTCTAGTATCAAAATGTAGTAGTAAAAAATGAAGATGTTAAAAAAAATTTGCCATAAAGAAAAATTAAAAAATATCAAAAAATATGATAAAAATAAAATATTAAAATAATAAAAAATAATCAATATTAATAAAAACAAAGAAAACGTATATAAATTCGAAAAGTATCCACAAGAAAGTAGCTATCACGAACTTACCTTACCACTATCACGTAATTAAATGCCCATATCACGATATTACCTATCAATTTTCTTAGGACCTTTTATTAAATTTTTATTGTATTTTAGTAATTAATTAAATAAGGTGCCAGGTACATGATGCAAAAACATTAAATAAAACAGTGGACTTGCAGTTAAGCTATATAAAATGTTTCGCTCAACAGATATTTACCTTATAGCAAATTTATCACGAAGTTACCTTACTTCACCCTACTTATAATTTAAAAAATAGATAACTTAATAGGAATACGACATCCGTTAAGTCGCAGACTCTATCGTGCACCCTGTAGTAGGTGGCTTTGGTTTGTTGACAGTACGAGCAAACTAAGAACGGCTCAACTGTATGTATTCTATTTTATACCCATTACAGGCAGGTGGAATGTCAAATTATTTGCACTCCATCTGCTAGTTACATGACTACAAAAATTAGTTGTCTCTTTTATCACATGGTCACTCAATTATATGACTGAAAAATTTAACAATGGAAGAGGCGCAGGTGAAAAAGACACTAGTCACAGTTATTGTATTATACAGGTAGAGTGTGTGGTGAATGAAGTGAAGGTGTCATTTGCAGGGTGGAAAGTAAATGCCTTCAGAGGGCCCGAAATGCTGATAAAGTATACTTTTTACTTTCTCTTGCCTATATGAATATATAGGAAGGAAAGTATTGTTTTCATGTCGATTTTAAGAAATCGAGTTTTCACCGGATCTATACGTTTTCAGACCCCCTGAACCCACACAAACATGTTTTTAGCGATTGGTCTGTGTGTAAGTGTGCGTGCGCGCGCGCGCGCGCGTGTGTGTGTGGGAACAGAATATCTCAAGAACGGAACATCGTACGAACTTGAAACTTAAAACTTAAGTTACATACCACTACCGGACCCGACACGAACATTTTCATCAAAATCGGTCAACCGGAAGTAGTAGTTTATTCGTATAATTATTCACTTTTTTGCGATTTTCTCAAAAACTGGTCCTACGATTTTTTTTTAAATCGCCTAATTTACTACATTTTTTATGCTCTACAAGATAGGGTAGGCGCCATGTTTGCTGAAATTCTGCGTGAGGCTGAACATACGTAAAAACATTTTCTTTTTAAGATTGCGGCTTTAATATGCATTTTAGCGCAAAACGTTATATAATAAAAGTTGTAGAAAATGTAAAATTCTACAACTTTTTTTTCAACATTTTTTTGTATAACGCTTAGTTTAGCGGTAATTAGCAATTTTCTGTTTTTTTCTCACGAAAACGTGTGAAAAATCGATTGTTTAAAGATTTCGGCCTTAGAATGCATTTTACGACAAAAGTGTATATAATAAATTTTATAGGAAATTAAAAGACCTACAACTTTTATTTAAAGCATTTTTCTCCACAGAGCCTAGTTGAGCGTGAAAGATTGATTTTCCGTATTTTTAGGCCAAACTGAGGTTTATTTTCATTTTGTGTCTTTCACTCATGATTAAAATAAGGTTATGTTTTTGAGGTTAGTTTTTTGTTTATGACTAATGTTAGGTTTATTGTTAATTATTTGCACTGGCAAGAGAAATTCGTGTGAGTGTTTCACACCAGATTTTTTACCTAGTGACGAAGGTGATTGTAAACCACCTGACTCCTTGTTTTACTTAGTAAAACCTCTACAGGTTCAAACCAGTCTTTCAGCTAATCACCTGTACAACAACAAACTGATAAAATCAATGACGACTACATTAGGGTTGAAAATATTTTAAGAAAATGATAACATTATGATCTGCCCATAAAAGACAGGTGGAGTGTCAAATTATTTACACTCAAACTGTTTGTTGCAGGGCTAAAATAAATAGTTATGTTTCTTATCACATGGTCAGCTAATTTAATGACTCAATTATTTAAGAACAGAAGAAGTAGAGGTGTAAAAGACACTAATCAAAGTTACATCCTCTGAAAGTAATGGATTTCATTATACAGCCAGACCCTGTGGTGAATGAAGTGAAGGTGTCATTTGTAGAGTGGAAAATATGTGATTTTCAGAGGGCCCGGCATGCTGATAAGCGCACTTTTCCACTCAGTGAGGGTTGGCCATGGTGAACCACCTCACTCCTCGTTTTACTTAGTAAAACCTCTAGAGGTTCAGTCCAGCTTTTCGGCTGATGACCTAAACAACAACAACATTAGGACCATTGAAACTGTAACCGGGAATCAAACGTGGAAAGCAATACAGTAAATGCAACAATTTTTTTTGCATTCAGCAGACTCCAAAGGGAGTATAGGACATGTCAAGATAAAACTGATAAACTGAAAGTTTATCACCAATGATAAATTCATCACTGAAAGTTTATCACTGAAAGTTTATCACCAATGATAAATTCATCACTGAAAGTTTATCACCAATGATAAATTCATCACTTACCACCAGGAAATTGTTTTTGCTATTGCTTACTTCAGTAGGCTTTTCATGAATCCCATTGAAACAAATATCACACAAAATGAAAAATAAAAAAATCAAACACAATGATAAATTCATCACTTACCAATGATTTTTTCCTGCTACTGCTTAACTCAGTAGGCTTGTCATGAACCCTTTTGTATCAAATAGTACACAATATTTGTTTAATTAGAAGTTAAATATTTTTCAATCAAAACTATTTAGAAAGGAATTCGTGCACACTGTAAAATGTTTCATCAATCAAAAATATTGTTTTAGCTTTTTTTTAAAATGACTTAAATTGTCACAACTTTTAAACCTTGTGGCAATTTATTGATGTATTTTCTATACCTGCATAAGTTGGTTTTTTATTTTTTTTTTATATTGAATTTATTTAACGTCGCATCAACTACAACGGTCATTAGCGACGACGTTGGAGTGTAACTGTTTACAATGGAGGATGAAATAATTTTTTGTAATGTATGAAAATATGCCGTGCCTTAGTGGGATTCGAACCCAGGACCGCATGATGAGAGGCGAGCACGTTACCAACTGCGCCAATGCGGCCGGCAAGTTGGTTTTTGTTCAAACAATTTAGTGTTATGGTTAGCAACATAATAATCGATTCTGTTTTTTGTGTAGTGGTTGTTGTTGTTGTTTAGGTGATCAGGCTGTAGGCTGGTTTGAACCTCTAGAGGTTTTACTAAGTAAAACGAGGAGTGAGGTGGTTTACCATTGCCTTCCTCACCAAGTGAAAAAGTACGCTTATCAGCATGCCGGGCCCTCTGAAAAGCACATATTTTCCACTCTGCAAATGACACCTTCACTTCATTCACCACAGGGTCCAACTGTATAATGAAATTCATTACTTTCAGAGAAGATAACTCTGATTAGTGTCACAGTACACCTCTACCTCTTCTGTTCTTAAATGATTCAGTCATTTAATTGACTGACCATGTGATAAGAAACAGAAATATTTATTTTAGCCCTGCAACGAACAGATTGAATGTAAATAATTTGACACTCCACCTGTCTGTTATGGGCAGACTGCTTCATTTATCAGAAGAAATAATAATATTTATTTAATATGAAGATGAATAACTGCAAACGGTAAATGCAGTATTTAGCTGTCTACTGCTTAATATATTAAATTGTCTTGTGTATTTAAGATGCACTATTTAGAAAGTTGAATCTGTGTGTTGGTAAGAACTATTTATTTGGTTTCATGTAACTAGTGGATGTCATTGGAACGTTGGCTTTTGTATCGTATTTATTTACGAGTTATATATTGATTTGAGAAAGTGAATAAATACTGTTCTTTGTCGTAGATCTTTCATACTTTGTAAGTTTGTATTGAGGAACAGGACTTCAGCTCCCCCCGCCGCACGGTGCGCTTCATCCCAACTTAACTTAAAGCTTTAACTTCTTACAAAAACTTACATGTTGACTGTAAAATCAACACTTTAAAAATAAAACCAGTTAGTTCTGGAAATAGGAGTTTTGTTGAAATCAGTATAAATGGGTAATTAATATCTTGCAATCCCGTTGGTGTAGTGTACAGCACATCTGGATTCTTTGTTGGAATCCCGTGTTCGATTCCAAGATGTCAGATGTCGCATTCCTTCATCGTATATAACCTCATATCATTATCTACGCACAAGCCGAGGCTTTTGTTGGTATCATTACTCAACAAAAAAAAATTTGGTGTGATACATTCACGCGACTTCTTCTTGCAAACGTAATAAATAAATCATATAACCTTTATCATGAGTGAATGATGCAAAATGAAAATCAATCTGTGTTGAACTTAAAAGTACGGAAATTCACTAATTGACGCTAGAATAAGCTCTGTAGAAGAAAACTTTTGAATTAAAAGTTATAGATTTTTTAAATTCCTATAACTTTAATTTAACAGGGTGTTTTGGAACTGCACTCCAGTTTCTCGCGAAATAATTCTACAGCTAAAAATCTGGTGTGAAACACTCACACAACTTTCTCTTGCCAATGCAAATGATTAATAATAAACCTAACATTATTAATAAAATATTAGAAATGAACAAAAACTAACCTCAAAAACATAACCTTATTTTAATCATGAGTGAATGACGCAAAATGACAATCGAACTCAGTTTGGCTTAAAAATACGGAAAATCACGCTTTCACGCTAAACTAGGCTCTGTAGAGAAAAATGCTCTAAACAAAAGTTGTAGATCTTTTAATTTTCTATAAATTTAATTATATACACTTTTGTCGTAAAATGCATACTAAGACAGAAATGTTAAAAAAATCGATTTTTCTCACGTTTTCGTGAGAAAAAAAACAGAAAATCGCAAATTACCGCTAAACTAAGCGTTATACAAAAAAATGTTTGAAACAGAAGTTGTAGGTTTTTAAATTCTCTACAACGTTTATTATATAAGTTTTTGCGCTAAAGTTTAAATTAAAGCCGTAATCTTAAAAAAAACAACGTTTTTACGTGAAAACAGCCTCACCGAGAATTTCAGCAAACATGGCGCCTACCCTATCTTGTAGAGAATAAAAAATTGAGTAAAATAGGCGATTTTAAAAAAAATCGTAGGACCAGTTTTTGAGAAAATCGCAAAAAAGTGAAAAATTACACGAATAAACTACTACTTCCGGTTGACCGATTTTGATGAAAATGTTCGTGTCGCGTCCGGTAGTGGTATGTAACTTAAGTTTCAAGTTTCAAGTTCGTACGATGTTCCGTTCTTGAGATATTCTGTTCACACACACACACACACACACACACACACACACACACACACACACACACACACACACACACACACACACACACACACACAGACCAATCGCTAAAAACATGTTTTTTGGGTTCAGGGGGTCTGAAAACGTATAGATCCGGTGAAAACTCGATTTCTTAAAATCGACATGAAAACAATACTTTCCTTCCTATATATTCATATAGGCAAGAGAAAGTAAAAATGAGGAATAAAGTTTGTACAAAAAAAAACCAGGAACGCTTCGTTAGCGAGTTACAGCTAGCGAAAAATTTGGCCCGGATTACTGGTCCACCGATTATAGAAAGCCGTATTGAATGTCACGGGTATGAAATTTCGTTGCAAACTTTTCTGTTCTATATGTTTTTCGACCTGACAAATTAAATAAAATAGGTTTCAGAACTGTAGGGGAAGGGAGCCATTTATGAAATAGGGTCTTATTATGGAATACTAGTGTTTTTAGCAGCAATAGTGGAAGGTACGGTGACATATGGGGCAGGTGTGGACCATTACACAAAACATGAAAAATAGAATCAGTACAGTGGAGAACAGATATTGGAGAAGATGTTGCAGATTGACGTTACGAGATAGGGTAACGAATATAAGAGTAAGAGAGATAATGGGCATTGAAGACTCAATAATAGACCGTATTGAGAGAAAACAACTGCACTGGTATGGTCACATGCGAAGAATGAGCAACGTACGAATCCCACTGAAGGCGTGGAACTGGAGACCGCAGCGAAATAGAAAAAGAGGAAGACCGAGAGGGAGATGGATGGAAGGTATTGACAGAGCCATGGGGAGAAGAAACATGGAGGAGGAGTCATGGCAAGACAGGCAAAAATGGCGTTTTGACTGCGACAAACGACCCATAGTGTTGTAAATAGTCGCCACTATATATATACTAGTGTTTTTCTAGACAGGACGTTGGAAATGCTGATCTTCTTGCACCGTTGGTTATACCGACAGAAACAACTACCGGATTCAAACAGATCAAATACAGCGTGTTTTATCATTGGGATTACAATGAAGATAAAGAGGATGAAAAGTGGATTCAATGCTGGAGGTGTAATAATTGATATCATGAACAATCCACTTGTGGTGAAAGGTTGTATTTTGTCTGCGATTACTGTCAATAAACTGATTGGACTAATACTTTGGTGCTTTAAAAACTATGTAGCCAAATTATGTAGTATCTATTCCAAGTAATCCAAATTATAACCCAATGTATTCCATATTAAGATCCTATTTTGTGAATTATTGTAAAAATCATGTCGCTACAGAAAATTTAGAAAAAAAATTATATTTGTAAATTTAAGATTTTGTATTTTCTAGTTGTCAAATAAACTATTTCTACTATTGATATAAAATTCCAGTAATTTCAAAAAAGTCATAGAAACCCAGAAAAATGAAAAAATGAAAATGGTATTCCATATTTGGTTCCTCTCCCCCTAACTGTTATAAGATTTACGTTTTTTGCCGTAAAATAAAAAAAAATCAACTCCAAAACTCATTTTTTTACGTTTAGAGTAAAATAACTTTGCTAAAGCGGATGCCAAGTAAGCTTGCCGGTTTGCTGAAGTGCGCAGAAGGTTTATTTTGGTAATGGCGCGCTCGGTTGCCTCAGCGTGTTGTGAGGGTCAATGCTGTACTAGCTGTGATCAGAGTCATGTTGCTCTTACAATGTTATATATCAGCTAACTTGAAAACATTGGTCTGTAATGTGTTGTATTATTGTAGGCGTTAATTGTTGTAGTTTATACAATGATTACAATCGAATGTTTTTAACGTCACTAATAGATGATAATTTATATTGTGATTTAATAGGCAGTTCTGTACTAAGACAGGAAGTCTACCGATTGAATCCGAACTGTTCGCGCAGATACACCGGCAAACTTGGCGTCCGCTCTAAATGGCTAATAAATGCATTAAAGTTTCAAATAGAACTTGCAGAATTATTTGTACTAATAATTTAACACCATTGCCGGTCCCATTTCCGAGGCCCTTTAGAGTGTTTTCAGTTATTTTTATTTCCCCTAAACGCATTACCAACGCCTTGTAGGATACCGTTGGGAATATACCCTCCTCCGCCTTGAAACCGGCAAAAAAAACCGACTAAGAAAATACCTAGAAGAAAAATAATTCAAAAACCACATTGAACGAAAAATTGATCAGTTTGCTCATTTCGCTTTCCATCAGGTTTACTCTCCTTGGCTCTTCCACTATTTTCACCGTTCGGAAATTCTCCCTCATCCGCCTTCGAGACCGTTGACCATCTTCGCCTTGTAACCCTAGGTAGGGGCCCGATAACAGGGTGCTACCATCCGGTTCCAGATAGACCCTGGTTTCTTAATGAGGTCGTTACTCCTCCTTCTTCATCGCTTAAGAGACGGAGCCCCGGGCTTGCAACTGAGCGGTATTAAATAACACCGTTGGCGGAGATTAACGTTTTATAAGACGGTGGCAGTCCCTGTCTTGACATACGGCATTGAAGCACGGGTTATGGGGAAAATGGAAGAAAGAAACATCCAAACTACGGAAAAAAATTCTTAAGGGTTTTTTAAGGGTTGCACAAGACTAGGCTGGATCAGAAATTAAGATATAAGGCAAGAATTGGGCATTTTTTTTTTTTACAATGAACGAAAAAATAAAATTGTATCGTGCCGAATGGGTCGATCATTTTAATAGAATACCGGAAAGCCGTTTGCCTAGTGTAGCGAGAAGATTCAAACTAGTGCGAAGTAGAGATATTGGCAGGCCGAAGAAAAGATGGGTGCCAGAACAATAGAAATAGCTAACCCGTGAAGAGTAGAATTGAACACTCCACCTGCCTGTTACGGACACTTCTTTTTACTTTCTCTTGCCTATATGAATATATAGGAAGGAAAGTATTGTTTTCATGTCGATTTTAAGAAATCGAGTTTTCACCGGATCAATATGTTTTCAGACCCCCTGAACCCAAAAAACATGTTTTTAGCGATTGGTCTGTGTGTGTGTGTGTCTGTCTGTGTGTGTGTGTGTGTGTGTGTCTGTGTGTGAACAGAATATCTCAAGAACGGAACATCGTATGAACTTGAAACTTGACACTTAAGTTACATACCACTACCGGACGCGACACGAACATTTTCATCAAAATCGGTCAACCAGAAGTAGTAGTTTATTCGTATAATTTTTCAGTTTTTTGCGATTTTCTCAAAAACTGGTCCTACGATTTTTTTTAAAATCGCCTATTTTACTCAATTTTTTATTCTCTACAAGATAGGGTAGGCGCCATGTTTGCTGAAATTCTCGGCGAGGCTGTTTTCACGTAAAAACGTTGTTTTTTTAAGATTACGGCTTTAATATAAATTTTAACGCAAAAACTTATATAATAAAAGTTGTAGAGAATTTAAAAACCTACAACTTCTGTTTCAAACATTTTTTTGTATAACGCTTAGTTTAGCGGTAATTTGCGATTTTCTGTTTTTTTTCTCACGAAAACGTGAGAAAAATCGATTTTTTAAACATTTCGGTCTTAGTATGCATTTTACGACAAAAGTGTATATAATAAAATTTATAGAAAATTAAAAGATCTACAACTTTTGTTTAGAGCATTTTTCTCTACAGAGCCTAGTTTAGCGTGAAAGCGTGATTTTCCGTATTTTTAAGCCAAACTGAGTTCGATTGTCATTTTGCGTCATTTACTCATGATTAAAATAAGGTTATGTTTTTGAGGTTAGTTTTTGTTCATTTCTAATATTTTATTACTAATGTTAAATTATATTGTAAATTATTTGCATTGGCAAGAGAAAGTTGTGTGAGTGTTTCACACCAGATTTTTTTTTTTTTTAATTCCTAATATGTGTACGTTGCAATCTGTTCAATTCAGAACAATAAGCAACCCCACACTGCCCATAACAGACAGGTGGAGTGTCAAATTATTTACACCCAATCTGTTCATTGAAGGACTGAAATAAATAGTTCTGTTTCTTATCACATGGTCAGCCAATTAAATGACTGAATCATTTAAGAACAGAAGAGGTAGAGGTGTAAAAGACACTAATCAGAGTTATCTCCTCTGAAAGTAATGAATTTCATTATACAGCCAGTCCCTGTGGTGAATGAAGTGAAGGTGTCATTTGCAGAGTGGAAAATATATGCTTTTCAGAGGGCCCGGCATGCTGATAAGCGTATTTTTCCACTCAGTGAGGAAGGCAATGGTAAACCACCTCACTCCTCGTTTGACTTAGTAAAACCTCTACTGGTTCAAACCAGCTTTTCGGCTGTTGACCTAAACAACAACAAAGCAACCCCATGACCCAATGAGATGAGGATGATGTGTATGACGTGTAAATGAGATGTAGTCTTGTCCAAACTCAGGCCGACCATTCCTGAGAAAGTATGGTTAATTGAACCCCAACCATCAAAGTACACCGGTAACCACTGTCTAGCATTCATATCCGTAAAAAAGTAACTACCTTTATCAGGATTTGAACCAGGAACCTTTGTCTCCAAAAATCAGCTGTTAAACAGCTGATTTTTGGAGACGACTTTACCTCTAGACCAACCCGGTGGGTTTGACGGACACTTAAAAAGATAATTTTTTGAAAGAATAAAATAAATGATGCCGGCCGCATTGGCGCAGTTGGTAACGTGCTTGCCTCTCATCATGCGGTCCTGGGTTCGAATCCCACTCAGGCACGGCATATTTTCATACGTTACAAAAAATCATTTCATCCTCATTCCACACAGTTACACCCCAACGTCGTCGCTAATGACCTTGTAGTTGATACGACGTTAAAAAAAAAATTAATTATTTGATGAGGCCTTTGGGCCAGCCCAGTCAGTCAGCTGGTAAAAAGTCGCTATTATTTGTTAAGTAACACCGGTTGGGGCAAGCGACTTTGTATGGTGACCAGTTGACAGCCATCAATGAACAAACTCTACTGGGGGTCCCTGTTCAAACTCATGTTTAATCAACGTCAAAAAATACAGTAAAAAGCAACGATCAAATTGGGTAGTTGTCAACAATGTACAACAATGTTCCCGATAACAAATAAAAGTTAAAAATAATTTGATAAAAAACGGTTAATAGAATACCGGAAAGCCGTTTGCCTAGTGTAGCGAGAAGATTCAAACTAGTGCGAAGTAGAGATATTGGCAGGCCGAAGAAAAGATGGGTGACAGAACAATAGAAATAGCTAACCCGTGAAGAGTAGAATTTAACACTCCACCTTCCTGTTACAGACACTTAAAAAGATAATATTTTGAAAGAATAAAATTAATTATTTGATAAGGCCTTTGGGCCAGCCCAGTCAGTCAGCTGGTAGAAAGTCGCTATTATTTGTTAAGTAACACCGGTTGGGCAAGCGACTTTGTATGGTGACCAGTTGACAGCCATCCGTGAACAAACTCTACTGGGGAACCCTGTTCAAACTCATGTTTAATCAACGTCAAAAAAATACAGTAAAAAGCAACGATCAAATTGGGTCGTTGTCAACAATGTACAGTTCCCGATAACAAATAAGTTTTTTTTTTCTTTTTTTTTTAATTCCTAATATGTGTACGTTGCAATCTGTTCAATTGAGAACAATAAGCAACCCCATGACCCAATGAGATGAGGATGATGTGTATGACGTGTAAATGAGGTGTAGTCTTGTACAGACCCAGGTCGACCACTCCTGAGAAAGTATGGTTAATTGAACCCCAACCATCAAAGTACACCGGCAATTACTGTCTAGCATTCAAATCCGTATAAAAGTAACTACCTTTAGTAGGATTTGAACCAGGAACCTTTGTCTAAAAGGTTAAAAAAATTAAAGTTAAAATTAAATTAATAAAAGTTAAAAAAAAATTATTTGATAAAATAACGGAAAGGTAAATTATTGTGGTTACCGGACGGTGTTTATTAATTTGCAATCGATACAGTTTAATTTCCTCATTTTTTACGAATGGTAAATGTAGAACAGGATCGAAACGAATTAAACGAATATAATCTTAATAATAATAATAATAATAATAATAATAATAACAATAAATAATCTGTTTATAATAACAATCACTTTGGTTGATTTCTTTTGTTTAACTTTCTCTTAATAGGTATACAGTATGAGAGAGTCCAGCTAAGCCTACAATTTAGCAAAGGACCATTCTATATTGTACTTTGCATTATTTTCTCGTTCATTTCAATATAATTGTAACGTTCATTGTAAAGTTAGGCAATGTATCAAGTCTGCCTACCCACTCACAATATTTTATTTGAAATACGCGTATATTAATTTTTATACTCTCTTGCCTGTATAAATATATAGGAAGGAAAGTATTATTTTCATGTCGATTTTAAGAAATCCACTCTTCACCGGATCTAAACGTTTTCAGACCCCCTGAACCCAAAAAACATGTTTTTAGCGATTGGTCTGTGTATGTGTGTGTGTGTGTGTGTGTGTGTGTGTGTGTGTGTGTGTGTTATACAAAATATCTTAAGAAAGGAACATCGTACGAACTTGAAACATGAACCATTTGAAGTTACATACCACTATCGGACCCGACACAAACATTTTCATCAAAATCGGTCAACCGGAAGTAGTAGTTTATTCGTGTAATTTTTCGCTTTTTTGCGATTTTCTTAAAAACTGGTCTTACGATTTCTTTTAAAATCACCTGGTTTACTAAATTTTTTATGCTCTACAAGATAGGGTAGGCGCCATGTTTGCTGAGATTCTTGGGGAGGTTGTTTTCTCGTAAAAAAAATTGTGTTTTCAAGATTGCGACTTAAATATGTATTTTAGCGCAAAAATGTAGCTATATGATAAAAGTTGTAGAGAATTTAAATCCTACAACTTTTATTTCGAATATGTTTTTATATAACGCTTAGTTTAGCGGTAATTAGCAATTTTATTTTCTCACGAAAAACGTGTGAAAAATCGATTTTTTTAAGATTTTGGCCTTAGTATGCATTTCACGACAAAAGTGCAGTATATAATTAAATTTATAGAAAATTAAAAGACCTACAAATTTTATTTAGAGCATTTTTCTCTACAGAGTCCAGTTTAGCGTGAAAGAGTGATTTTACGTATTTTTAAGCCAAACTGAGGTCGATTTTCATTTTGCGTCTTTCACTCATGATTAAAATAAGGATATGTTTTTTGAGGTTAGTTTTACGTTTATTTCTAATGTTTTATTACTAATGTTAGGTTATATTGGTCATTATTTGCATTGGCAAGAGAAAGTTGTGTGAGTGTTTCACACCAGATTTTTACCTTACAATAGAAAACATTTTTCTCTTCTTCTAAATCTTGTATGGTACAGGGTGTCTTTAAAAAGTAATATTTTTTACTTACGGGACTCTGGCAGGTAGAAGTATCAGACGAACTAATGTCCCATAGCCGAGCGAGTGAGAGGGAGATATGTGGCATAACTACGCATGCGCTCAAAGGTCTTTACCGTTATAATCAAAATCTGAAAATATACTACAGTTGTTATCTTGCTTGTTAGTTTACTGCATGCATAAACGCTTACTTACAACAATGAGTAAAATTATACGACAATGTTATTGAAACGGCGCGTATGGGTTGTGCGAATGAGAGCGTTATGCATTCTCTCACTCCCACGGCTAGGGGACTTCACTTCATCTGAATACTATAATCAATTATTAGTAAGCCTATACTAGTTTTTTTTTTTTTGGTTTTTTGGAACTGTTCACCTATTATTAAAGGCACGAGTTGCTACTGCTTAATTTAAGCCTTAAAAATTTCAGCATAGTCTCATTTCACCGGGTTAACTGAATGCTACACAAAATCTTTCGCCACCCGTAACTCGGTAATAAAACATTACCGAACCTATGTATATATATTGAGCATTTTTACTTTCTCTTGCCAATATGACTATGTTGGAAGGAAAGTATTGTTTTCATGTCGATTTATCAAAATCGAGTTTTCACCGGATCTACACGTTTTCAGGCCCCTGAACCCAAAAACATTGTTTTAGCGATTGGTCTGTGTGTATGTGTGTGTGAACAAAATATCTCAAGAACGGAAAATCGTACGAACTTGAAACTTGAAACTTAAGTTACATACCACTACCGGACATTTCATCAACATCGGTCAACCGGAAGTAGTAGTTTATTCGTGACATTTTTCACTTTTTGTGATTTTCTAAAAAACTGGTCCTACGATTTTTTATAAAATCGCCTGGTTTACTAAATTTTTTATGCTCTAGAAGATAGGGTAGGCGCCATGTTTGCTGAAATTCTTGGGGAGGTTGTTTTCTCGTAAAAAAAATTGTGTTATTAGACTAAGATTACGACTTAAATATGCATTTTAGCGCAAAAATGTATATAAAGAAGTTGTAGAGAATTTAAATCCTACAACTTTTATTCGAATATGTTTTTGTAGAACGCTTAGTTTAGCGGTAATTAGCAATTTTTTTTCTCACGAAAACGTGAGAAAAATCGATTTTTTAAAGATTTCGGCCTTAGTATGTATTTTACGACAAAAGTGTATATAATCTAATATCTAGGAAATTAAAAGATCTACGACTTTTATTCTGAGCATTTTTCTCTACAGAGCCTAGTTTAGCGTGAAAGAGTGATTTTCTGTATTTTTAAGCCAAACTGAGGTCGATTTTCATTTTGCGTCTTTCACTCATGATTAAAATAAGGTTATGTTTTTTAGGTTAGTTTTTTGTTTATTTCTAATGTTTTATTACTAATGTTAGATTATATTGGTCATTATTTGCATTGGCAAGAGAAAGTTGTGTGAGTGTTTCACACCAGATTTTACTTTTATTTAGCCAAACAATTACTTCGTAGAATTTGGTGGTACATTTTAAAGACACCCTGTATGTTATGATAGCCGTATAACGGAAGATTAAATAGCTGGAAGAAATACCGCGGGTAATCTATACCGCGTGGCATGCTCTTTTCATTTAAAGAAAATAATTTTATGGGAATATTTATTTCGTCCATGAATATTTTTATTTCGGTGCTGAAGGCTATTTGAAATTCTTTTTAGTTTTCTATAACGTTATTTCTTGTTTTATTACGGAATCATGACAGAAATATTATACGGTGGTTTTTCTAATTCTCACTTCGTATCACAACGAATTACAATAATATTTTATGTTTTCTGTTTATCATGCGTTTTCATTTTAATGCAAACATTTTTCTCAGTTGCTTTTCTTCAGTTAAGAAGACGGTACGCCCTATATCTTATATTGACAATTCCGATACACATCTCTTTCACCATCTTATTAATATAATTCCATAAGTTGTTTACTTATGGAATTACTGCCCGTTGCCAAGCTTTGTACAGCTGAGAGGTATGCATTACGTCACTACTACTGTGAGAGATTGAGTTAGTAGTAGTAACGTTTTACTTTTACTATGTTTGTAGTAGTCACGGGTACTATACAAACTACATATATTGTGTGTGGCCGTCTACAGCGAATAGTGAAAACAACACCCACGTATGTCACCCCACTAGGGAGCCTACTGCCCAGCGATTAGCAATGAGATGATTAGTACAGTGTTATGATGTAACAGCAGTCTGGTACTTCGTCTGTCCCCTTCATCCCGTAGCTGCACAAAGCTTAGATTCATACAGTATATGCACCCAAAATTATAAGCTGCTCGTGTTAGATTTAAAAAATCTAACGGGTTTAAAATTTCAGAAGGAACTAAAAAAATGGATAGCAAAACAGGTAGAGAGAAAATAGCAAAAATGGTTTGCAATATTCAAATGTAGATGTAAATAAAGAGACAAGAGGAAAATAAAATGGATATTTTTTAACTTTTTTATTGGTTTTTTTATTTTTTGTTTTTAAATGTAATAATAAATTTAAGGTTGTATTAAATTATCTTTATTTTATTAAAAATAGTGTAAGTTTAATGATTACTAAAATGTAGCTAATGTATCTCAATTGATAAAATGAAAATCTTAGTAAATAGCAAAGTATTGGTTAAGTTAGTGTAGTAAGTAAGTATAGTAGATTTTGAATGGAGGCATCCCCGAAATTACCCGGGTTGCCTCCGTAGATACAGTTCTATAAGCACTATAGTTCAGCCGTTGTTAGTTTGCTCCTAGTGTCAACAAACAAAAGCCACCTACTACAGGGTGCACGCTAGAGTCCGCGACTTTACGGATGTCGTATTCCTATTAAGTTAACTATTTTTTAAATTATAAGCACTTAAAGTACTAAAAACATCAGTTATGATATGATGTAGGCCTAACAATTTCATTTATAAAAATACTTTCAAAAGTATTTTGTATTTAAATACTTTTTAAAGTATTTTGTTGTTACTTTTTAATCAGCGTGTACACATTTTGATATAATGCGCATGCTCAGTGACGTCATTATTTGTTTACATTAGGAGCAAACTTAGAGAGGCTGGACTGTACATATTTTCAGAGCCAATTTCCGCTGCGTTCTTTAGTAGCCTATCGCTATAACTTTTAAATCTTAGGGCTCTGCTCCACTCAGGTACACCATACAATACCACTGATGTTGCCACTGCTCCCAACATCAATCTCTTTGTTTGCCTTGGGCCCCCAATATTAGGCATCAATATATTTAAGGTGCTACAGATTCTTTCAGTTTTAGCCAACGCCTCAATAATATGCAACCGAAAATTTTTTTCCAGAGTCCAACCACACTTCGAGGTACTTCAATCTCTTTCCAGGCACCACCTCGACATCACCTATCTTGAACTTAATAGGGCTAAGCTTCTGTCTTCCGAAGGTGTCATTTGCAGGGTGAAAATGAGATGCTTTTTGGAGGGTCTTGCATGCTGATAAGTGCATGCTTTACCACTCAGTGAGTTGTGGCAATAGTAAACCACCACACTCCTCGTTTTATGTACTTAGTAAAATCTTTCGGCTGATGACCTAACCAACACTTTATTACTTATTACTAAATATAATCGAATAGAAAATTACTTAAGAATTACATTTTAAATTTACACTCAGAATAAATTTTTGCGTGAATTATTATCGTTTTAAGCGTACTTTTGAGTGCGTTGTAATGGTATATTAGTAACGAATTGAAATAATCGATTGAACGTAATCACAAATTACTTTTCTGTATTATATTTTGATTTTTTTTTGGTGGTAATCATTAGTGAACAACGACGAGTAACAATATTGCAAACGATTCGTCTCCTCCGATACGAAGGTGTAATACCTACCTGTATTCCCAGGCCTAATCAATTCCACATCTTGACAGAGTGACGTCGACAGCTGTTCATCTCACAACGACTCAATTCGTATCGTATAATAAGCGATGTAATTACGTTTCCAAGGAAAGTACATTATTAACTTACACTGTAATAACAATAATAGAATATTACAACAAAAGTTTATGAAGTGATTGAGAAGGCACTGGGAAAAGTAAAGTTAGGTTAGGCAACAATAGGAAATTACGGTGTAATTGAAATCGTTTGCTTCCTTCCTTCCGTTATAAACCGACTATAATAGTATAATAATTTGATATTCTCTTGAAAATCGTTATTTTAATTTAACCTACTACGTAATAAATAAATCATAATAACATTAGTAACAGTATTTTAATAAATTGATAAGGCACTTAATTATCCAGATAACTTTCAAACAAAAAGAAATTGCTATTATTTATTATTTAATGTTATAAACAACTATTCATTCAACTACCTTATAAAAAAACAATTTCAATTTGTTTTATTTAAAAAATGTAATTAAAGTTTTATAAATTCTGTTGAATTATTCTTTTCCTTTCTACACACACACACACACACACACACACACACACACACACACACACACACACACACACACACACACACACACACACACACACACACACACACACACACACACACACACACACACACACACACACACACACACACACACACACACACACACACGCACGCACGCACGCACACACACCCACACACACACACACACACACACACACACACACGTACGTACACGCGCGCGCACACACACACGCGCGCACACGCACACGCACGCACGCGCGCACACACACACACACACACACACACACACACACACACACACATATATATGTATATATATATATATATATATATATATATATATATATATATATATATATACATGCTCAATTCAAATATACCACAACTCAGAATAATGTTTATTTTACATTTCAGGAAGTTCTCACATTTCAAATGACAAGTTATTCTAATGTATAAAAATCTGGTGTAAAACACTCACACAACTTTCTCTTGCCAATGAAAAATAATTAACAATGAACCTAACATTAGTAATAAAACATTAGAAATAAATAAAACACTAATCTCAATGAACATAACCTGATTTTAATCATGAGTAAAAGACGCAAAATAAAAATCAACCTTAATTTGGCTTAAAAATACGGAAAATCACTCTTTCACGCTAAACTAGGCTCTGTAGGGGAAAATGCTTTAAATAAAAGTTGTAGATCTTTTTAATTTTTTATAAATTTTTTTATGTACACTTTTGTCGTAAAATGCATACTAAGGCCGAAATCTTAAAAAATTCGATTTTTCAAACGTTTTCGTGAGAAAAAAATACAGAAAATTGCTAATTACCACTAAAATAAGCGTTATACAAAAAAAGTTTTGAAATAAAAGTTGTAGGATTTTACATTCTCTGCAACTTTTATTATATAAATGTTTGCCCTAAAATGCATATTAAAGCCGTAATCTTAAAAAAAAAACATTTTTTTTACTTGAAAATATCGAAAAAATCGACATGAAAACAATACTTTCCTTCCTATATACTCATATAGGCAAGAGAAAGTAAAATCAATTTATATTTGTTTACAAAATGTAATTAACGTTTTATAAATTCTGTTGAATTATTCTTTTCCTTTCTATACATATTATATACATGCTTAATTCAAATATACCACAACCCAGAATAATGTTTATTTTACATTTCAGGAAGTTCTCACATTTCAAAATCGAAAAATCAACATAAAAACAATACTTTCCTTCCTATATATTCATATAGGCAAGAGAAAGTAAAAAAAAATCTGGTGTGAAATACTCACACAACTTTCTCTTGCCAATGCAAATAATGACCAATATAACATAACATTAGAAATAAACCATTAGAAATAAACAAAAAACAATATTTCTACGTGAAAACAGCCTCACCAAGAATTTCAGCAAACATGGCGCCTACCCTATCTTGTTGTTACCCCTTTTGTTCGAGCGATACAACGCAATGATCGCTGCAAAACAAAATTGGCACGGGAAACAAAAAAAACTCCAACAGGAGAGACTGCGGTGATGTGGTGTCAAAATAAAACCAAAAAAATAAATTAGTAAAATATTTAATAAGATGATTTAAATATAGAAAGAAAACTTAATAAATACGGTTACAAATGGATTTTTAGTTGACGGAGAAAAGTTACATAAGCACATAAATGTTAATAAGCATAAATAGCCAAAATTAATGAGAAAGATAAAAAAGAGCTCAATTTAAATTTGCATGCTATATACTGGATCCAGTTTAAAAAAAAATACATAATTTTAAGAAAGAAGATCGATAATAAATAATAATTATTATTTAAAAATGAAACAATAGAATAAATATTTAATTAGGATAGGCCATTTGAAATAACACATTGATAATATTTAAAATAATTTAATTTATAAGAACGCATAATTAACTTGGCTTTAAGAGTAAAATTCTGATAATTTAAATAAATTATTATCTAAAATTATTTTGATTCGCTTAACCAAAGCAAGTTAACAAAAACAGATTTTACAAAAGGAGCTTTCTAAAAGGAATATATTCAAAAAAAACATATAGAGCTTAGGTTTTTAAATAAATTTTGTTTTACCAAAAATTATGGAAAGATATCAAAATAATATAATAAAGTAAGGTGCATGGATGCTAGTTAAGTCCAGACCATACCGTGCCTAGCAGCATAATTTAATAAAGATAAATTAGAAATCATTTTATTATAAGTTACATAATTAATGATAAATAATTTCTTTTTTTTTTTTCTTTTTTTTAATGTATATATAAATATATAACGGATGCTTCAAAGTAGATATTTAGTTTTTAAAAGAAAAGTAGAAATCAAATCGCTGAGAATTGAAGTTTTCGGGTTACGAATGAAAATTCATGGTGGTTACCATTTGCCCAACTTGGTTACATTTATGTTTCAAACAAGTTAACTTTGGTCAAGACTTGAATAAAATCCATCCCATATTAGTTTTAAATCCATCCCAAACTGGGTCCCGAAACACGGGAAAGCAAAATGGTCAAGTAAAACAGCGACATAACGCACCCCGAAAAACTTAAAAATAATTACGGCACAAGTACCAGAAACACGTCCAGCGACATGACCATTTGGAGCAAGAAGAAGGAGGGAAGCAAAAATCTCTCAAAAGGAAAACTCTGATCTGACGTCACGGGTCCCCTCCAACTAGCTAATCATGAACGTAAAAACATGAAAGAAAGAAGAAAGGGAACCGCCACGGCAGATAAATCAGATAGCAGCGGACGGTATTACAAAGGCAAAGAAGTGCAAGCGATTACGAGATAACTAATTAACTTAGACACAGCAGATAACAAAAATTTAAATCAAACAGAACAGAACCAGGAAAAGAAATAATTAAATTGTAACATTGAAATAAAAATGTTACATTGTAGAGCATAAAAAATGTAATAGCCTATATTAGGCGATTTAAAAAAAAATCGTATGACCCGTTTTGTGACAAAATCGCAAAAAAGTGAAAAATTTAACGAATAAACTACTACTTCCGGTTGTCCGATTTTGATGAAAATGATCGAGTTGCGTTTGGTAGTGGTATGTAACTTACGGTTCAAGTTTCATGTTCGTACGATGTTCCGTTCTTGAGATATTTTACACACAAACACACACGCACGCGCGCGCGCACACACACACACACTCACACACACACGCACACACACACACACAAATCGCTAAAGAAACATGTTTGTGTGGATTGAGGGGGTCTGTTTACGTGTAGATCCGGTGAATAGTGGATTTGTTAAAATCGAAATGAAAACAATACTTTCCTTCCTATATATTCATCTAGGCAAGAGAAAGTAAAAAATGCCACTTGCCGTTTTTAGGTTTTTTGATGTTTTTGTTTAGTTCATCAATTGGAAGACTGGTTTCAACCTGTAGAGGTTTTACTAAGTAAAACGAGGAGTGAAGAAGTTTACCATTACTAACACTCACCGAGTGGAAAAGTATGCTTATCAGCATGCCAGGCCCTCTGAAAAGCATCTACTTTCCACCTTGCAAGTGACACCTTCACTTCATTCACCACAGGGTCTGGCTGTGTAATGAAATAGAAGATAAGTGTGACTATTTTTCTTTTACACCTCTACCTCTTCTGTTCTTAAATGGTTCAGTCATTTAATTGGCTGACCAAATGATAAGAAACGGTTTTATTTGATTGCTCTCAGCTGCTTTGAAAATTATTGTTTAGGTGATCAGCTGAAAGGCTGGTTTGAACCTCTAGGGGCTTTACTAAGTAAAACGAGAAGTTAAGTGGTTTACCTATGTCTTCTTCACTGAGTAGATGAAGGAGGAGGAGGAGGAGGAGGAGGAGGAGGAGGAGGAGGAGGAGGAGGAGGAGGAGGAGGTTTAGGAGGAGGAGGTTGAGGAGGAGAAGGAGGAAGCAGAGGAGAAGGAGGAGGAGGAGAATGAGGGGAGGGGTGAAGAAGAAGAAACTACATTTTCATGAATTTTACTTTATGGAGGATAAGTATACTTATCACCATGCCAAGCCCTCTGCAAAGCATCTACTTTTCTCCCTTCAAATGACTCCTTCACTTCATTCATCACAGGGTCCGGCTGTATAACGAAATTCATGCTCTGGAAAGAGATAACTGTGACTAATGTCTTTTACACCTGTACCTTTTCTTTTATTAAATGGTTCACTCATATAATTGGGTGACCCAAGTGATAAGAAACAGAACAATTTTTGTAGCCCTGGAACTATTAGATCGAGTGCAAATAATTTAACACTACACCTGCCTTTTATGGCGAAAACTCCTCTTGTAAACCATAAAATATTAACTACAACCGGTTGGAAATTTTTTCTATAGGCCAAAAAGAATGTAAAATTATTTTTGATTTCTATAGAATGACTTTACACGAGATCGAAATTAGGACTGGACTAAAATGTGAACAAAGGATGGATAATTTGAGTAAATATAAGAAATCTAACAGGAAGATGAGATGGATAGGAAAAGAAGCAGAGGAAGAGGAGGAGGAGGAGGAGGAGGAGGTGGAGAATAAGTATGAGGAAGAGAAGATGAAGGAGGAGGAGGAGAAGGAGAAGCAAAAGAAGGAGGAGGAAAAGGAGAAGGAGGAGGAGGAAAAGGAGAAGTAGAAGAAAAAGGAGGAGGAGAAGCAGAAGGAGAAGAAGGAGAAGAAGGAAGAGGAGGAAAAGGAGAAGTAGGAGAAGCATAAGGAGGAGGAGGAGGAGGAGGAGGAGGAGAAGGAGGAGCAGAAGAAGAAGCCGGAGGAGGAGGAGATGCAGAAGAGGAAGGAGGAGAAGAAGCAGAAGTAGGAGGAGGAGGAGGAGGAACAGGGCGGAGGAGGAGGAGGAGGAGAAACTACAGTTTCATGAATTTTATTTTACCAGTGAGAGTGCAGACTAGAGGAAAATGTTTTCTAAATCAAATTGTGAAAACTGTAGTGAAAATGCGTGTAGGCTATATAAATAGGTAGGCTAATAGCCTTTGATTTCCTTGTGTAATAATAATAATAATAATAATAATAAAATAATAAACAGCAGCTGGGCTTTCTTTAAAAAGGAAAATACAGCAAAAAATGTTTACGTCATATTTTAAATTAATGAAAAGAAATGTTTGAATAGAATTAGAGTAATCACTTTTCTTTAAACTGGGTATTTTGAAGGTCACTATAATTTAATAATTAGTCATCGGCATTTTGAACGGCTTCGGTGCAAAACTCAACGTTATGTTTAAGATAATTATTTTTAATAATGATAATGAAATCGCGAATAGTTTTCATAAAAGAGGATGATAAATAGAAGGTAAAGATGATGTCCGATTACTCGGCCTACCTGTAAAGTCATGTCGAGGTGAGTTGCTCAATACAATCGGCACGTTACTCTATTCAATTATAAAGCGCGCCGCGGCTGATCACTGGAAAAAAATTTTTTTTTTTTTAATTTTTTTTGACTTACATAGTCAAAAAAAATTGTTGGCTGGCGAGGTGGTTTCTCTTCGAGAGCACTCCCATTTCTACGGAATTTATTTATCAAACGCAATATTGACGATTTATTCGGAACGGCAGAACGGGGAAATTTCAACTGAAACTTGTCTTGCACACATTTGTAAGATTTACTCGCTATGTAAGTCTTTACAATAAACACGCGTTCTTCCTTGGAAAAAAACCATTGCTGACACAATATAACGAAACGACTGCTGTCACCACACTAATGCTTGACTGGAACATTTTAACTGTCTTAAGTAAATGGCCTTGAGTACACTGTTGCCAACATACCGATTGGGGGATAGAAAATTTACCGATGTATTACTTCCATCTTCTTATAATCAGGGTTGCGTCCTTAATAAAATATCCGTTACAAACAAATATGTTAAATAGGGAAAGTTTGAAAACGAATGTTTTATATGAGAGTAATACAACAATCGTTTTCCCAGCATGCGTCACTCATTCATTATACCTCACCCTTACCCTACAACCCCCAACTACACGGAGGGAGCTGGGACTCAAGCAGCACATATCGTACGTCCCGAAGAAAACTGTTGCAAGACAAAAAAAACCGTTTTATTGCATAATAATGAAGTAAATTTTTTACACTCAATCTGTTCGTTGCAGGGCTGAAATAAATAATTCTTTTTCGTATCACATGGTCACCCAATTAAATGACTGAGTCACTTAACAACAGAAGAGGTAGAGGCGTAAAAGACACTAATCAGAGTTATCTTCTCTGAAAGTAATGAATTTCATTGTACAGCTAGACCCTGTGGTGAATGAAGTGAAGGTCTCATTTGCAGAGTGGAAAATATGTGCGTTTAAGAGGGCCCGACATACTGATAAGCGTAATTTTCCACTCAGTGAGGAAGGCAAAAGGTATACCAACTTACTCCTCGTTTTACTTAGTAAAACCTTTACAGGTTCAAACCAGCCTACAGGCTGATCACCTAAAGAAACAAACAACATTTTTGTCTAACTACCCTTTTCTTCTAAAATACCATCAAGTAATTTTGATTTATTTGTTATATTTAAATACTATTTGTAAAAAATTATGAACCACTTTAAAAAAGGATAACAACATTCAGTATTCAGAACAAAGTCCATACTTTTGAAAATGCAGAAAGAAATCACATTAAATTCTATATTGTATTTAATATTCACAGATAAGAAAGAGTGGAATCTGTTTTTGCTCTCTTAAAAAATTTACGTTTTTTTTTTGACTTAACACAGTTTTCTTCGGGATGTACGATTTCACTATGTAACATTCGTTTTGTAATTGTAATAATAGAGCGTGATTAATTGGCTGTTGCCGTCAGTAAAGGCAAACAGTTTATTTGTATAAAATAACCTTGTGTAGGCGAGACAGCTGGCGTGATTGACAGGTGTGTTACAAAGCCAGAAATCCTTCTGGATGCAATCGGATAGTTGATTTGTTTCCGACAGCATGACACCGCCTTACTTATTCATTGATCTATGCGTATCAGATGTTCATGAAACATGTAGGCTAGGCCTACATCACATACCTACGTCACATTCTAACAACTATTAAACACATTCAGTGGTAGAGACTCGCCTAGCGAGTCATGGTTACCCGCCTGGCTGCCTGCCCTCTCACCAAGCCACTTCTATTTTGTTATCATTTTAAAAACGACCCACCGGGTTGGTCTAGAGCAGTCATGTCAAAGATACGGCCCCCGGGCCGCCTCCGGCCCCCGGGCTGTATCAATACGGCCCGCGATCGCAATGTGTCACAGAAAAAAGAATCATGTTTTTCAGAGCTTTTAAACTTCACTCGATTCCTCTACGGAAGTTTTAAAATGCGCACACTACATTTTTAAGTAATTTCAAGGGCAGCGCGTGCCTAGACAAGCGAGAGAGATAGACAGTAACGCCATCTCTACCTGACATCAATGAGCTTGTCAAAAACAAGAGAAGTCAGGTATCTGGATCCTCAAGCTCAAAATAATTACCATCTTTTATAACTTTGATATCATTTTTAACAACGGGATATTATATACTATATGGGCCTAATTAAATAAATAAAATGTTTTAATAATTCAGTACATTTTTTTTATTTGAATCTGGCCCGCCTACACATTCTAAATTTAATATATGGCCCTCTGCAAAATTGAGTTTGACACTACTGGTCTAGAGGTAAAGTCTTCACCAAAATCAATTGTTTAACAGCTGATTTTCGGAGACGAAGGTTTCTGGTTCAAATCCTAGCAAAGGTAGTTACTTTTATACGGATTTGAATGCTAGACAGAGTGGTTACCGGTGTACTTTGATGGTTGGGTTTCAATTAACCATAATCTCTCAGGAATGGTCGGCCTGAGTCTGTACAAGACTACACCTCATTTACACGTCATACACATCATCCTCATCTCATTGGGTCATGGGGTTGCTTATTGTTCTGAATTGAACAGATTGCAATGTACACAAATTAGGAATTAAAAAAAAAAAAATTTAAAAACAGTAGAATCTCAGTAGTTCGGCCTGTTCGGGACCGAGAGGGTGCCGGATTACTGGATGTGTTGGAATTTTGGAAGTATAAATTATAAATTTAAACAAAAAATGGATATGCATTGATTTCTATGTGATTTTAAATTAAATTAACTTATTAAAAAAGGTTTACTGAGTAGGCTACTTGTGTAGTCATTGTACTAAACATAATTATCGGCTATTGACATCGCCTAGTGCGGTGTGGGGGTGCTCCTGTTCTCAGAATAATTATGTTTCGTTGTCAATTCAGCATGAAGTATAGAGTACGACCCAGTTCTGGGTTTTGGATAAAATGCCAAAAACTATTCCATTTAACAATAATTAAGGTCTGCTTTTTCATTTCTTTAATCAAATCCTAAACATACATGTTATAGGTATTAAATCCGCCGTAATTAGGTCGAGTTGATTTCCCTAATTCAATTTAAATATTTTACCAAAATCTGTTCCGGATAAGGTTTGATACTTTTAGGTCTAATATTTTAAGGGCCGGATAACTGGAGGGGCCGAACTACCGAAATTCTACTGTAATTCCGGAGGGACAGCGCCTGTCGGATACCAGTTTCTTGCTATTATATAGCCCTCAGAAAGGGTTTTTCTTTGTAACCAAGCAGTTCGTTTTTGAATTTTCGTTTTACGGTCTTTACACTCGTATAGTATACTCGTTCAGTATTTTTAACGGGTTTTCAAGGTACAATTGAAGCCGTGAATTTAGTAACTTTGCAGGTATCGATTCAAAATAGTTAGTCTTTTAGATTTACTTTAAAAGTATATTAGGCCCTATTTGCAGTTAAATATTACGTAAAAAATCTGGTGTGAAACACTCACACAACTTTCTCTTGCCAATGCAAATAATTAATAATAAACCTAACATTATTAATAAAATATTAGAAATAAACAAAAACTAACCTCAAAAACTTAACCTTATTTTAATCATGAGTGAATGTCGCAAAATGACAATCGAACTCAGTTTGGCTTAAAAATACGGAAAATCACGCTTTCACGCTAAACTAGGCTCTGTAGAGACAAATGCTTTAAACAAAAGTTGTAGATCTTTTAATTTTCTATAAATTTAATTATATACACTTTTGTCGTAAAATGCATACTAAGACCGAAATGTTAAAAAAATCGATTTTTCTCACGTTTTCGTGAGAAAAAAAAACAGAAAATCGCAAATTACCGCTAAACTAAGCGTTATACAAAAAAATGTTTGAAATAAAAGTTGTAGAATTTTACATTCTCTACAACTTTTATTATATAACATTTTGCGCTAAAATGCATATTAAAGCCGCAATCTTAAAAAGAAAATGTTTTTACGTAAAAACAGCCTCACGCAGAATTTCAGCAAACATGGCGCCTACCCTATATTGTAGAGCATAAAAAATGTAGTAAACCAGGCGATTTTAAAAAAAATCGTAGGACTAGTTTTTGAGAAAATCGCAAAAAAGTGAAAAATTATACGAATAAACTACTACTTCCGGTTGATCGATTTTGATGAAAATGTTCGTGTCGGGTTCGGTAGTGATATGTAACTTAAGTTTCAAGTTTCAAGTTCGTACGATGTTCCGTTCTTGAGATATTCTGTTCACTCACACACACACACACACACACACAGACAGACACACAGACCAATCGCTTAAAACATGTTTTTTGGGTTCAGGGGGTCTGAAAACGTATAGATCCGGTGAAAACTCGATTTCGAAAAATCGACATGAAAACAATACTTTCCTTCCTATATATTCATATAGGCAAGAGAAAGTAAAAATTACACGTAAATCGTAAAAGTAAATGAAAAAAATTCAAACAAGACGTAGGCCTACATTACATTATAACAGGCAAAAATAAACCTAAAAATCATTGAATTGTTTACTTTTATGTTATAAGCAAACATAAATCCATGCTTAAGTCCCAAATAAAATAAACCTCAGGCACGGTATATTTTCATACGTTACAAAAAATTATTTCATTCTCCATCGTACAAAAATTACACCCCAACGTCGTCGCTAATGACCGTTGTAGTTGATGTGACGTTAAATAAATGAATTAAAAAAATAAATAAATCTATAAAAGCGTTAGTAACATAAGTTGTAGGGGGTACATAAAGATAGTCCTCCATAGAAGGGAAGAGAAGGTGTTCGTGTATGATGCGATTGGATATAAGATAGTGGAACTGTGTGATGCACCGGAGGACTTTGTTCTGGTATGCTGAAGTACGTCTTTTGTTGGCCCTGTATTCCTCTTATTTGCCCATGTCCCTCCTACTTGTATGACTCACTCCCCCCAGTTGGTAGTTGTCCCATGTTCCTATGCATAACCACTCCACTACGGTGAAAAGAGCCGCCATTTTAAATTAATAAACACTCAGAAGATAAAAAGGCCGGTGATTATGCCAAACTCTCCCTTTCCGTCTCCCCAGAAATCATAAACTAACCCCTACCTTAAATTATACCTTTAGTCCACGTTCAGTAAAATGCATGCCTTCCCCTCACCAAGATAATAGACCTCCCACAAAACTGAAAAAAGGCCACTGAAAAATAAAATAAAATAAAAGAGCCGCCCTAAATTTCTTGAGGTTGCAATTATTCTGTTATATTGTTCCCCGAGCGACCAGGTGTTCCTTAACACGATGTCGCCATCATAGGGCTTCTTAGCCCTCTCAACCAGGATTCAGGATTCATGATTCAGGGGTACATAAAGAAAGCGGAGAACACGCTGCACGAGTAATCAGCCCAAAGCGAGAGATACCTCATACAGTAATTGCTCAGCATTGAATATGTTAAACATGATGCTGTAACTGAGTTTTTTTTTTTAATTTATTTAAAGTCGCATCAACTGCTTAGTGATTAGCGGTTACGGTGAAGTATTTAACATTAAGTGTTGGATTTAACACGTGAAAATTTCCAGACCTTGGCCGGGATCGAACCTGGGACTTCCGTGTGGTAGGCTAACACACTAACCACTACGCTACGGTAAAAGGTAAGAAACAAGAAGGCACAAATCAAAAACAATATGTAGGCCTACACAAACACGTAAATTTCCCATAAACAGTTGTTTAGAAGCTGAACCAACAGCTGAGAGTATAAAAAACCGTGATGCAGATATTCCCATAAACAGTTGTTTAGAAGCTGAACCAACAGCTGAGAGTATAAAAAACCGTGATGCAGATATTTTAAAAACTAAAATTCTCTTTGCATTAAAACGAGCAGTATTAAATTACGAAAAAATTTGTATAGTTCTTTGTAACATGATAATTTTCCAGTGTAAACCTGATAAAACTTAATTTTTTCATAAAAAATATGTATTTTTGACGTAATTTAATGTTTTTTTTTTGGTAGATCTAGGCCAAAACTATTGAAAAACATAAAAAACCAAAAATTGAAATTTTGAGTTAAAACCATCGTGCAATCTCCCCTTAAGCCAAACTACGGTTGGTTTTTAGTTTGAATCAGTCTCTCATGATTAAAATAAGGTTATGTTTTTTGTTTATTTTTAATGTTTTATTACTAAAGTACCCACCGGGTTGGTCTAGAGGTAAAGTCGTCACCAAAATCAGCTACTTATCAGCTGATTTTGGGAGACAAAGGTTCCTGGTTCAAATCCTAGTAAAGGTAGTTACTTTTATATGGATTTGAATACTAGACAGTGGTTACCGGTGTACTTTGATGGTTGGGGTTCAATTAACCATACTCTCTCAGGAGTGGTCGACCTGGGTCTGTACAAGACTACACCTCAGTAGTGTGTAAGGGGGGATTCTGCGTTGACGCCATTTTGTTTTTTGTGTTGAGAGTTGGGCATCTGTCTTGAGTGTTAGGCCACGCCCCTGGCCACGCCTTCGACCAATCAGGGCGCTCCGCCCGGATCACGTGATGCGCACGCGCCGAGCGGGCAGAGTCCCGACGCCCCGCGCTTCCTGCGTTGACGCCATCTTGTGTTAAGAGAGTTGGGAATCTGTCTTGAGTGTTAGGCCAAGCCCTCGACCAATCAGGACACACCGTCTTTTGTTATCGCTTTAAGTTAGCTCCGCCCATTTCCGGAGGGGAGATGGTGGTTGTTGTGTCTTCGACCATTCAGGGTACACCGTTTTTTGTTATCGCTTTACGTTAGCTCCGTCCATTTCCGGAGGGGGGAGATGGTGGTTGTTGTGTCTTCGACCATTCAGGGTACACCGTTTTTTGTTATATCGCTTTAGGTAAGCTCCGCCCATTTCCGGTAGATGGCGGTTGTTGTGTGCTCGACTAACCAGGGTGTCGTTTCGCTTTAGGTAAGCACCGCCCATTTCCGGTGCTGCTGGGTGTGAGCGAGTGAGTGAACCGTGATCGCGTACACTGCAGCCTCTCTAGGAAATCCCCACCACCACCCCGCTATCCCAGCGTCCGTCACTCACAACGCGCGCGCGCGCGGGTCCCGAGGTCAGAGGCCCGAGGCCAGAGTCCCGAGTCCCGAGGCCCGAGTCCCGAGTCCCGAGGCTAGAGTGAAATTCTTTTTTGTTGTGCCCCCGTTAGAAAATTATATTTATGAGACATTAGGAATTTGAGTTAATGTATCACCTCGTCAGACGGACCCGGCTCGATCCTCGAAGGCGTAATATCCTCACGACCGCTACCCTCGGGTACCGGGAACAAGGCTCTGGGTCGACGAAGGGGGTAGGGCCCAGGCCTTCCATCACCCTCAACCGTAGACGACCGTCTATGGCCCAGGTAAATCCTTCGTAACGCCCTGCGGGTTCCGCTGTCCTGGTCCGATGCAGGACGTAAAGAAGGAGGTGTTATAACAGTTGCACTGCGTTCTTCCGCACCATCGACGGTCGCAGCAATCTGTTCATCTTCTTCTGGTTCAACCGTCGCAGAAACGGTCGGTTCATCATTTCCTTCTTCTTCTGGCCCTTCTGCATTACTATAATCATCATCCGAGTCATCCTCACCCAAGGTGGTGCGGGTGTGAGAATAACCTGTAACATTAAGTACCTTCGTCAAAATTTTCTGTCACGTAACTCATTTTAGATTAAGAACAAAAATAAATATCAAATTCAGTGTATATGATTCAATCAAAAAAAAGAAATTTAGTTACCTGGCCATGCATCACGTCGTTCCTCAATCATCCGGATCCGACGAACAATCTCGTCGATGTCCTCATCGTCCTCTTGAGTCGCCGCTATGTGAGCGTTGAAGGACGTTGTTAACAATAGAGGTGAACAACTCCGCAGGGCCCTTTCATTGTCTACGTCCTCAATAATCCGAACCTCTAAAAGTGCGGTCGTCCCCGCCCACCTAGGCGTCCTTACGAACGATTCGTAACGAGTATTGTCAACGTCGTACCGATCCGTGTTCCTCGACTGCATGAAAATTCGCGTGTAATTGTTCATGATGTAGACTAATGCAAACAATCGTTCTAACAGATTAGCGCGGACTTGTTCAAGAAACGGGAATGGCGTTTTATTATATACTTGAATACCAACACATGCTCGCCTTATACACACACACACACATGACAATTTGATTAAGCAAAACTAATACCCACCAGGTGTTCGAGTACAGTTAACAAGCAACCGCATCTGGAGTTTGAAGAAAAAAACCTTGTAATCGATTCATAGGCAAGCGAGTGGTTAGGAATGTCGTTTCTATACACGCCCCACACGATTACCCACCATCTGGTCTTTGTCTAATAAGCATCTGCAGGACGGGTGGTGGGAATACCGTTCACTTACCAACACATGCTCACTACCCGCATGACAATTTGATTAATAGCCACCATCTGGTGTTCGACTATAGTTATAAAGTAACAAGCATCTGCACACTGTTTTCTTCTATACACGCCCACATGACAATTTGATTAAATGTGACAGTTGTGACTAATAGCCACCATCTGGTGTTCGACTTTAGTTATAACTTAACAAGCATCTGCATCCGGTATAAAATTACACCTGCCCTCACAATCTACTAAAAATATCCACCATGTGGTATGAAAATAATTTTTTTATCTTAAGAGTTGCATCATAGTCCCCTTCCGCACCTCCTGCTGAGCGCATCTGTTGGACGCTCACACGACAGTTTCATTAATTGTGACAGTTGTGATTAATAGCCACCATCTGGTGTTCGACTATAGTTACAAATTAACAAGCATCTGCATCCTGTATAAATATACACCCGCCTTTACAATCCACTAAATATATCCACTATGTGATATGAAAAAGTTGCATCATATATGTAAATCCCCTTCCCACACCTCCTGCTGTGCACATCTGTTGGACGCCTACACGTCAGTTTGATTAATTGTGACAGTTGTAATTAATAGCCTGGTGTTCGACTATAGTTAACAAGCACCCGCTCTCATAATTTACTAAAAAAATCCCACTATGTGGTATGAAAATAATTTTTTTATGTTAAAAGTTGAATCATATATGAAAATCGTATTATAAATCCCCCTTCCACACCTCCTGCTGAGTGCATCTATTCATACCGCTCTACGCATTCGTCAAGAGAGGTAGTGTGTTACTTTCATCTCCAACAATGTCTACTGTACCAGAAATTGTTCGTGCCATTGAAGACATCATGGTCCATTTACGATGGAACATCGAAGAGCACGAGGAGAACGACGTAAAGCTGATTTTGTTTCGATACAAGTACCCCATTCTGTTTAACATCTTGGAAGAAGGACTTCGCTTTCACGGCAACGTAAAGTGGTACGTTGCGGTCAAAGTACAAATGCAGAAAGTTGTACTTATGGAAGAGGGTGAAGACGAGTGGACCGAATTGGATACCGTTTTTCATGGAAAGACCAAAACATCAGTCAACGTAGATCAGAATCTTGAAGGTGTGACTGAGCAGTATCTGGAATCCATCGATAAGATCGTCAACAGCTTGGAGCAGTACCTGAAGAACGGATCGGGATGGACGGTGAAGAAGATAAAAGAAGTTGACCTTCACATCGTCCGGTACCGTCCACTCCACGGGGCGGCGAGTTCTTACATCGAACTTCCGAAAAAACTTGCCGTTAAAAAGGCCATTATCAACGTTAAGAATTACGACGACGAGAAGTGTTTCCTGTGGTCGATTCTAGCCTTCTTTCACGACCAGCCTGGAAATATGTATCAGGTCTCGTGGTATCGTAAATATGAAGATACTATAAAGATGGATGGGATCATTTATCCTGTCAAACTACACGATATCGACTGGTTTGAGAGGATGAATGATTCCATCGGAATCAACGTGCTGTCGTACGACAAAGACGAAGACGTCGTGTATCCAGTCCGAATAACGAAAAACCGTCAGCGTGCACACATCATTCAGCTGTTATTGCTGACCGGTGAGAAGGAGGGCCAACTGCATTACACCCTGATCAACACGAAACCGGGGAAGAACGGATTGTCTCGTCTTCTCAGCGGCTTGTCAAAACATCGAACCGCTGTCCACTACTGTCCGTTTTGTTTGCACAGATTCTCTTCGTCTAATCCACAAATCGCCTTACGCAACAGAGACGAGCACATCAAACTTTGCGAAACACACGGTACGCAGCGGATCGAGCTTCCAAAACCGGGAGACGAGAGGTCATCGGTGATGCGATTTCGCAATTACTCGTGGACTCTGCGAGCGCCTTTCACCGTGTACGCCGATACAGAATCGTTTGTCGTACCGACTGCGTCGGCTGAACCGAACCCTCAGCAAAGCGGTATCGACAACGAGCATCTGAAGTCACCGCACACGTTTGCCTACACCGAGAAATTAGCAGTACACACACCATCCGGGTACTCGTATGTGATAGTCGACGAAAACGGTGACATAGAAGATGGACCGGTCGTTGTCAGAGCTACCGCCGGCGTGGACGTTATCGAACAAATGATCGATGATTTGCTACGTAAAGGAAAGGAACTCAAGGAGCGGATGATGAACATTATCCCGATGCGGCTGACGTGGGAGGAAGAAGCCGAATTTGAAACGACCATCAACTGTATGTTATGCGATACGTCGATGGGTGACGATCGGGTCAGACATCATTCCCACACATCTGGGAAATTTTTGGGACCGGCTCACAACCGTTGCAACCTGAACGCCAAGCGATGTCTCCACATACCCGTATTTTTTCACAACCTCCGCGGGTATGATTCACATCATATAGTTCAATCGTTGGGCAAGTTCAAGAAAGAGGAGGTGAAGGTTATCGCCAACAACAGCGAAAGATTCTCGAGCATACAGTTGGGACCGTTGCGATTTCTCGACTCACTCCAATTTCTGAACGCTTCGTTGGACACTTTAGTGAAAAACTTGGTCGATGGCTGTGACACCGACACGGTTAAGGACGAGACGTTCAAACGTACAACCTCCGTTTACGGCCAACGTCGAGACCTAATGTTACGTAAAGGTGTGTTCCCGTACGAGTATTCGACCGACATCGAAAAATTCCAGTATCGTCAGCTACCACCAAAGTCTGCATTCTTTAGCACTTTACACCGTGCCGGCATAACCGACGAAGACTACGAACACGCGAAATCTGTATGGGCCGCTTTTAACATCGATACGTTTGGCGACTATCACGACCTGTATCTCCAGACCGACGTACTGCTGCTAGCCGATGTCTTTGAAAATTTTCGAGATCTCAGCATGCGCTACTACAATCTTGACCCGTGCCATTTCTTTTCCACTCCACATTTGGGATGGTACGCTCTGCTTAAGATGACTAAAATCGATCTACATCTTTTAACGGACATCGACATGCACCTGTTCATCGAGCGAGGAACGCGGGGTGGAGTGGCCATGATCTCGAATCGATATGCGAAGGCGAATAACCCGTCTCTTCCGAACCAATACGATCCATCGCAACCGACAACTTGGATACAGTACTACGACTGTACCAATCTCTACGGAACTGCGATGATGGAACCGATGCCCTACAAAGACTTTCGTTGGTTGACAGAAGAAGAAATCAGAAGCTTTGAATGGCAGAATGTGGACGTGGACAATGAGACGGGATATATACTCGAGGTGGATCTAGAATATCCTACGGATCTACACGACCTACATAACGATTACCCGCTAGCACCAGAACGCAAGAAACCGCCAACCGACACCAGCAAAACACAAAAACTGTTAACCACCTTAGACGATAGAGAGAAATACGTCCTGCATTACCGCAACCTACAGCAGTACGTAAAATACGGAATGAAGCTGAAGAAGATCCATCGCGCACTCGCGTTTAAACAGAAAAGGTGGATGCAGTCCTACATTGATTTCAACACTCAGCGTAGGAAGGAGGCGAAAAACAAATTTGAGACAGATTTTTTTAAACTCATGATAAACGCAGTGTACGGAAAGAGTTTAGAAAACGTGAGGAATCGGATCGACTTCCACCTGGTGATGGACCCTTCTAAATTGGACAGATTGATAGCGAAACCGCGATTAAAATCCTGGTTTCCATTTAACGAACGTGTGGCCGGTGTATCGTTAAAGAAGGCCGTCATCAAATTGAACAAACCGATTTACGTAGGCTTCAGTGTTCTGGACATAAGCAAACACGTAATGTACGACTTCCATTACGGATACTCCAAAGCCCGTTACGGAGAAAAAATAAAATTGCTTATGACAGATACCGACAGCCTCCTCTATCAGATTCAGACGGACAATATCTACGACGATATGATGAACGACCTCGACCGGTTCGACACGTCAGAATACCCCGTTGACCACCAGTGCTTCAGTCTCGTCAATAAGAAAAAGTTGGGTACGTTTAAGGATGAAATGCATGGACGAGCGATAAGGGAATTTGTCGGCTTGCGAGCGAAAATGTACTCTTTGCTGTTGCAAGACAAGAAGGAAAAGAAGGTGGCAAAAGGCGTGGCGCGACTCTCTATTAAAGAAGACCTACGACACGAGCAGTATAAGAATTGCTTGCAAGAGTTAACAAAAGTTTATACATCCAACCACAATATACGCAGCTTTCGACACACGATCTACACGCTCAAGCAACAAAAGCTATCGCTATCATCGTTAGACGACAAGCGTTACCTTCTCCTCAATTCGTACGACACACTGGCACACGGACATCGGCGGATTAAAGAGATAGAAAAGGAAGATGAGAAGGAAGTGGTGGAGGAGGAGGAGGAAGAGGAGGAAAAAATGGAAATTGTCCAGTAGATGTTGAAATTCAATGATGGATGTTGACATATCGTCTCCAGTATGGATAATAACATTCCGGCCAGATGGGAAGATTAACTCGGTTAGACATTTAATGAAAATATTAACTAATTTTTTCCCGCAAGCTGTGATTTCATTAACAAGAATGAAAAGATTCAGTGTTGTTGTTCAAGCAAATTACAATGTGGTTTTTTCGGAAATTGTAAATACGTTAAATGAATGGAAACACGAATTAGAATTTGATACTATTGATGGGCAGTGTAGAAATATTAAGTGGAATCACAAGCGTGTTTGATTCAACCTTGACTGTTTCCTGTTACTCGCTTAAGTTTGTATTCGTTAAACGTGTTGGATGGTGTGATAGAGGTAGCGGTGGGGGGAGTATAGCTATATAAACGCTCGTTCAGCTTTCATCGGGGCATTATTGAGGTAGAATCAACAGAAGCTATCATCATGGAACAACAAACAGCATCATCATCATCATCATCTCTAATCGATCAATTCAACGCTTTATCGTCAGTGGACTTTCCAGAAACAAAGAAAGCGTCAGAGCTGGTAGAAGGCAAAACATACCCGGTGGTCCGCATGTATATTGCTAACACAAAATTCGGCAAGAGCGTGGTGGCGGTTTTGAAAGACGATGAAAACGAGGAATTTACAATTTTCCTTCCGAAGCGCTTACAGAAATTGCTTTGCGGATGGGATTTGAATGAATTTGAAGCGAGACCGTACGCGCTGACATTCTCCGAAATTTCCAGAAGAACACCTACAGTTGTGCTAAGTCCAAGAATCGAAGCAGTACATGAAGAAGAAAACAAATAGTTCTTTTTAGAACTGCAGGAGAAACAGTTCTTTTCAGAACTTTACACACACATACACCGACATAAATAACAACTAACTCAAACACACACACACACACACACACACACAAACACCGTAAACCCGCCTATCTCTATAAGATATGTCTATTCGCATCCGTGTACGCGTGCGTACGCGTATGTAAATATTCATATTCTTGGGGGTAGCATGTCCGAAGCCATGGAAAAAAGAGGTGACGGCGCTGTTTGTATACACACACACACACTTGATCTTTTCCGCTCAATACTTGCAATAAGGTAGCCCTCAAAAGGGCTGTTTTGTTTAGTCGATCCCCATCGGGAGAGAGAGAGAGAAGAGGAGATTAGGAAAAAAAGGCTATGTTAAATTTTTAATTAGTGGAGTGGCGGGACCTTTACATGTTTTATCATGTTTTCTGACATCCTTTAATCTGCTCTTATTGTGTAGATTTTTAACTTTTGTTCCGCAAAATATGCAAGCTATTTTGTCCCGTTGGCCTCTGTAGTAGAACCCACTCCGAGCCAAATCTGTCTCCCGAAGCGCAGAAGAGTGTGGCCACAGGCAATATCTGTAGCTCACTTTCCCCGGTCCTTTTACTATTAAGAAGAACGTTTCTAGACGGGTACTGAAGTCCATGACTCCCTCTCTCACTATGAACGGTTTTGGAACGAGTGTATTATTCGTGCTGACATCTGGTGTGGCAAACATCTGGTGTGATGTAATACATCCGGTTGTGCGCAGTAGCGGTTAGTTAACTCCCACCACTACCATTCTCTCTCACTAATGTTAGAAACCAACAGTCGTTCATTGTAGACTCTTAGAACAAAACATGAATCACTTTGAACACGTTGAAGAGTTTGTTTTTGCCATGTACGACATGCGTTCAATTGTCGTACGTATATTTCGAGTTCTTCGCTTCGGTGAAGAACGGGTTACAGCACTTCGTGATCTGCAGACCACTCATCTTAGAATGACCAGACATTTTATGCGTGCAATCCAACTGCAGCAACAACCGTCCACATCATTCGGTAGCCAACAGATGCGCACTCGAATGCAGACGTTATACGATGCAATCAGCTGGCTGGCCGATCAGGAAGAGTACGGAGATGATGTCGACTGGATGAATGGGGCAATAGGCGTGCACTTAGCCTATGAAGACCTCGTTTCTACATCCCAAAACACTGGACGAGAAGAATAAAATCAGTTCTTTTGAGAACTACAACACACACACACACACACACACACACACACACACACACACACACAAACACCGTAAACCCGCCTATCTCTATAAGATATGTCTATTCGCATCCGTGTACGCGTGCGTAAATATTCATATTCTTGGGGGTAGCATGTCCGAAGCCAAAAAGAGGTGACGGCGCTGTTTGTGACACACATACACTCACGATTAAAAATATTGTTCCTATATCGTCCTACTATCCTATCAATCATAATAAAATAAGGTATAGCCCGCATGGTTGTAGGCGAAGCCGCTCAAGAGCGGTAAATTAGGTAGCCCTGAAAAGGGCTGTTTTAAAGTCGATCCCCATCGGGAGAGTGGGTGGGTGGGTGGGTGGTTAGGGCGGGCCGTGCGCCTTCCGCACCCGATCGTGGTACGCAGAGAATCCGTCCGGAGTTAGGAACACCCTGCTTAATGTGTTGTCCTTTCCAGCGTTGTAGCAGTCAATCATATCAGTTAAAATACGACGGACGCTGACATATCGGATGCTGATCCAGTCTTCGTCGTACACCTTGCCGTACCAGAAACACACGTCGTCGTTGTTGAACATCATCGACCATCGATACAAGTGGCGCAGCAGATCGGATGGACCGTTGTTTGTCAGTAGTAGCGTGTTAAGTGTCACGCACCACGACTCTTTCCGCAGGCTGTTGCAATGGTATACACGTTCCATGCTGGAATGAGCGGTGATCGCGCGCGCGCGCGCCAGCCTGTCTCTCTCCCACCACTCTCTAGACATCGGGCGCCCGAGGCCCGACGCCCCGAGGCCCCCCGACAAGCGCGCGCGCGCGTCGTTTGTTACGCGCTATACGCGTCGTCCAGCAGTCTGTACAACGTCGACCGATCCAAGTTGATCGGCGCGTTGAAGGCGAGGTATTCTTCGATCGATCGGATCGGTACGGATCGAAGGAAAAGTCTTTTCAGCGCCGCTCCGTCTGTCGCCTCCTCCTGCGTACCGATCGATCGAACGGAATGTTCGATAAGTCTGTCGATCTCTACGTACCATTCCTGCAGTTGGCGGACGTCGTGTTCCGCGACGATCTCACGAGGTCGTCGGGGGTCCATACCTCCACCACCACCACCACCGCTCACCGTCGAACGAACGACTGCGCTGACGTCAGACGGACCGGTCGTATTTATAACCACTTCCTGTTCCACATCGCCCGGGAGGCCGGAAGGCGGATGCGTTTTTTTTTACGTGCTCTCCCCCGTAGGCCTATTGCACGTGAACAGTGTTCATATTTAGCGTCCGCCACCACCACCACCACCACCGCTGCTCCAACAACACTTGTCCATGATCACTTTGGCGAACATGTAAACGAGTAAATTTTTTTTCCGATTGAGACGACGTTTGCGTGCGGATATCGCTATTAAACGTTCCGGGTCGTCGACGGCTGCTGCTGATGGTGGCATGGCAACTCTGTTAATCTCAGAATACACGAATGTATGGTTTTTGTTGACCACCGCCGCCGCCGCTGTAGTTTTTATGCATGATTATAGAGAAATTTGTACAAAAACGACCTTGGAGGTAATCTGTAGTGCTGTGGTAAGCGATGTCCGACCGCTCTGTCGTTTCGTGCGCTACCAATAGCGGCCTTGTTGCCGGTCCGTCTACAGTATCGTATCCGCCGTCGTACACCATTCTTTGAAACCGTTGTTGTTTCCTTATAGCCTCGTAAACCGTGACGTTTAGCACATTGTTGCCACCTGAACTTGCGAGCCTATTCAAAGTGCCGTCGTCCAAATCCAATTGAGTCGAATCGTTCAATTTGTACGCTCTTACGCTACCGTCGTCGTCGTCGTCGTCGTCGTCGTCGTCGTCGTCGTCGTCGAAACCGGAGAATATAATTGTTTCTCTTCCGATTATGTTGATATGACGGTTTTCAGTCTTGAACTTGCACCAGTACCTTTTCTCGCAGTTTTTAAAGCTCACACACACTTTCACGTTATCTCCACCCGCACTAAACTCGTGCCGGCAGAGGTCGACAATGAGTACGTTGTTCGCGTTCAAAGTATAGTTTGTCGGATTGTAGAGCTTATCTCCCACTTTGACGCGTACGTCACGTACCGTGTTCATGTTGACGGTGCAATGATCACCCGTCGACTGACTTCCAGTTCCACACCGCCCACAAGAGGCCGGAAGTATGGCGCGTTTTTTTTAACGTGCTTTCCCCGATAGGCCTAATGCACATATGATTTTTTTCTTTTTATGAATAAATTATAACCGTGGCATAATGACATCAAACTCGATCGGAATGTTGCGCACGTAATATTTAACACAGGCAATGTGCCAGTCATAAAAGTCTCCGCACCACGCACACACCACTTTGTTTATCGTCGTATCGTAGTGAAAACCGGCTTTGGCCAACTCTTCGCAATTGCCACCCGCCGGAAGTCTCGTCGACGAGGCGTCCATCAACGATTGCAAACGGTTACTTTCACGCGTATAGTCGTACAGTTGTTTCAACCACTCCATGTGGAAAACGGCCGATTGAAGGGCGCACCGTACACCGTTGGCGTGCACCGGACAGGACAATGTGTCATCGTTGAATGTTGGTTTTGGCGCCGTGTCCGGTATCTGTTTCACATTATTGTGAAACCTTTGTAAGAAACGCACCTTCTCCAAACCTTTGGTGTATATCGTATGAAAGTACGCGCAAAGCTGCTTCATCGCCGCCTCGGAATATTCTACGTCACCGTGTTCCCATTTAATGTAGTGGTAACGGGTCTCAAGCCATTCGACCGTCCGTCGATGGCTCTTGTCCAACAGTGTTTTCGCGTATGGCGGACGGAAAAACAGATGGGTAAAGTGTTTCCGCTCGTCGACCAGCACCAGCTCTTTGACGATAAAATCATTGCGGTTGTCACGGAACGCGTGAAACTCGATCACACCGCAACCACCTGCCATGTCGAGCGAAGCCGAAGGACTGAGCTTACATCAAGCGGGTGACTTGGGTGGTCAGCGGAGTGTACTGCACAACCGAATCGTAAATGATGATACAATAAGCGGTGGTGTTTGCTGGGATGTTTGTGTTCGTTTCAAACTCCAAGCGGATGTCGACCGCACCGACCTTGAGCGATTCGTTTTGGCGCGAGCAGTCGATGAAGACTAAAGGCGTCTTGGTAGAAAATGTCGCCAGCGACAGGGATGGTCCTTCCTCGTCCCGCCCGTAATAGACGTTTATGAAATTGCAGTACCAGTTGTAGAGCACCGCCTTGTTACCCATAAGGTTCATATACGGATAATACTGTTCGTTCAGGTGTAACCGTACGTTCTTGAGATCGCAAAAGTCAAAGTACGAATTGTTCACGGTCTGGTTGTTTTTACGCCCCGTCTGGAAGGCGAGCACTACAAACCGCGGCTTTTCCATCTGCGTGGTGGTCTTCACCACCCAGTTGTGATGCGTGGCGGTGGGCAGTACGGGATACTCGTATATCTGCCAGGTGCGAAACGGCATAGCAATCGGACGGTCAACGTCCGTCATCTTCAGGAGGTTGCGGCGGTAGGCGTCCTCCACCGACACGTAGGGTACCACCCATTGCAATTTTGTAAGAGTAAAGGTCACTTTATTCGTCGCCGCCTCTGTAACAACCACATTAGCGTCGTTCGATCCGCGCAGCAGAGTGAGTTTTTGGTCCACATTCAGTATGATTTTTCCATAGTCTTCCGCCCAACCCATCAACATTCGCAGCGGTGTGCAGAAAGAGAATTTGTTATCGGTGACGGTGATCGGATCGGCCCCGATCTTCCACCCGGCGTTCTCCAATGTGTGCTTCTGACTCAGCCGCGCCGACAGTATGTTCTTCACGGTGGTCGTCACACCCACATTTTTTGTTCGGTCCACTACCATACCGCCAATCTCGTATCGTATCTCGTCAAAGAGGTAAGCTACCGGATTGTTTACCAGTTGCACGTCAGCCGCGGCCGCGGTCGCGGTCACCGCAGTCACTGTACCTTCCACGTAGATATAACTTTTGGACGGAAGTGTGTACACGTCTTGTTGGTGTATAGGAATCGTGATTTCATCGTTGTTGTTTAATGTCTGCGAGGCGTACGGTAGATGTACGTGCTCTTCAAACTTTTGCACGGTATCGTCTATTTCGTACTTGTCGCTTACACCCAAAATCGACGACATATTATTCCTGTTGTTGGTGCTGCTGCTGCTGCTGCTCCTGCACTATGAATCCTATTCGACGGAGAAACGCCCTTGTTCTCCGGTGTCAACTCAGCCGTTGTCGTACGGCTACTGACCGATTTTACCGGTGCACTGACCTCCTTGGACGACTTGAATACCAGTCCCATTTTTATACCGCTGCTGCTCTTCGACGCAAATGAAGACGTAGCGTGATGGTTTCTCCGCGAAAATTTATCAGACGTCCGTCCTGATCCAACAACCGTACTGTAATGTGGTGGATACGATTCGTGTTCACCGGTACGTATATCACGGTGGGCGGTGACTCTACTATTTTGAAGCCGGGCGCTACGGACGGAAAAAACTCATGGATCGTGTGTCCTTCCACTCCGTTGCTGTAAGACCCGCGGGCGATATTACATTCTACACGTATCGTGCTCACCTTTATTATGGACACGGGATGTTGAGAAGTGTGCTTTTTGTTGGCTTCCAGCACGACCCTGTCGTAGCCCAGCAGCGATCCGATAGAGTTCGGTACGCTAAAGTCGATCTTCTGGTTCGTTTCGATTTCACATTTGAAAGTGTTGTTGTTTGCAATCAGTTTTATCTTTTCTCCTTTCGCCAAACGATCGATGATATAGTTGTTGATGTCATTGATCTCGTACGAACCCTCGGGCAGTAGTATGCGTTTGTCGGTGTTGCTGTACGCAAAACAGTTGTTCACGCCGTCTTCCACGTTCGGTATCGAATTGTAGGTGGACAAGTTGATCAGTCCGATTTCCCAGTCGCCGACCAACTCCAACGGAGGGAAGAGATCGCACGTTAAAACGCTTTGGTTATGGCTCAGGCAAAACATTGTCGTTGTCGTCGTCGTCGTTACTCGTGTGCATCCGACTCGATACTAACGCAACACGCTCGCCAAAAATAAGAGGCACAGGTGTCCGCATATCACAGTGTCTAACGATTGGTAGTTTGAGTAATTGTAAAAAACGCTGGTCTGCTGGCCAAAGTATTGGATCAATTCTTCGGGCGGTGGTAGGTTACCGAAGCTGTCAAAGTAATTGATCACCGTACCTTGTTTCCGGTAGCACACCCAATGCGTTCCCGGTCCGCGAACACTGTCCAGATTGACGATGGCAATTTCATTGCGAAGCGGACGCGCGGGCAGCCGGTCTCTCATGTACACTCCGCGCAGTGGAATGTTCAGTGCTCGCGCATAGTTAACCAAGTCGATATTGGTTAGCGGCGACGGCGAGGATGTTTTTTTTTTCTTCCACCGCCGCTCTTCGGGTACGGACGTAGGTACAGACCTTTACCCACCATAGACTTTAGACGGCGCAGTGCGGCTAACGCCGCTCTCGTCGTCTTCTTTTTTTTCCCACGAACTCTTCTTCTTCTTCTCCTGAGTCCACCACCCATTTTGGCTTTGGTTTTCATGAGGTTAGTGACTGTCCAAGCGGCCGCTTTTTCCCCTAAACTCGCGTCCTTCGCTTTCACTCGTGTCCAGGCGCGTTCCGCCAATTCTTTGTCGGCGACCGCTCTGTGCGCTGTATCGCTGTACTTGCTATAAGCTATATCGTGCTGCTTGCACGCTGCGTCCAACGGATTTATGCCCGGGTCGCCTCTCCGCAACCGCTTTTCCAATTTGGTGCCCGGTCCGCAATACTGGTATCCGGGTATATGTAGCTCGACGGGTAGCAAGTCGACCGCTTTGTTCAACACAGTTCCCGCAACGTCACCGATTCCTTCGACAGCGCTGCTTATTACTTTTCTCGCGACCGATGTTAACACTCCAGATCCCGTCTTTAAACTGACTGATTTCCGCTTGTACCGTCTACTCCGTTGTTTTCTGATGCTCCGTCGTCTGGTCATTACTAGAAGATGCCTTCGGGTCAAACTCTACAGAAGGACTGAACTTATCGGGGTCATTACTAGATGCCTTCGGGTCAAACTCCACAGAAGGACTGAACGCATCGGGGGGATGCAGATAAGTCTCACCTCTGTTGTAAAACGCGATCTTCTCGTCCACAATTGTTCTGATTTTATCTTCCATTTCTGCACGTAATGATATCGCCGACTCGACCAACGGTTCGACTCTTTTGAATGCTCCTTCTATCTGCTTGATGGCTTCCAATTTATGGTCGTGCATTACACTCTTCACATAATGCTCCATATCAGCATATGACTTCTTTGCTTGCTCTTCGTAATGAGATTTTAATTTTACGTATACATCCACAATTTGCTGCGCCAGTTCGTTGTGTTTCATCACAGCAAAGCTGTTAATTTTCTGCTCCGTTTTCATAAGCGTATGAAAATTTACGGCATCGTGGTCTTTCATCTGTTCCCTGTTGGCCACATTGCGCAACGATCGGTGCTCCATGTCGAATTCACCGTCGCCGGTCAATTTGAAACCTTCGCCGGGCGGCCCACGCGCCGCACCACGACCACCGCCCTCATACCGTCCGAATTTGTCTACACTCATCTCAACACTGATACAGAAATCTTCAGATCACCACCCTCAATAACACGTCTCTCTCGCAGTTCCTCTATGATCGACGCGATCTCCACGTCATGACCAGTGTGTCCGGCCTCCTTGGACGAGATCAGTAAGCGCAGACGATCACATATTTCGTTTACATTGTCGTAATACATGTATTTTACCGGAGCGCTTGAATGTTGGATTGACATTCCTTTTCCCGTTTTCGACTTACTGGTCGGCGGGAAGATTTGTGAGATTACTTTTTTATACTTGCTGCTCGAGTTACGTTTCACCCGTCCCAGCCCATCCAGGTGCGCTTCACTGATTGAAAGTATCTGTTTGTAACGTCTTAAGTCCCTATCTTTGTACCCGACCGGATTTGACTTGAACAGCAGTTCGTACAGCCCACGGGTACCGACGAAAAACTGTTTACCATTATCCAAGCGTACTTGATCTCCATCGAACGATATAACCGAATCACCAATTTGCCACCGCTCGGTGTTCGGATTAAAATGTATACCGTATGTATGGTCGAACTCGCTTCTATTTGTCGAAGTGTTGGCCATATTGGTGTATTTCTTCGCAAGCGCTCCCATGCGTCCGTAATCGAACGGTTCGTCCTTCGGCTGCTGCTGTTCTTCTTCTCCTTCTTCCTTTTTAACTTCTACTTTTTCATCTTCGATTTTTATTTTCGTAGCAATCTCCTGCAGCGGTTCTATAAGCGGTCTCAATTTCTTCGCCATGACACGATCGGTTTGGAGCTCACCTTGTTGCATAGCTCTGTGCTTTCGTTTTATCGATTGAGTCAGTCGATCAATGTCCATAGCCACTTGTTCTCGTGCCGACGTCATATCGACTAATGAACGGAATGGTAGGTAGATACCTAGAGACCAGACCGTAGGTACCTAGAAATCTGATTGTAGGTACCTAGATACCAGACCGTAGGTACCTAGAAATCTGATTGTAGGTACCTAGATACCAGACTGTAGGTAGGATTAGACGTTCGCTGGTACATCGAATTGAACGTTTCTGAAAAACAGCGCTCTTCGCTTATGTTTGTGTAGAAATCGTAGTACACGGTGCAGATGAGTCTCGATTACTTTACTTTTAACCCCTTTCATACTGCCGTAGTATTTTGTCACCGTATTATCGGCAGGATAAATTTTCTTTTTCGTAAGCAATGACGAAAACACAGCGCTCCTTTTCACTCCGTCTCGATACTCTGCGATTTCGGCAATCACCGTATTATCCTTTACCGGCAGGTCGGCCATATATCGCTTCAGTTCTCGGATTGGACGTTGCACCGTCTTGTGTAGATGAATCAGAAAAGAATTCATTAACCAGAATTCGTCTGGATAGGCACCAACGTATTCGGTCCATTTGTGAAAAAGTCGGCGGTCGACCACTTTGTACACCCTATCCACTCGGTCCCAGCCCAACCCGAACAGGTGGCAGTATGGACGCAGAGTAGGGAGTGCAGCCTTCAGGAGCGTACAACTTAAAAGCCCTTGACCGCGACAATTGACAAGACCAAACTCTGTATTAGCTCGGCGTCTAGGTAGTGGGAGGATGTCGCCGCTGAATCGAACGTTATAGCTAGGGTCCAGCACACATTTGTCACCGTACAAGCGCGCTTGTTTGTAGACGGTGACGGGCGATCGGATCGGAATCGTGCGTTCGGTGATCAAGATGCAGGATTGTGCATGATCGATGTCACAAGCATATGTCATCATCTCCATAACTACAGTCACATAGTTCATTGAGCCGTGCGCGTTAATTAATGATATGTCGCTCCGCCCGCGGTACATGTTCGGCATCGGTCTAAAGCGTGAAATGAAATTCCACGGGTGACGTATGGTCGTCTTAAACATACAATCTGCGTAAAGGCAGAGTCGTAACGGAACGTTTTTCTGTTGACACTTGGCGATGAATTTCAACCATAGCGACTTGTTGTAAATCTTCCCGTCCGCTGTGATCATTACAACGATAATCGGTCGATGTGACCGTCTCGGTGTCAGCGCGTGTCTCCAACATCTTGGGTGATATGCGCTCTTATCCCGCGTTCGGCTGCAGTAATTGCCACAGAAATTTTTCTTCTCTTCAAAATACCACGTGCAGAGGTTGGCTTTCGGACGCGTTTTTGGTGTGCGCGCCACCAGAAAGTGTTGTTGATCCGGATAGTTTGCTATCTCAGTCATGACTGAGTGTGATGAAACGATCGAATCCCACTCGGTACCTGCCCTTGTCCATATCACACTCTTTATTCACCACGATAAATCCATGCGTGTGATCGGTCCACGCTCTTCTACATATCCGCTTGAACGCTTCGTACGTCATATCGGTGTTTACATGATCGTGGTACACATGTTTCAGGTTCCGGTCGTCCTGTCGGAACAGTATCAGTAGGTTTGCATTGTCACGTACCAGCTGTTTTGGAATGCGGCTGTAAGTCTGGCACAGGTAGAAGCTGTCCACATTGTTATGACGTCCCATGGCGAAATAGCTTCTTATGTTGTTTTGTTTCTCACACGCAACGTCATCGAAAATCATAACCGAATTCGGCTTGGCGTCGGCGGGACTGATCACCTCTTCGTTTTCGCTGCAGGCAAAGTATCCGATTTCCGGTACCTTAGCCATTATCTCGTGCAAAAATCTATATTTAGCTTGGTACAACGACTTGCTGAACACGTACAGGTTTTCAAAACATAGTCCGTTGTCGGCGAACAACAGGTTGAATACGGCATTGGTCTTACCACAGTTGGATGGACCGCACGCGATACACCTTATACTGTTCGGTAGTAAAGCGCTGTGTCTGCTCTCCATCTGGTCACCACCACCACCAATGTACTCGTCAAAATTCAATAGCGGTAATTTCGCCTTGTGTTGTACAGTGCGTATCTCCATTTGGAATGATCATCGTATGCAAATGCTCTCAGAGTACATCTTTTTTGTCGACCCACGAATCGTGTGTGGAATCGAATCCTAACCACCTGACCAGCACTTTGTCACCTCGTCGGCGTAGCACTTTCTCGACCAGGTACACATCTCCGTGCTTCGTCTTGCTCAGTTCTTGTTCGTAAAACGCACCTTTCAACACTTCACCCCGTACATCACGCAAAAGATAAGTGGTGGGACGTGAAGGTTTAACCGTATCGACAGTGAATATTTCGTTGGTCCAATTGGGAAGATAGCCTTTGGCGAAAGTCTTCTTGTACTTACTGATTCTCACCTGATCGCCCACCTTGAATTTCGGCGGTACTTTTTTCCTATACGTAGCCTCGTTGATTGCACGCAACACTTTTTTTTCGTTTCTCTTCGTCACCTGGGCAGGTTTCATTTGTATAGTGCGGTGCACCGTGTTGTTGTATTCGGTGACCAACTTGGGCAGTAAATGCACCCACTTGTATGTACCTTGCGCCGTGAATTGACGCCACATCTTCTCTTTCAACGTTCGATTGAACCGTTCCACTATGGACGCCTTCTTGTCCGAGTAAGTGCTGTAGTGGTTTATGCTGTGTTTTTTAAATACTCCTTGTACGGTACTATTGTACCATTCCGTACCCTGATCGGTTTGAAAGTGTCGCGGCGTTTGATTGACGCTCTTCAATACCGTCCGCAGTGCGGCGGCCACACCGGCTCCGCCCTTGGTCTTTAGCGGAACGGCAAAAGCGTACTTGGAAAAACAATTGATAACGGTCATAATATAGCGGTAACCTTTGTTCACCTTGGCGTACGGTATCATTTCTACCAGATCACCTTGATACAGATCGTCTACACCTTTCAGCTCGACCCTTCGCGTGGTGAAGTGACGTCGGGCCGGTTTGTGCAGTTCTTTCGCTATCTGCTGTCTCATGATGACTGAAACAGTTTTACTCTAAGCGTGGGTGGTATTGTAACAGAGAGGGCGGGGAGCGTGATGACAAGTCTGCTCTATTCCCATTTTTTAGGCGATACATTGTACTTCAAAAGTATATTGCGGAACTGATCCATAATCACACTATTATAACAGTTTATTCCAAACAATGTATAATCGATCTTGCCGGCTCGCAGGAGTTTACCCGAAAATTCGCTAAATTCGTACATGATATTCCCTTTGAAGAAGTAGAGTATTCCGTTTGTGTAGCGCAAAGCAGAGTCAAGACCGAGTGGAATTCCAGGAAATATTTTGGTAATCGTACCAAATTCACGTGCCGAAAAATCATTCTCGTCTATTTCGGCATAGAATATATCGTTGTATAGTACGTACGTCTTGCCCGTGTACGTATTGATGATGGTGTGTATAACACTCATTTCTGGTATACCGAATTGTTTCGCGGCCGAAACTGGATATCCAGTATCCAGTTGAAGGTTGTGCATATCAAATACGTACAATGTCCTCCCGTCTACTAACATGGCTACCTGTCCGTTCGGTCTTTGATACACCGCTGTAATGTTAAACTTTGATGGAAGAAACTTCAACCAGTCGGTAAGCACCAGTGGCTTTTTCGCATGATGAAACTCCCCGTCGATGTCCAATGACCATACAAATTTGTCGTGTAGAATGTAGAACCTATTGTTGATGACGACCATTTTCATCATGTTCTCGGTATACTGACAAACGTAGGCTTTCGGTTCAGAGCTATCACCACCAGTTGGTGGAGGAGTGGTACTGTTTCTTCGTGGTACAGGTGTGGCGGCTGTTGTAGCGGTAGTAGGCGGTGGTGTTGGTGGTGGTGGTGGTGGTGGTGGTGGTGGTGGTGGTGGAGGTCTCGGTCTTCCGTAAAGACTTTGAACGGCATTGATATCATCCTCTGCTAGACGAGTGTAGCCGCTGTAGTACGCATACATGACAGCACGTCTGTCGGTAGAGTGTTCGATTCCCAACGTGTGTCCGATTTCGTGTATCATCATCGATAAGAAATTGCTTCCTGTAGATGGTCGTTCCACATTATAATCCCATTGTTCATCCGCATCCACGTGAATCTCCACAGCACTGTTGTTTCTGGTGGGGAAAAACGCGTGTGCTAACGTTCCACCTCGTCCATCGAAACGGATAGGACACATGCCCATTGAAGGTGTCGCGTGCCTGTGAAGGATGAGTCTGTTTGATATAATAATATCAGGATTCACGATGCTCCGGTGGAATGTCAGTCCTGACGAATTTGACCAGATTTCAAACGCTCGTTCGGTTGCCGTCACCATTTCGGGGTTGGCCAAGCTATAATGCCATGATAAATTGTTTTTCCTCCACGGATACGGTGCGGTCCTATAGGCGGATGCCAAATCGAATACACCACATCTTGGTCGTGTCATCAAATAGGTGGTGTTCTCGTTCTCCGCTCCATCGATCGGTAAGTCATAAAATTCTTGGAATTGCTTCAAGGCGATTTTGATGGTTTCTGGGTCGATGAGTGAGACGTTCGTCTCTGGCGCTAGATACCCGAATGTTTGGAGGTATTCTATGGTTGTTGCAGAGATGGACGTCGTCGCAGAAGCGAGACCGACACAAAAGACGACCACTATCAACGGTGTCATGATTACAACTGACCGGGGTTTGCACGACAACCCGTTGAGGTCTTGCACGCTACGCAGAATCTCTCTGAGACCTACGGATTCAGCGCGCGGGTGGAACCTCGCGCCGGCGCGGGGCGTCGGGCCTCGGGCCTCGCCGGGGTTTGCACGACAACCCGTTGAGGTCTTGCACGCTACGCAGAATCTCTCTGAGACCTACGGATTCAGCGCGCGGGTGGAACCTCGCGCCGGCGCGGGGCCTCGGGCCTCTGACCGCCCGGCGCGCGCGCATCACGTGATCCGGCAAATTATTTTCATACCACATGGTGGATATTTTTAGTAGTTTGTGAGGGCAGGTGTAATTTTATACCGGATGCAGATGCTTGTTAACTAAAGTCGAACACCAGATGGTGGCTATTAGTCACAACTGGCACACTTAATCAAATTGTCATGTGGGCGTGTATAGAAGAAAACAGTGTGCAGATGCTTGTTACTTCATAACTACAGTCTAACACCAGATGGTGGCTATTAATTGTCATGCGGGCAGTGAGCATGTGTTGGTAAGTGAACGGTATTTCCACCACCCGTCCTGCAGATGCTTATTAGACGAAGAACAGGTGGTGGGTAATCGTGTGGGGCGTGTATAGAAACGACATTCCTATCATGATGATAACTGACTGTTATCAGACAGGAGTTGGTACTCTATCGTACATACAGGATGTGGTACTCTTTTCTATATAAATATAATGCGCGTTCTATGTTTTATTCACTTGTCGACAATGGACTACACTAAACGTTTGAAAACGTTTTACGACTTCAAACGAGATAGGGCTAGGTTTATAATTTCGATGATCTTCCCAAACAAGGCGGTGTCTGTTAAGGATCTGGCATTGGCGGGATTTATATACGAAGGCGATGAAGATACGGTGCGATGTCCGGTGTGTCAGTTACGGGTGTACGATTGGAGGCGAGGTGACAAACCGTTTACGTTCCATCGACAACGGATGCCTGATTGTGCTTTCGTCGAAAGGAAGGAGATGGAATGGATGGAACGAGACAAGCACATGGTAAGAAAATGCAGCCTCATTTAAACAGTTCTTCTTAGAACTCTACACAGGCACTATCAAACACAAATACACACACAAGCACACGTACACGTATACCTAAATACATACACATGCATGACATACACACACAAACACTGTAAACCCACCCGCCCTTCAGAATAATCTAGCTGCATCCGTACACATGTGAGTGTGTGTGCGTATGTAGGTATTTTTTTCTGTGGCGGACAGTCCGAAGTCTGCAAGCGGTGACGGCAGTGTTTGTTCTACCTTACTGTCTCTCTCTCTCTCTGTAGCGAGTTGGACCCCCGGCCTAACGGGCGATGTGGAACGGGGGCACAACAAAAAAGAATTTCACTCTAGCCTCGGGACTCGGGACTCGGGCCTCGGGACTCGGGACTCTGGCCTCGGGCCTCGGGCCTCTGACCTCGGGACCCGCGCGCGCGCGTTGTGAGTGACGGACGCTGGGATAGCGGGGTGGTGGTGGGGATTTCCTAGAGAGGCTGCAGTGTACGCGATCACGGTTCACTCACTCGCTCACACCCAGCAGCACCGGAAATGGGCGGTGCTTACCTAAAGCGAAACGACACCCTGGTTAGTCGAGCACACAACAACCGCCATCTACCGGAAATGGGCGGAGCTTACCTAAAGCGATATAACAAAAAACGGTGTACCCTGAATGGTCGAAGACACAACAACCACCATCTCCCCCCTCCGGAAATGGACGGAGCTAACGTAAAGCGATAACAAAAAACGGTGTACCCTGAATGGTCGAAGACACAACAACCACCATCTCCCCTCCGGAAATGGGCGGAGCTAACTTAAAGCGATAACAAAAGACGGTGTGTCCTGATTGGTCGAGGGCTTGGCCTAACACTCAAGACAGATTCCCAACTCTCTTAACACAAGATGGCGTCAACGCAGGAAGCGCGGGGCGTCGGGACTCTGCCCGCTCGGCGCGTGCGCATCACGTGATCCGGGCGGAGCGCCCTGATTGGTCGAAGGCGTGGCCAGGGGCGTGGCCTAACACTCAAGACAGATTCCCAACTCTCAACACAAAAAACAAAATGGCGTCAACGCAGAATCCCCCCTTACACACTACTCACCTCATTTACACGTCATACATATCATCCTCATCTCATTGGGTCATGGGGTTGCTTATTATTCTCAATTCAACAGATTGGAACGTACATATTATTATATTAGGAAAAAAAATTACTTAAGTTAGGTTGTATTTTTCATTATTGGTATTGGCAAGAGAAAGTCGCAATTGATTTTATTAGCAAGTGGAAGTAAAAAAACAAATATATGAATATCTTGAATTCACACGGTTTTTAAATATCTAATGATAATATAGCATATTACTCGTAGATGACTGACTAACTACACGGAAACAAACTTGTTGGAAAAGTGCATTTGATTATGATACCATAAATTATTCATTAGTTTACAAAATAATAAAATGCAAGATACGCAACGCAACTGTGATTTCTTCATATTATTATTATTTTTACATCTTTTCAAAACTAAACCACAATGTTAAGTAGGTTATTGCATTATTCACACAAATAATGAAAAGAAATGTTATAAGGCTTAACTTAGGACTAGGGCGCTATGCTGTAATCCAATGACTTCATCATTTATAACAAACTATTTTTAATCTTTTTAACATGAAACTGCGTTTATTAATAATTGTATAAATCTGCTGTAAAATACTCATTAGACTTTCTTTTGCCAATGTAAATAATTAAACATATAACTCACGGTAAATAGAAGAGAGTTACAACCCAATATTAGTCTTAAGGGGAGACTGTACTTTGTATCCCGCCAATTTTTTTTTTACTTTCTCTTGCCTATATGAATATATAGAAACAATAAAAATGTTGAGATTCGCCGATGATATAGTAGTATTAGCCGAGGCAAAGAATGAACTAGAGGATGCCTTAAATGGAATGGATGAGATCTTGAGGAAGGATTACTTCATGAAAATTAATAAGAACAAAACGAAAGTGTTGTGCAGCAGCAAGAGTGGTTTAGAAGAGATGGGAAATTTAAAAGTAGGCAACGAGAACATACAGGAAGTCAGGGAATTCTGCTATCTAGGGAGTAAAATAACAAAGGATGGTAGAAGCACAAGTGATATCAAGAGTAGAATTGCTCAAGCTAGAAAAGCCTTTGAAATGAAAAACAGCTTACTGACTACAAACATTGATTTACAGATTAGGAAAAATTTCTTAAAACATTACGTTTGGAGTGTAGCATTATACGGAAGTGAAACGTGGGTGATAGGGGCTGTAGAAAGGAAGAGGATAGAAGCTTTTGAAATGTGGTGTTATAGGAAAATGTTAAAGATTAGGTGGGTGGACAAAATAAGTAATTTAGAGGTTCTTAGGCGAGTGGATGAAAAAAGAAGTATATGGAAGCATCTTACCACAAGAAGGGATAGGCTAGTGGGGCATATCCTAAGACATCCAGGTATTGGGCTATCAATAATGGAGGGTAACATTGAGGGAGTAAATTGTAGAGGGAGGCAAAGATTAGAATATATAAAGCAAATTACAAAAGATGTAGGGTGTTACAGGTATGTAGATATGAAACGACTTGCGCAAGATAGAACAGGTTGGAGAACTGCATCAAACCAGTCGAGAGACTGATGACAAAAAAAAAAATGAATATATAGGAAGGAAAGTATTGTTTTCATGTCGATTTTTCGAAATTGAGTTTTCACCGGATCTATACGTTTTCAGACCCTCTGAACCCACACAAACATGTTTTTAGCGATTGTTCTGTGTGTGTGTGTGTGTGTGTGTGTGTGTGTGTGAACAGAATATCTCAAGAACGGAACATCGTACGAACTTGAAACTTAAGTTACATATCACTACCGAACCCGACACGAACATTTTCATCAAAATCGGTCAACCGGAAGTAGTAGTTTATTCGTATAATTTTTTACTTTTTTGCGATTTTCTCAAAAACTAGTCCTACGAATTTTTTAAAATCAACTGGTTTACTACATTTTTTATGCTCTACAATATAGGGTAGGCGCCATGTTTGCTGAAATTCTGCTTGAGGCTGTTTTTACGTAAAAACATTTTCTTTCTAAGATTGCGGCTTTAATATGCATTTTAGCGCAAAACGTTATATTATAAAAGTTGTAGAGAATGTAAAATTCTACAACTTTTATTTCAAACATTTTTTTGGATAACGCTTAGTTTAGCGGTAATTTGCGATTTTCTGTTTTTTTTTCTCACGAAAACGTGAGAAAAATCGATTTTTTTAACATTTCGGTCTTAGTATGCATTTTACGACAAAAGTGTATATAATTAAATTTATAGAAAATTAAAAGGTCTACAACTTTTGTTTAAAGCATTTGTCTCTACAGAGCGTAGTTTAGCGTGAAAGCGTGATTTTCCGTATTTTTAAGCCAAACTGAGTTCGATTGTCATTTTGCGTCATTCACTCATGATTAAAATAAGGTTATGTTTTTGAGGTTAGTTTTTGTTTATTTCTAATATTTTATTAATAATGTTAGGTTTATTATTAATTATTTGCATTGGCAAGAGAAAGTTGTGTGTGTTTCACACCAGATTTTTTTTAACGGTATAGTTTTCCTTTTGCAATCAGTTAATAAATACAATAACTTTAAGCAAATATGAGAAAATCTGAGTAATGTCCTTAGTATTAAAACACAAACGACACTCAGTAGTGAGTTTGAAAAAGACCAAACTGTGAAGAAACAAAAATATATCTATACAAAATCAAACTTGATGAACCGTGAATCAACATCCCGAAACACAAAGTGTTGAAGTTGGAGATGACAATGCGATGGTAGAGATGAAAACGACGCCAATTATGAGATGCCGATGATTAGGAGTTGAAGTAGAAAAGATAAAAAAAAAATTAAAAAAAATTTAAATGACTAACAAAATCGTAGAGGTAAGTCTAATGGTTTAAAGCGTTTCAGTCTGTGAGTATCTTCGCTGTTGTCAAGGAGGCTAATCGCTAATGGATTCTGATGGTTATGCCAATGTTAAATTTGCTAGTTTTAGAAAAATTTTTAAAGGATTGGTAAAAGATTGGGAAATTAAACTTTACACACCATAGGTTTCGGGTTTCTTCTCGAGCTACTGCATTTTTTAATTTTAATCTTTGGACCATGCAATTTTTTTTAAATATTTCGAATAGCATAAAATTTTTACAAATTGTTTTCTACGTTTATTGCGTATTACTAATTTTTGGAGCACCTGACGAAGTCATAAAAATGTCGGTATATGTAAATATAAAAGATATAAAACTAAATATATAAAGGATAAAAAAACTGGTAAAATTTTCAACCTGGTAGGTTTACTGGTTTCTGAGAAAAATGTACCTAGTGTTAAAAATCTAAATTTACGGAAAAACGCAAGAAACAAGAAGGCATAAATCAAAAAACAAAATGTGCAAAAACAAGTAAATTTTCATCAACAGTTGTTTAGAAAGCTGAACCAACAGCTGAGAATACAAAATACAGTAATGAAGATATTTTAAAAACTAAAATTCTTTTTGCACTAAAACGAGCAGTATAAAATTATGAAAAATATTAGTTCTTCGTAACATTACAATTTTTCTATGTAAACTTGATAATAACTTAATTTTTTCATTAAAAATATTTTTTGACGTAATTTAATGTTTTTTCTGGTAGATCTAGAGCTAAACTATTGAAAAACATAAAAAACGAAAAAATCGGAGTTTTCAGTTAAAATCGTTGTGCCATCTCCCCTTAAATGTAGAAGGAAGATGTTATATATACTGTGGACAATTTTTAACTGGCACAACTCTTGCTCTACGTGTACACACAGTTCCGCATAAAGTATGTCCATAACCTATTCTTTCAACAAAATCTACAAATTTTAATAAACGGAAATGCCTCATACAACCTTATTACAATGAACAAACTTACAAATAATTATTTCATTTTAAAATATAAATTTAATTTGTCCCAGTAAAAATTTAAATTATAAATTACAAGAACTAAACTGCAAAAACTCACTAAACTGTACTTTACAGACGCTCACAACTAATTAAACAAATTGGTCTGGATATATTTTATTATAATGAACAGAAAATCATATACGAAAATCTGGTGTGAAACACTCACACAACTTTCTCTTGGCAATGCAAATGATTAATAATAAACCTAACATTATTAATAAAATATTAGAAATAAACAAAAACTAACCTCAAAAACGTTTAAGTTTGGCTTAAAAATACGGAAAATCACGCTTTCACGCTAAACTAGGCTCTGTAAAGAAAAATGCTCTAAACAAAAGTTGTAGATCTTTTAATTTTCTATAACTTTTATTATATACACTTTTGTCGTAAAATGCATACTAAGACCGAAATGTTAAAAAAATCGATTTTTCTCACGTTTTCGTGAGAAAAAAAACAGAAAATCGCAAATTACCGCTAAACTAAGCGTTATACAAAAAAATGTTTGAAACAGAAGTTGTAGGTTTTTAAATTCTCTACAACTTTTATTATATAAGTTTTTGCGCTAAAATTTATATTAAAGCCGTAATCTTAAAAAAAACAACGTTTTTACGTGAAAACAGCCTCACCGAGAATTTCAGCAAACATGGCGCCTACCCTATCTTGTAGAGAATAAAAAATTGAGTAAAATAAGCGATTTTAAAAAAAATCGTAGGACCAGTTTTTGAGAAAATCGCAAAAAACTGAAAAATTATACGAATAAACTAAGTTACTACTACTTCCGGTTGACCGATTTTGATGAAAATGTTCGTGTCGCGTCCGGTAGTGGTATGTAACTTAAGTTTCAAGTTTCAAGTTCGTACGATGTTCCGTTCTTGAGATATTCTGTTCACACACAGACACACAGACACACAGACACACACACAGACCAATCGCTAAAAACATGTTTTTTGGGTTCAGGGGGTCTGAAAACGTGTAAATCAGTTGAAAACTCGATTTCTTAAAATCGACATGAAAACAATACTTTCCTTCCTATATATTCATATAGGCAAGAGAAAGTAAAAACAAAATATTAGTCACATCATTATGTCGGACAAATTATTATTAATAACAAGAGTGAAAACAAAGCGTAGTGACAGTGCGTGAGTCGCACATGACAGTAGCGATTGTATAATTTTGTGATTGTACCGTAGTCGCATGGCAAGGGGCGAAGAGTGGTGGAGTAGATAAACATTGAAGCTGCTTGTGCCAATTCAAAATGTCTAAGGTGTACAAAACTGGTGTTTTTAGCACCGGTGACGTCATTTGCTAGTGACGGTATGTACTCATAACGGCCGGTCATGCGCGTGACCCCTACCATCTCTCCTATTTAGCGTGATATAATCCATGTTATATCCCATGTTATATATATATATATATATATATATATATATATATACTGCCCATAACAGACAGGTGGAGTGTCAGATTTTTTACACTCAATCTGTTCGTTGCAGGGCTAAAATAAATAGTTCTGTTTCTTAACACATGGCCAGCCAATTAAATGACTGAATCATTTAAGAACAGAAGAGGTAGAGGTGTACTGTGACACTAATCAGAGTTATCTCCTCTGAAAGTAATGAATTTTATTATACAGCCAGACCCTGTGGTGAATGAAGTGAAGGTGTCATTTGCAGAGTGGAAAATATATGCTTTTCAGAGGGCCCGGCATGCTGATAGGAATACTTTTCCACTCGGTGAGGAAGGCAAAGGTAAACCACCTCACTCCTCGTTTTACTTAGTAAAACCTCTACAGGTTCAAACCAGCCTACAGGCTGATAACCTAAATAACAACAACCCATGTTTAGGTTATCACCCGAAGGGCTGGTTTGAACCTGTAGAGGTTTTACTAAGTAAAACGAGAAGTGAGGTGGTTTACCATTGGGTTCTTTACTGAGTTAAAAAGTATGCTTATCAGCATGCCAGGCCCTCTGAAAAGCACATATTTTCTACTCTGCGAATGCCACCTTCATTTCATTCACCATAGGATCGTACTGAATAATATAATGAAATAAAATAATAATAATAAAGCTAATAATAACTTAAACGTTTTTGAGGTTAGTTTTTGTTTATTTCTAATATTTTATTAATAATGTTAGGTTTATTATTAATCATTTGCATTGCCAAGAGAAAGTTGTGTGAGTGTTTCACACCAGATTTTCGTATATGATTTTCTGTTCATTATAATAAAATATATCCAGACCAATTTGTTTAATTAGTTGTGAGCGTCTGTAAAGTACAGTTTAGTGAGTTTTTGCAGTTTAGTTCTTGTAATTTATAATTTAAATTTTTACTGGGACAAATTAAATTTATATTTTAAAATGAAATAATTATTTGTAAGTTTGTTCATTGTAATAAGGTTGTATGAGGCATTTCCGTTTATTAAAATTTGTAGATTTTGTTGAAAGAATAGGTTATGGACATACTTTATGCGGAACTGTACGATAGATTGACAAGTTAAATTTAATTAACGAGAAAACTAGACGTTTGTCATAAAGTTTGAAACTAATTTGTAATCATAAATTAACAAATTATTTAATTAATAAAACTGAACACATCTGTTTCCTTTATACAGAATTGTGTCAAAATAAATGAGTAAAGAAAAGAAAGCACATCTGCGGATGAGTTTATTTCACTTAGGGACACATCCTAATCACCATCGTCCTTTCCAACTGCCCTTTTATATAAAAGACTTACGCCCCACAGGAAGCAATAGTCAATGATCTGAAGGAAAACTTTTCAAATTTCATTTTTACTCCGTTCAGCCATGAAGATGACAACGTGATGAAATTTATCTAAAACTTTTTCCGTTGCTGTTTGGTCAAATAAATTGAGATACGACTATAAAAGAAAAGTACAATTGTTCATCCAACACAGTACCAAAAATGTTATACAATGAACCATGTAAATGATTTTTCCACACTCTTTTATTATTTCAATCTAATATGTGCCGTTATGGAAGGGAATTTCTTGTAAAATATTAAAACTAATGAAATTTTTATAAATCCATTCTCAGTTTGGGTACGACTAATTCATTGCTAAAAAATGTGTTATATATTTTTATTTTTTAAATAATTAAAATCTATAACGGCATTGCATGATCCTTTTTTAACTCAAACTAAAACCTTGTTTTTCTTCTGTGTCCTGCTCTATGGCATTTTTGTTCTGCGGCAACAACCGCTTTTCTATCAGATTTAGTATATCCGCCTTTTCTTGTGGCGAGATACGAAGTACTTTTATTATTATTACTTGGTAAACCTAAAGCTTATAAAACATTGTCTGCTATAGTTTTAGTCATTAAATGTAACTACTTCATCATACGCTTTTACTTCGTCCAGCCCTAAGGAGGCCGCAACCACCTACCAACCAAAAACCCGCCGCCTGGCCACTTGATCCGACATCAGCAAAGAACCCTCCACTTCTCTCGGAACTGTTTATGCAATACTACAAGGGAAATGTCGGGTTAAAAAATTTACATACTGTCAGGGGGGCGTGGAAGGGAACCGTAGCTTAAATCCCTCTCGCTTTAGTTTTAGTTTTTGAAACAGCTTACCTAACCGTTTTCCCACATGGTCTGCACATTCTAATTTTAACCTTCATATCTATGGTTTTCTTTGCAACACTGATAAGAGAGCGACATGACAGAGGTTAAACCCTCTGAGTGCATAGGAAACACTCTGCTTGGTTTTTTAGACTGCCGAATTTACCCCATGCAACATTTTCAATTCTGTTTTCTAGAAGAAGAAATAATTTGTTTTACAAAATTTTGTATTGGTATCAATTGTTTAGAAAATAGTATATTTCTTTAAAAAAAAATCTGGTGTGGAACACTCACACGACTTTCTCTTGCCAATGCAAATAATGAACAACATAACCTAAGTAATAAAACATTAGAAATAAACAAAAAACTAACTTCAAAAACATAACCTAACTTTAATCATGAGTGAATGATGCAACCAACCTTATTTGGCTAAATAATAAGGAAAATCACTTTTTGACGCTAACGTACGGTCTTCAGAGAAAAATCCTTGAAATAATAGTTGTAGATATTTTACTTTCCTATAAACTTTATTATATATGCATTTTTGCCATAAAATGCTACGCCCTAATCACGGCATGATACTACGGCCTAAATCTTAAAAATCGGTTTTTTACGGATTTCATGAAAAAAAAACAGAAAATCATTAATTACCGCTAACCAAGCGTTATAAAAACAATGTCTTTAAAAAAAAATTCAATTTAAATAAATTATAATATATTTTTGTTAGATTATTACTTTTATTTCTAAGCGCTTTAGTAAAATAAAACCTCCTACAATAGAAACATTTTGCGTATATACTATTTATGTTTTGCCTAAAATGCACTTAACAGAAAATATTAGTTTTCATTCGAAAATATTCTAAATTTATTAAAAAATTAGTTATCCACATTTTAGTAGACTTAAAGATAAATCTTACATATGTCACTATTAAATACGTATGTAAGTAGATAAAATAAAATTTCGTTGTTACTGAACAAAAATAACACTGAAAATTTCATACAACGTAAAATTGCACTGGGATTTAAACTGACAGTTGACTTATTCTGAACATGCTCTTCCTAACTCTCGGTGATCAGCTGAAACAACTTTACCGACTCGTCTCAAACGTTAAACACTATCGCTTTTCATAGATATTGTATAATATTCCAACACTCACCACAAATCTTCGTTGACTTGTTCTAACTAAATTTATGATATAACCTACAATTGTAGTTGTTCCACTGCATGTAGTTCGAATCTAACGATTTCAACCCGAGACATCGTGATATACATAAGTGATACGCCTTCGTAATTTCCAAGAAACCATTTCATTCTATCTTCGAAGAAATATATAAATATATTTACATGTAGAACCATTATTTAAGACATAATAATATATATTCGATAAAAATAAAAAAGTTTTAACCACATATATATTATCTCTGTTCTAGATAATGAGATTCTCCCATGATGTCTTCCTTGACGTCTACATTAAAGTTAGATAAAAGTGCAGTAAACTAAATAACTTACATTGCTGTCATTTTTATGTTACTGAATTAAACTTAAAAATATTAAAATAGAACAGTTAAAAAGACCATAGCTCAAAACACGATATTAAATTATGAATTCCAATAATATTACAAACTTTAATTTTCTCAGATAAAATTATTTAAAAATACATCCTACCTAGAATGCTGTATCGCGTAGCTCAAATTTTTGGTTCAACACCCGGATAAGATGTGGTAATAACTTCTCTTTGTTACATTATATGTAGCATGTACATGTTGCATTACGAAACTGGCCAGCCCGTTAGTGTAGTGTCTTGTACTATCAAATTAGACATTCATTATAAACATTTTGCTATAAATCTTCTCGACGAAAATATTGAAAACAAAGACTCAAAAAGGCGAAAATATTAGCTTTATTTTTGTTTTTGACGGTTTTTGTTTTGTGAACTTAATTTTTTTGCTGGAATACGAAAGGTGGTAGCAAATGGTTTAAGTACACTGTGGTAACAGATAGTAGATAACAGGTTTTTTTTGAGTCTGGGCACTATCACTGTAAAACGGAAAATTTGATGTACATACGACTCTTTGTATACTAAAACAGAAGAAACGAGAGTATGTTATTTTATGTTGAAATTATTTAAAAAAATCACAATTGAACTGGGATTTCAAAAACAACGTTGCTACTCTACGGAGTTATTTTTTTTCTGCGATTTATATCATATCTAATTCAAAGGGGTGTTGTAGTTTCAAAAAATTTGTCCTGGTTGCATCTTGGTTCTGTCATTACCCATAAATTCTAAAAATAAATAATCCAAAACTGTCCTTTGAGGAAATCTTATCGGAACAGCAAATCTAAACCTAAATCTAACAAAATTCGAATCATAACTTATCAAAAACAAATTCTAAATAGAAGAAATTCTGTTATTCTTCAAAGCAAAACTGAAACGGGGCACACCAGCCTTCTCTCTTTGGCTAATGCTACCTACGCCACAGATATTAAAACAACTAAAATCTAAAAAGAAAAAAAAACTTAAACCAATTATAACTTAGCTAACTAACGTAGTCTACCCTTTTAAAACGTAACATAACTGCAAGAACTCCTTTTATTATATAGTTGCCGTAAACAAAATTCGTCAACCAAACCTATTTAGAAAAACCAAAAACAAGGAAAGGCAACCTAGGCTAAAAGTGTTATTAAACTAACTTAAGTTAATAACCGAAACCATACATTCATAAACCATCTGAAAACAAAAAAAAATCATTCTGAGATCCACCTGTAAATACAATACTGCACCAAAATCCATCTCTACAAATGATGCTTAAAACTTACGTTCAAAAACCAATTCATAACTACAACTGAAAGGAAAACCGAAAATAAAAAAAACCTAAAGATAAACTGTGACAACCGAAAATATGTCAACAAAACCAAGCCTGACTTAGCCGCAAAACAAATTGATAATAATAAACAAAAGAAAAGCGTAATAACCTTATGCCAAACACTATCGATACGAAACCATCTAAAATTTAACATACTGTCCAGTTCAAAACCTGCTGAAGAAAACCCAATCTAAAACCTTACTGCAAAAATAAAACTCCTGAACTTGAAATCCAACACAAACAAATTTACAACATACAAAGACCAGCTCTTGATAAACAAAATCCTTCACAATCCAAAAATCCATTTACATTGTAGGGTTAAATAAAGTAAACAAAAAAAATTCAAAGGGATGTCTTAGCAAAGAATCAGTGATAAAACGAAATATCAAAACTTGACAAAGGGTTAGAGCGGTAAGAACCCTTCGTGCAATAACCAAAAATCGAATTGTGGGGGGGGGGAACGTCCTAGTAATAAGTAAACAAAAGAGAAAAAAAATGTGTAGTTAATGGAAAAAAAAAACACAGGGGCACAAACAAAATATTCCACTATCCAGCCGTCGACCTAACGGGAGATTTTCTGTCGAACTTATCCTGGAAAGCGACCATGCATACCGGCCAGGTACTATCCGACTAAAACAGTGACTGCCTGCTAGCCGTACGCAACAGACCGCAGATCAGCCCCGTACGAAAATCATGGGGGAAAAGAAATTTTGAGGTTCTGAGATGGATGAAACTCGTCGATGGTTGTCCACGATCACTTATCAAGACTTCGATCTTTCCACTCTCAACCAACATTCAAAGGCTCCAATCACTCGCTACACTCATTCAAACCATTCGAGCCCATTCATACCAAAAATCTGGTCCAGAAAAGATAACGGGTCCCTCTAACTGATCTCAACCAAAACAAAACCGCGACTGCTTTACCGGAACTGTACGAAGGGTACCTCCACACCCTATCATAGGCTCCGATAAACAATCCAAATGGAGGAAAGGAAAAGGAAGGTCGGTTAAGCTAACAACCAGAAGTGAAATTTAGTAACTGAAACACGGATTGGGCGGACGATATGAACTCTCTCATAAAATAATCATAAACTCCAAAAATCAACATCAAATACTCATTAAACTCCAAACTGTAGGGCAGCACGTTATCTATAGCGCTACCCTAAAATTAATCTGTATTATAACTGTAAATAAAAAAAGTTCACACATGTGAGTAACTGGTGTGAAACAACTTAATTGTGAGTCACACTGTATTGCACTGACCGGCTAAAACGCTCCTAAAATGAAACTGAAAAAAAAATATACCCTATGTCCTAACTCTAGCAATCAAGGAAACAGTCCAAAACTTAAATCCTTTTAAAACAAAAACTTTAACACATTCCAAAATATCGATTACCTATAATTATTAATTGGCAAGGCTACATGAAATTCGGCTATCTGAAATTGTAACACCATCGAAAAATAAAAACTCTTGTGGGTAGACAGAAACCAAAGATTTTATGCAACTGAGTATTTCAAACAAAAATTAGAGAAAATAATATCTGTTAAGTGATAGTTTAACCTAATTGTTCTTCACACAAACGTAATATATCTTGTTGAATTAATAAAGTCCTAAGCTATAAAAATCGAATGAAGTGAGAGGAAAAAAAATTATTTGCAGGAAATATCTCCACACCCTTGTAAATGGATGAGTATTCTTCTGTACACATGTAAAAAAAATAAACAAATAATATAGGTAACTTAAACAATAATCTATCATATCAGAGTAACTTCATATCATAGTAACATCTGGAAACAAAACACAAGACATGGTTCTATTTACAAAGAAAATTTGAAACACATAATGAAAAAATAATAAACACAATGACACACATAACTTAAGTATTGAAATAATCTTGAAAATGATGTAACAAAGTTATTTAATTTTATGTGGTTTTGAAAATCAATACGTAGATCTACGAATGTAAACATCTTAAAAGATTTGTAATTAAAGCGACGGTTTGATCTGGTAAGAGAACTTGCTGATTATTGGTTATTGTAGTTGAATCTTTAATACATTTTCGTAGTCTATTAATATGTACTGTTTCCGGAACTAGCTTGCCAAATTTTTCCAAAAGTATTTCGTATGTTACTGGCGAAATTTGTTTAAGAATCGTATAAGGACCACGATAAAGAGTCGTAAACTTAGAAGTCTTAGAATCTTTTGATTGAGGAAAATACACGAAAACTTTATCAGACGGTTTGAAGGAAATATAGGAATGCTTTAAATCATAGTAATGCTTCTGAGATAATTGAGACTTTTGGATGAGAGCGGGAATTGTTTTCCTGACATCTTGCAACACTTGCAGCTGATGATCAATGGCGTAATCTAGTTGCTCTGTAACGAAAGGTAGATCTGCTGGACAAACGGGATGAAAACCATGTACCAAATAGAACGGGGAATGACCTATTGATTTTTGATGAGAGATGTTATAGGAGAACAAGGCAGGTTTTATGTATTCATTCCAGTTTGAGTGATTATTATTGACATAGAATTTTAGGATTTGCACTAAAGTAGAATTGAATCTCTCCACGAGTCCTTGAGACTGGGGTGCGTACGAAGAACTTGTCACATGCTGAATGCCTAATAAGGTACAGAAACGTTTGAGAAGCGCGTTAACAAAATGGGTCCCATTGTCTGTTTGAATAAATTTAGGAACACCGTAAGACAAGGAAACTTCGAGTAAAAATTTTGCAACGGTGACAGCGTCTGCTTTAACAGAAGCTTTGGCAATAGCAAAACGGGTAGCGGTGTCCAATGCAATAAGAATAAATTGATAATTGTTTTTCGCTCGTTGTAATGGGCCTAAAAAATCCAACTGTAGGCGGAAAAATGGAACTGAAGAAACTGGTATAGGCTGCAACAGACCGTGGGGTTTAGACCTGCTAGTTTTAATTTTCTGGCAGAGTTCGCATGCTTTAACAAAATTAGTGACATCAGATGACATACCTGGCCAAAAATATTTAGGTTGAAGTTTGGACAAAGTTTTAGACACACCTAAATGACCACCACCAATAGGCGAACAATGATAAAATTCTAAGGTCTGATTTACTAAAGATTTGGGCAAAGCTAAAACGAGAATTGGTTCGTTGTCGAAGCGTTTATAATATAGAATGTTGTTTTTGAGTACGTAATTTCTGGAAACGCGTGCATACTGTTTTTCTACGGCATTTCTGTCTAATAGCGCTGCGAAGATTTGTGACAGGAACTGATCTTGTCGTTGCTCTAATTCTATGTTAACAGTGTTATTAAACATAACAATTTGCGTGTCGTTGCTATGGTTACTACTATGTAGGTCAAGTGCAGGTGACGGAATGGAAACATCTGTAGATAAAACTTCTGTTGTATTTAAAGATGTTCGTGACGGTCTGATTTGAAGCGTTAGTTGCCCTACTGATGAAGTAGTTTTTTTATTATACGTGTTTGACGTATTCTTGATTTCCCGTCTTACTTCTATTGTGTCTACTGGAGCTTCAACTGGAAGATCCAGAGGATTTCTGGACAAAGCATCTGGTACTTCTAAAAATTTTCCTGGCACGTATTTTATCTTGAAGTTGTACTCACTTAGCTGAACTAACAATTTACTTAGTCGTGATCCTGGATCTTTTAAATTCTTAACTGATTCTAGGGTTTTGTGATCAGTAATTATAGTAAAGTCACGGCTGTAGAGGAAATGTCGAAAATGTTTTACACTGTACACAATTGCTAACAGTTCCAGCTGTGCCACTGTCCAATTTTCCTCGTTTTTTGTTAATCGGCGACTTACAAAAGCGATTGGCTTTAGTTCATTGGTCTCCGATTTTTGTGTTAGACAACCAGCTATACCAATTCGTGATGCGTCGCAGTAAAGAAACGTTGGACGTTCATCAACAAAATGTGCTAGTACAGGGGGGTTTGAAATTAAATTTTTAAGCGTTATAAAAGCTTCTTCGCACTCATTTGACCAAATAAATTTCCGTTTTTCGCAATCCTTCGTGGTTAATTGTGTTAACGGAAAAGCTATCTGAGTTATATTTTTAATGAAACGGCGATAATAATTTACTAAACCTAAAAATGATCTGACTTGCTTAACTTTCTGTGGGCGCGGAAATTTGGTTACGGATTCAACATTTTCAGCCAGGGGTGTAAGTCCTTCGCTTGAGACGGTGTGACCTAGAATTTTAACTGATGAGAAGAAAAACCTACATTTTTCAGGTTTTAAACGAAGAGAAGCGTTTCGTAATCGTGTCAGAACTTCACGAAGAACATCAAAACAAATGGAAAACTCGGATGAATGAACAAAAACGTCATCAATGTAAAAACTTAGGTTACGATACAAAAGGTCGGATAACAACAGAGTTATGTTACGGTTAAAAGCTGCTGGGCTAATACTCAGACCCATTGGAAGTCGCTTGAATCCAAATAAGCCATTAGGAACGATGAATGCTGTAATAGGAACACTTTCTGGACAGATTTGTTGACAATAAAATGCTTGGGACAAATCAAGTGTGGTAAAATATTTGGAACCAGAAAAAGACTCTAAGATGGTACTTGTGTTGGCTATAGGAAATTTATCTTGTACAATCTTGGAATTGATTTTCTTGTAATTAACTACCAAGCGAGATGATCCATCTGGTTTACGCACAAGAAAACCTGGAGAAGCGTAAGGGGATTTAATCGGTGTAATAACGTCAGCGGCGAGAAGGTTTTTAATAACAACATCCAAATCTTTCTGCTCAGCCGGGGCGAACTTGTACGGTCCTTGAAAAACTGCTTCGGAATCAGATAACTTAATTTGGACTGGGGGTAATTTAGCCTGTGGTAAATCTGATTCTCCGGTTGAAAACACATCAGAAAACTCTAAAAGTAACTGCTTAACTTGATTGAATTGATCTAAAGATAAATCAGGAGAGATATGGATGGATTTTCCATGAATAGTTACTTCCCTAGTATTTTCGGTAGAAATAGAAGCAATAGGGGAGGTTGATAAATTATCTTGAGGAGAGAAAGCGATTTCTCCTAACAAAGTGTCACTGTAAATAATTTGGGGAACTGGAGAAACGTTACGAAGGTAAAACTTACTACCAATGCTACCAGAGCGGTTAATAAAACACACAAGAGAATTTTTTTGAAAATAATGGGAGTTGGGAGTAAAACTGTGAAACTTATAGTAACCTAACACGTGATCAACTGAAGAATTAATCTGCATATCTGACTTTGGCAGAAGAATAACTTTATCTAAAACGCGGACATTTAAGGGATCTGTAGAAATTTTACTTGACACAAGGGAAATATCTTCGACCATTGTGAACGAAATGCTTGGGTTAAGGTAAACAATACGGTCTGAATTGTTAGAAATTAAAACTTTGCGAAATTGTTTATCAAAAGCAACGGCCATAGTGTAAAGATTGTCTCTGTTTAAATTGGAAGGGTCGAGAAATAATTCTTCAATGGCTGTATCTAACGAGAATCGAACTTTTATTGTCGAAAAAGGTTTTATGAACTTAGGCTTGTAAGAAAACGTAGTCGGCAGAACAGATGGAAATGTGCGCGGTGTAGGTATAAAATCAGCTGACGACTGTGTAGGCGGGCTGGTAACCGATTGTGCTGTAGGAAGGTCAGTTGAATCGGGGGTAGTCTGAACTGAAAGCGAAGTAGGAGAATTAGTGGCAGGTTGTATCGACGAAGATGGTAAGAACTGAGTGACCGATCTTTTCCACTGAGGGTCAATTTTAATTTGGAGGTTTTTCTTACCTGGAAAATTAAACGTTAACATATTTCTCCTAAAGTTCAGAATGACGGCATAACGAATAAAAAAATCATTTCCCAGTAACAGAGAGCAATTTAAATTTCGAACTACAAAACAAGCGTGTTGTAAGTTAATATTATGTAAATTGAAGTGCAAATGGGTCTGACCCAATACCTGTAAAAGCGATTTATTCGCGGAAGAGAGTGAGATATTGTTAGTCGGTTTAACTCGGTTAATATTGACTAAATCGGCATTAACTAAACTTACATTAGCACCAGTGTCTAAAATAATTTTAATATTTACACCATTAACGCAGCCATTAATCGCTAAAGCAGAAGTGTGGATTTGGTTAACTGTATCACAAAAATCATGATTTTCTGATAAGGTAATCGGTAATTGATCATCGTGATGTTCCTGAAAAGGAAAACCTAAAAACTTAATAAGGAATTCTAGTTTCGCAACACCGGTAGGTTTCGAGTTTAAAATCGAAAAAGGTAATTTTAATGTGCACAATTTAAAAATCTCAGACAGCTGACTATGAGTTACAAAAGAATTTGTCATTGAAGTAAAATTTATACCTTGAAGAGTGTGAAATTGAAACAAGTAAGCGAAAATACGGAATACAGAATCTAACATTGCTAAACCCGAAATGCCAGTTTTCAGGCACAACGGTGTCCGTATAAGATAAAAGCGAAAATTGGAATGGAAAATCGAATTTAGAAATCGGCGAAAAGCGTCTATAAAGAAACGCGGTGGAAAGCTTTGTGAAGCTGACATAAAAATTTCCAATGCTACAGTATCAACAACAAAAATAAACCATAGTCGAAAATTAGGGTTTGTATTTGGAAAAGAAAAACTGAAGGGAAAAAACCAAAAACGAAAAGTCTTAACATTGGGTGGAGTGACGAAAAATTCAGATTTGAAATCTTGGGAAGAAATAGCACTAAACCAGCGCGATGAAGCCATGAAAAATGAACGGCGGGTTTGTATTGTTCTGTGAAAGCACTCAATACAGTGTCAACCTGTTCGCACGTTAAATCAGACTTGTTTACCAGCTTTAAAGAATCGGGAATATCCACTTCAGAAAAATTAACTAAACAGCAAGGTGCTGAAGTAGCAATTGGCTGTTTCTCTACCTGAGACGAGTTAGACAAATGTGAAGACGAAAATTTATCAGAATAATTAATAAGTGATCTAGAAGCATTAAAAGCACGCGATAATCGAGAGTTGTTGGTATTGGTAGGCGGGAGTGATAAGTACACTGTCCTATCCGATTTTCTAGTATTCGCGAAATGAAATTTTTTTCTGAAACGCCCTTTGAAAAGTGAAGAGATCGGCGAAGGATCAGAGCAAGTCTGTCCCTCGCAAATTAGCCGTTTTTTGGAAAAGTATTAAAAGGGCAGTCAGACAAAACATGATCTGTGCTCTTACAAATAAGGCAGGTGTTAACAGCGGGATGTGTCGATTGTTGGGGCGAGCGGTTGTGTTGGCTACCATTTGAAGAAGTAATTGGACAATTTTCAGTCGAATTCTTAACATTAATGGAACTGTAATTTGGACGTGTTCTGTTGCCAGAAAAATTAGAATTAGATTGCTGAAATGACCTGTTAGAATTCCCTACTCGATTGCTAACACAGTGATCGTTTTTATTATTAAAATTTTGACTATTTCGATTAAAATTGCGATTCTGAGATCCATTATGACGAGAATTATTAGCATTATTATTACTGTACTGATTATTATAATTTCTAGAATTACTACTTCTATTACTGTAATGATTAGCATTATTAGTTTGATGAACGGCGGCATTCTGGTTGTTAAAGCCGCCGGAGTTACCCTGAAAAGATCTACTATTAACATGCCTATCATTAGTTATAATATTATTACCATGATGCATTTGTATACAGTCGGGAGAATAATTGATACTATTAATGGCTGTTGATTCATTACACTGTCCATCCACACGAAAATTTAAAATATTCTGAGTGGTTTGTAGTTTTTTTAAATTGTTTCGAATAGTCGCCACTGATGTAATGTCAGACAAAGCGAGTTTATCTAAGATACTAGGCAATATACCTCGTAAGATGTATTTGCATTTGCGTGATTCGCTCATGTCTGGATCAAACTTGTGACACAAAGCTAGGATGTCGGCCATAAATGTGAAGACATTCTCCGTGACCAGCTGTTTCCTATTTTGTAACTGAATTTCAAAGTGTTCTGGAGTTGTCGACCCTGAAAAATGGTCAGTAAGATGATCCTTAAGGGAATCATATGTAATTTGTTGGTTGGCATCACCTTTCAAAATACAGTTTAAATAATTAAGGGCCGTGTCGGTAAGATACAAAGATAAAAATCGCTTCTTAAGCTCTGGAGTCCATGAATTTATTTCAGAGGCTCTTTCGTAAGTCTCAAAAAAATCTATAATGTCTTCCGAACCTCTTCCGCTAAAGGATCTCGGAGTATAAAATGGAACCTTTGGTTTCGCTGTTGCCATTTCCGTTTGTAACATGGGTACCTGTGGAGCTGGACCTGTGTTACCAAAACCTGTATTTGAACCTGCTATAATAACCTGTGTTAGATGTTGTTTTAAAGTTTCGATATCAGGGAAATTTTCCAACAACTGGCGTGGTATGTATCCAGATGTTAGTAAATACTGAAAGGCCTCAGTACGTAACTCTTCTACTTCCGTCGGATTTTTTAAAGTTTTTTTAATTAGGTTTAGAGCCCCTCTTAAATAATCTAAATCGCCGAATTTTGGCACAAAAATTTTGTACTGGTTGGCCAACAAACGGGCTTCGTCTAATTTCAAGTCCCTGATATTAACTTTGGTTAAATCGATCATGTGGTGATTTTTCGGATTACTGAAAAGATTATATTAAGAATTCAAATACTTTCATTACATACCAGATAGCCGATTAAACAGAGATAAAGTGAGCAGTGGGACAGGAAAACAATGTCAGAATGCTGTATGATCCTTATGGTGTCAGCGGTGTTAAGACGCCAAGCGCTGGCACAAATATGGAATCTCCAAAATGAGTCCTACGGTTGATCAGTCTACTGCTTATAGGTAGTAACTCCAAAACACCCACTTATCTTATAAAATAACAGAAAAATACAAAAATTAGCAAACATTCTATAGAGTTATTTTATTTTTTTAATTAATATAATAATCTTAATAATAATTATAATTATAAAGACACGCTTATTACTATATAAAGTTAATCCGATTACCGTAGTTTAAAAAGTCTAAACAAGATTAATGCATATTGTAAGAGTGGCGAATAAGTCGAACTCAGGACTCTGAATTTAAATCACTATACCACAAAATTAGCCATTGCCATGTCTATACTCTCTGTACTCGCAAAAATAAAGCGAATTCTATGGAAACTTTATTTTGTCCAAAAAAAAAGTTCATGTTCCAATAAACAAATTGCAAACAAAAATATTGTATAAATTACTTCTATAAAATACGCCAAAATAAGTAATTTAAAAGCACTATGTGGCCGTGAAATAACAGCTGATTTTAAAAGCAACGTAATGGACAATTATGTCACGTAGTTCGATAAAGCATATTATAAATATTATTTCTTAGAAAATCAAAGTTATCACATTTTTATGATTATTATAACTACAATACATAATGTTAAATAACTTAACACATTACATTTAAGTCCATTAACCTGAAATATAAGACAAAACATAAACAAACGAAGAAATGTGATTCCAACCTACAGTGAGATAAGTCCTGCAATAGAAATAAAATTAAACAACTACACTATTTATAAGCTAACTGAAAATAAAAAAAATTAATATATTAAAAATAAACTGAAGTCTTGAATTAACGATTTCGTCAATGGTCCACTGAATATCGTTCAGTACCCGGCGCCTCCACCATGTAATATATTATCGGGGGTAGACTGAAAATTGCTTAAAAATTATTATAAATAAAGATTATGTTTTAAAACGTAAATAGAGTGTATGTTAAAAATGACTTTTCGGTCATTCACCGATGTTAAGTGATCCTCCTTGACGTAGTTACCTAAATGAGAAAAAAAAAACACTTCGAAACTTACCGGGTACTGCAATCCAACAGTACCTTAATGCTGAAGGGCACCCTCGAGAAAATCGGCCCCTATAAGCCAAAAATGGCTTTATTAATAGTTTTCGCTTGGTATAGCGATCGCCTCCACCACTGAGTTTTTAGGATAAAAACTAGAAACCTGTAAAACTATGGCTAACTACGGAAGACACATTGATAAAGGGGTTTTATAACTTTCTAACTAGAAAGTTTCTCTTGACGAGCTCAGATGCTGAACAACATGAGTCCTTAAAAGAACTCTCGCCTGTGGAATTGCGAGTGAAGGTACAAAGGTATTCAGCTCACGGAATCCAATATCCAGTGGAGAAATCCATTCATGGATCACATACAAGACAATTTTGTTAAATTTCAAACCTTCAGTTCGAAACCAGTTATGCTACCACATCACAATATGTTGATTCCACATGAAACCAACTATTATAGGCACACAGTGGAGTGTACTAATTTGTATATTAAAAATTAAAATAAAACATTGCAGTTAGATGTGTCAATGTTTTCAAGCTCTTAGCAGAAACACAGGTGGTATACGGATGGTATCATTTCCGTAAAATTCTGTTGCTGACTTGAATACTCAGCATTGTTAAAACTAACTACAACTAACTTAACTAGGAATTAGGAATATATTAAAAACTATGAGGCATTTTAATTGAGGTTAATTAATTTTATTTTATTCTTTTATTTTATTCTTTTTTTTTTTTAAATTATTTTTAAAGTAATTCAAATTAAAGATATTTATATATGCTTTTATATTTTTAAATTCAAGTTTTTAAGATTTTTTATAAATATAAAACCTAGTACGAAATTTATAAAATGGGGTTATCCATTTATCTTTAAGAAAAAAATTTTTAAAATACAAGTTAATTTATTTTATAATTAAAAAAAAAAACAAAAATATACTTAAAATGATTTAACAAAACAAAACAAAGATAAACAAGACTTAGTACAAATATTTTTTTATTATTTTGATTTTAGATAACCTTTGCTGCTTTTATATATCTAATTTAAAACAAATTGGTTTGATTCTGTAAAATTAACTAACCCGAAAAAAAAATATATATAATAACCCTAACTAAATATTTATTCCTAACACTAACCATGGTTACTAGCCTACATAATTAGCTTCATTTATTGTATTTATTATCTTAAACTCTAATATTTAAATTTATATTTTATTTTACATATTTAATGGTTTAATGTTTTTTTTTTGCCTCATGATTATAAATGTACTTTACATTAAAAAAATAATAAATATATTATATTTACCTTATAAAATTTCCATAGCACATAACCACACAACGGCAGAAAACGAACTTACCAGTTTTTTAGAGACACAAAATTGACCGGGGAGAAAAACGTACAGAAACAGTAGTGGGGTTGACCAATCAGAATCAAAAAAACCGAGAGGAAAAGTAACGAAAGTTGTGATTGGTTTTAGGAAAAAGGCTGTATTTGCTGAAAAACACATACAGCCTGCAGGAGGGGAAAGAGGAGAGGTTCTTGGAAATGAACTACAAAACAACATATTTTTTCTAATTTTTCCCAGGGTAAAAAGAGCAAACTAAGGGTTTCACATAAGAGAAAGATTTAGGCCAAAAAGGCCACAAAGTTCCCAGGGTATTAGGATGGACGGATCGTGTAAAACAGTATGAGAAAACCAAGGCCTAAAGACTAGTAGGAATGAAAAACAACTTGAATAGAACTACCGAGTTGACAAATAAAATCTAACTAAGATTCCATTGTAATAAGAATTACAATTCTTTCTTTTATTAATACAAGATTAAAAATGTTCTAATAAGCCAAAGAGCACGCATACGTAAAATTTATTTAAAAAAAATCGAAAACAGGAATAGTAAGGTGAAACCTTACACTCCCCCAGCTCTGGTATTGAAAAACCCGAAGACAGTGGCCAGAGGGAAAAAAAATTGTTACCAGGCTCGAATGTAATATTTGTGATTGAAAGGGAAAACAAATCTGTTATTTACAATCACTCTTCCTTGGCATTTTAAAAATTAAAAAAAACTTTGACTCAACATTGTGTGGGTGTGTGCTGTGATACCAATATATTAGCAAAGTATTACCATTGATAACCTATCCTAATCTGCAGTATCCATCCAGGTGAAGAGACTAAAAAAAAGTTGTGACCAACGAGAAAGGCCATAAACTAACAATTATGCCAAGTGACATCTAAAGCAAAAAAAAAATTCCTTTTCCAGGGTTAAAGAAGATAAGTTGAAATAAGTAAATATTTATACATGTCTTTCACTGTGGATGATGACTGTAGATTGTAGATTGCACGTGCATTATGATCTGAGAATGCAAAGAGTTTTTAACAATATATATATACGTAACCTAATATATGAAAAAAATGAAGCTAACTTAATATCAATACAGATTCAAAACTAAAATAAAATATTAGCTACCTTTAAAAAAACTTGAGGCAAAAAGATCTTAATCAAAATTCCTAAGGTTTTAAATCTAAAAATAGAAACAAATTAAAATTAAGTAGTATTTAAGTAGTATAATTATTATTAAAATCATTATATTTTTTTTTTTTTTTTTTTTTTTTTTTTTTTTTTTTTTTTAAAGCCCTATGATTATAGATACAGTCCGCTTAAAATTGTTTTAAACAATCACGTAAATATTCAAACATTTTAATTATAATTATGTTATTGTTTTCATATTATATTTTTTGTTTAATAAATTTCAATCCAATCTGTGTAATTGGATTTGGGTGGGTCTATTTTTAACTTTAGCTTCTAAAATCTTTATTTTAATGTTCAAATAAACAATTAATATAACAATGATTACTAGAACGGAATAAACAATCCATTTTGTGAATTGATCGTTGAGAAGTATGTCTTTCCAAACGTTTGGCAATGTACTTTCTTGAAAAACTGATTCTGGTACATGATCGGAGATAGAAATTTGGGGAAAGGTTAGGTTCCATTTATGATTTATCAGGTCTGATAAGGAGGAAGTGGAAGGATAGAAGTCCGAATGAGGGAATGAAAACTTGTAATGGGTGAAAGTGGACCAGGGTGCGGGGAGTAGATGGGCTACCGCTGGCGAATTCGGAGTTCTAGAGTCACAAGGTGTGATTTTATCTATGATGATGTGATGATCTTCTAACACTTCACATTCACATGGGACCTGAATATCCAATGCGCCTGTAACGTTGACTGGAAGTTCTATTGTCGTAGATGGACAGACCAATCGGGTGTTTTGCTGTGCGTTAGTTATATAAAATCGTGACACCTGAACTTCGGTAATATACACTTCGGTTGTTCGTTTGTGGCAAATAAAGTGACATTTTTGCATTAGGCTTTGTAACGAGCCATCTGTAAGTATTTGCTTGATGCACTTGGTGTTTAGGCTGGAGTGTTGCTGAAATCTTGGGATGTAGCATAACTTATCACTTTGTAAATCGCATGAGGTGGATGGAGAAATGGTACGTACTCGTTGTTCACTTAAGATGATGTAGAGGTGTTGAGTATCTAATGAACAAATTTGGTTATTCCAGACTAGTGGAATCGGTGACACTTTGACCAGGGCATGCGATGCGGCTGTCTTAGCGATTGGAACTTGTAGTTTGAGAACAATTCTTGTAGTTGAGAAAACACAAGTCGTAATAGGCTTTTCGTAATATAAATGAAGGTTTTGTATTGGCAGTACTAATTGCTGTTTGTTTTTCATTAGTTGTGTCGATAATTTTCCCAGATCGGACTGTAACGTAATGGGTGTTACCAGTTCGCGAGGAAGCATCTTCTGTCTACATGAGGTTTGAACTGACGTCATGTGAGAGTAGTATGTGTTTAGAAATGATTGCCAATTAATATTATGAAGTACAGCCAAGATGTTATATATTTGTAGAATTTCAGTGTTTTCCGTATCCTGTATTATTTTTCCATAATAGTGTAGTTCCTCTTCTGTTTCTTTTAGAATTGACTGAACGCGATTTGTAACGGTGTCCATGTTGTGGGTTGTCTTGATTAGGTCTTGGTGATCCGAATGTATCGTTTTTGTAAGTTGATTGTAGTGATCTGTTAAATATTTCTCGTTGTAATATGTTTGATGAAGTTGATTCTCTGTGGCAGTACCGCAGCAAAAATTTAGAAATTCGCCAATGAAATCTAAAGCTCTTCTTGGTCGTTGCTGATCCAAATTAGATATTGGTAGTCCTGTTGTGAATAGGATGTTCAAAGTAGCATTCGACAGTGTCGTGATGCGCTTAAACAGTTGGCAGGCGGGAGATGTGCTGTTTCTGTCGTGAATCGCTGAGGCAAAATCATGGTGAAAATCTTGAAGTGGTTCAGCGGGTTTTCTTGGTAAGGAAAATTGTTCTAGGGGGTTATTATTTAGGGATTGGGAAACGTTTATAAGTTGAGATAAGTTCGGGAAAGGACAGGTTAAGTTTTGAAACATTGTTGAGTTTTGAGGTAAATCGGGATGGGAATCGAAGGGGAGAATGTACATTAACGGGACGGAAGAATCATACAGGTAAACATTGGAAATATTTTTTATGTGAAAACCAGAAAATAAATTAACTACTTTGTCTGCCGAAACAAAGTTTTGCCCAACAAGTGATGTAGAAGCAAAAAGAAAAAATATTTTTATACTGGAAGCCATAATCTTCAACGATCTTACAAATATAATAAAATTTAAAAAATGATATCCTTGGTTAAATTAATGAAATGTTGAAAAATAACGTAATATATCTTAAGTTTAATTATTAAGTGAAATTACCCTAAATATCTTATCTTATTACTAAATTTATGATTTTTATTAGCCTTATTACTAAAGTTACTACTATGTAGAATTGAATTCAAATTCGTTGTAAGAACGACGGTTTTTGTTTTGTGAACTTAATTTTTTTGCTGGAATACGAAAGGTGGTAGCAATAGGTTTAAGTACACTGTGGTAACAGATAGTAGATAACAGGTTTTTCTTGAGTCTGGGCACTTTCACTGTAAAACGGAAAATTTGATGTACATACGACTCTTTGTATACTAAAACAGAAGAAACGAGAGTATGTTATTTTATGTTGAAATTATTTAAAAAAATCACAATTGAACTGGGATTTCAAAAACAACGTTGCTACTCTACGGAGTTATTTTTTTTCTGCGATTTATATCATATCTAATTCAAAGGGGTGTTGTAGTTTCAAAAAATTTGTCCTGGTTGCATCTTGGTTCTGTCATTACCCAAAAATTCTAAAAATAAATAATCCAAAACTGTCCTTTGAGGAAATCTTATCGGAACAGCAAATCTAAACCTAAATCTAACAAAATTCGAATCATAACTTATCAAAAACAAATTCTAAATAGAAGAAATTCTGTTATTCTTCAAAGCAAAACTGAAACGGGGCACACCAGCCTTCTCTCTTTGGCTAATGCTACCTACCCCACAGATATTAAAACAACTAAAATCTAAAAAGAAAAAAAAAACTTAAACCAATTATAACTTAGCTAACTAACGTAGTCTACCCTTTTAAAACGTAACATAACTGCAAGAACTCCTTTTATTATATAGTTGCCGTAAACAAAATTCGTCAACCAAACCTATTTAGAAAAACCAAAAACAAGGAAAGGCAACCTAGGCTAAAAGTGTTATTAAACTAACTTAAGTTAATAACCGAAACCATACATTCATAAACCATTTGAAAACAAAAAAAAATCATTCTGAGATCCACCTGTAAATACAATACTGCACCAAAATCCATCTCTACAAATGATGCTTAAAACTTACGTTCAAAAACCAATTCATAACTACAACTGAAAGGAAAACCGAAAATAAAAAAAACCTAAAGATAAACTGTGACAACCGAAAATATGTCAACAAAACCAAGCCTGACTTAGCCGCAAAACAAATTGATAATAATAAACAAAAGAAAAGCGTAATAACCTTATGCCAAACACTATCGATACGAAACCATCTAAAATTTAACATACTGTCCAGTTCAAAACCTGCTGAAGAAAACCCAATCTAAAACCTTACTGCAAAAATAAAACTCCTGAACTTGAAATCCAACACAAACAAATTTACAACATACAAAGACCAGCTCTTGATAAACAAAATCCTTCACAATCCAAAAATCCATTTACATTGTAGGGTTAAATAAAGTAAACAAAAAAAATTCAAAGGGATGTCTTAGCAAAGAATCAGTGATAAAACGAAATATCAAAACTTGATAAAGGGTTAGAGCGGTAAGAACCCTTCGTGCAATAACCAAAAATCGAATTGTGGGGGGGGAACGTCCTAGTAATAAGTAAACAAATGAGAAAAAAAAATGTGTAGTTAATGGAAAAAAAAAACACAGGGTCACAAACAAAATATTCCACTATCCAGCCGTCGACCTAACGGGAGATTTTCTGTCGAACTTATCCTGGAAAGCGACCATGCATACCGGCCAGGTACTATCCGACTAAAACAGTGACTGCCTGCTAGCCGTACGCAACAGACCGCAGATCAGCCCCGTACGAAAATCAAGGGGGAAAAGAAATTTTGAGGTTCTGAGATGGATGAAACTCGTCGATGGTTGTCCACGATCACTTATCAAGACTTCGATCTTTCCACTCTCAACCAACATTCAAAGGCTCCAATCACTCGCTACACTCATTCAAACCATTCGAGCCCATTCATACCAAAAATCTGGTCCAGAAAAGATAACGGGTCCCTCTAACTGATCTCAACCAAAACAAAACCGCGACTGCTTTACCGGAACTGTACGAAGGGTACCTCCACACCCTATCATAGGCTCCGATAAACAATCCAAATGGAGGAAAGGAAAAGGAAGGTCGGTTAAGCTAACAACCAGAAGTGAAATTTAGGAACTGAAACACGGATTGGGCGGACGATATGAACTCTCTCATAAAATAATCATAAACTCCAAAAATCAACATCAAATACTCATTAAACTCCAAACTGTAGGGCAGCACGTTATATCTAGCGCGACCCTAAAATTAATCTGTATTATAACTGTAAATAAAAAAAGTTCACACATGTGAGTAACTGGTGTGAAACAACTTAATTGTGAGTCACACTGTATTGCACTGACCGGCTAAAACGCTCCTAAAATGAAACTGAAAAAAAAAATATACCCTATGTCCTAACTCTAGCAATCAAGGAAACAGTCCAAAACTTAAATCCTTTTAAAACAAAAACTTTAAAACATTCCAAAATATCGATTACCTATAATTATTAATTGGCAAGGCTACATGAAATTCGGCTATCTGAAATTGTAACACCATCGAAAAATAAAAACTCTTGTGGGTAGACAGAAACCAAAGATTTTATGCAACTGAGTATTTCAAACAAAAATTAGAGAAAATAAATATCTGTTAAGTGATAGTTTAACCTAATTGTAAAAAAAAATAAACAAATAATATAACTTAAACAATAATCTATCATATCAGAGTAACTTCATATCATAGTAACATCTGGAAACAAAACACAAGACATGGTTCTATTTACAAAGAAAATTTGAAACACATAATGAAAAAAATAATAAACACAATGACACACATAACTTAAGTATTGAAATAATCTTGAAAATGATGTAACAAAGTTATTTAATTTTATGTGGTTTTGAAAATACGTAGATCTACGAATGTAAACATCTTAAAAGATTTGTAATTAAAGCGACGGTTTGATCTGGTAAGAGAACTTGCTGATTATTGGTTATTGTAGTTGAATCTTTAATACATTTTCGTAGTCTATTAATATGTACTGTTTCCGGAACTAGCTTGCCAAATTTTTCCAAAAGTATTTCGTATGTTACTGGCGAAATTTGTTTAAGAATCGTATAAGGACCACGATAAAGAGTCGTAAACTTAGAAGTCTTAGAATCTTTTGATTGAGGAAAATACACGAAAACTTTATCAGACGGTTTGAAGGAAATATAGGAATGCTTTAAATCATAGTAATGCTTCTGAGATAATTGAGACTTTTGGATGAGAGCGGGAATTGTTTTCCTGACATCTTGCAACACTTGCAGCTGATGATCAATGGCGTAATCTAGTTGCTCTGTAACGAAAGGTAGATCTGCTGGACAAACGGGATGAAAACCATGTACCAAATAGAACGGGGAATGACCTATTGATTTTTGATGAGAGATGTTATAGGAGAACAAGGCAGGTTTTATGTATTCATTCCAGTTTGAGTGATTATTATTGACATAGAATTTTAGGATTTGCACTAAAGTAGAATTGAATCTCTCCACGAGTCCTTGAGACTGGGGTGCGTACGAAGAACTTGTCACATGCTGAATGCCTAATAAGGTACAGAAACGTTTGAGAAGCGCGTTAACAAAATGGGTCCCATTGTCTGTTTGAATAAATTTAGGAACACCGTAAGACAAGGAAACTTCGAGTAAAAATTTTGCAACGGTGACAGCGTCTGCTTTAACAGAAGCTTTGGCAATAGCAAAACGGGTAGCGGTGTCCAATGCAATAAGAATAAATTGATAATTGTTTTTCGCTCGTTGTAATGGGCCTAAAAAATCCAACTGTAGGCGGAAAAATGGAACTGAAGAAACTGGTATAGGCTGCAACAGACCGTGGGGTTTAGACCTGCTAGTTTTAATTTTCTGGCAGAGTTCGCATGCTTTAACAAAATTAGTGACATCAGATGACATACCTGGCCAAAAATATTTAGGTTGAAGTTTGGACAAAGTTTTAGACACACCTAAATGACCACCACCAATAGGCGAACAATGATAAAATTCTAAGGTCTGATTTACTAAAGATTTGGGCAAAGCTAAAACGAGAATTGGTTCGTTGTCGAAGCGTTTATAATATAGAATGTTGTTTTTGAGTACGTAATTTCTGGAAACGCGTGCATACTGTTTTTCTACGGCATTTCTGTCTAATAGCGCTGCGAAGATTTGTGACAGGAACTGATCTTGTCGTTGCTCTAATTCTATGTTAACAGTGTTATTAAACATAACAATTTGCGTGTCGTTGCTATGGTTACTACTATGTAGGTCAAGTGCAGGTGACGGAATGGAAACATCTGTAGATAAAACTTCTGTTGTATTTAAAGATGTTCGTGACGGTCTGATTTGAAGCGTTAGTTGCCCTACTGATGAAGTAGTTTTTTTATTATACGTGTTTGACGTATTCTTGATTTCCCGTCTTACTTCTATTGTGTCTACTGGAGCTTCAACTGGAAGATCCAGAGGATTTCTGGACAAAGCATCTGGTACTTCTAAAAATTTTCCTGGCACGTATTTTATCTTGAAGTTGTACTCACTTAGCTGAACTAACAATTTACTTAGTCGTGATCCTGGATCTTTTAAATTCTTAACTGATTCTAGGGTTTTGTGATCAGTAATTATAGTAAAGTCACGGCTGTAGAGGAAATGTCGAAAATGTTTTACACTGTACACAATTGCTAACAGTTCCAGCTGTGCCACTGTCCAATTTTCCTCGTTTTTTGTTAATCGGCGACTTACAAAAGCGATTGGCTTTAGTTCATTGGTCTCCGATTTTTGTGTTAGACAACCAGCTATACCAATTCGTGATGCGTCGCAGTAAAGAAACGTTGGACGTTCATCAACAAAATGTGCTAGTACAGGGGGGTTTGAAATTAAATTTTTAAGCGTTATAAAAGCTTCTTCGCACTCATTTGACCAAATAAATTTCCGTTTTTCGCAATCCTTCGTGGTTAATTGTGTTAACGGAAAAGCTATCTGAGTTATATTTTTAATGAAACGGCGATAATAATTTACTAAACCTAAAAATGATCTGACTTGCTTAACTTTCTGTGGGCGCGGAAATTTGGTTACGGATTCAACATTTTCAGCCAGGGGTGTAAGTCCTTCGCTTGAGACGGTGTGACCTAGAATTTTAACTGATGAGAAGAAAAACCTACATTTTTCAGGTTTTAAACGAAGAGAAGCGTTTCGTAATCGTGTCAGAACTTCACGAAGAACATCAAAACAAATGGAAAACTCGGATGAATGAACAAAAACGTCATCAATGTAAAAACTTAGGTTACGATACAAAAGGTCGGATAACAACAGAGTTATGTTACGGTTAAAAGCTGCTGGGCTAATACTCAGACCCATTGGAAGTCGCTTGAATCCAAATAAGCCATTAGGAACGATGAATGCTGTAATAGGAACACTTTCTGGACAGATTTGTTGACAATAAAATGCTTGGGACAAATCAAGTGTGGTAAAATATTTGGAACCAGAAAAAGACTCTAAGATGGTACTTGTGTTGGCTATAGGAAATTTATCTTGTACAATCTTGGAATTGATTTTCTTGTAATTAACTACCAAGCGAGATGATCCATCTGGTTTACGCACAAGAAAACCTGGAGAAGCGTAAGGGGATTTAATCGGTGTAATAACGTCAGCGGCGAGAAGGTTTTTAATAACAACATCCAAATCTTTCTGCTCAGCCGGGGCGAACTTGTACGGTCCTTGAAAAACTGCTTCGGAATCAGATAACTTAATTTGGACTGGGGGTAATTTAGCCTGTGGTAAATCTGATTCTCCGGTTGAAAACACATCAGAAAACTCTAAAAGTAACTGCTTAACTTGATTGAATTGATCTAAAGATAAATCAGGAGAGATATGGATGGATTTTCCATGAATAGTTACTTCCCTAGTATTTTCGGTAGAAATAGAAGCAATAGGGGAGGTTGATAAATTATCTTGAGGAGAGAAAGCGATTTCTCCTAACAAAGTGTCACTGTAAATAATTTGGGGAACTGGAGAAACGTTACGAAGGTAAAACTTACTACCAATGCTACCAGAGCGGTTAATAAAACACACAAGAGAATTTTTTTGAAAATAATGGGAGTTGGGAGTAAAACTGTGAAACTTATAGTAACCTAACACGTGATCAACTGAAGAATTAATCTGCATATCTGACTTTGGCAGAAGAATAACTTTATCTAAAACGCGGACATTTAAGGGATCTGTAGAAATTTTACTTGACACAAGGGAAATATCTTCGACCATTGTGAACGAAATGCTTGGGTTAAGGTAAACAATACGGTCTGAATTGTTAGAAATTAAAACTTTGCGAAATTGTTTATCAAAAGCAACGGCCATAGTGTAAAGATTGTCTCTGTTTAAATTGGAAGGGTCGAGAAATAATTCTTCAATGGCTGTATCTAACGAGAATCGAACTTTTATTGTCGAAAAAGGTTTTATGAACTTAGGCTTGTAAGAAAACGTAGTCGGCAGAACAGATGGAAATGTGCGCGGTGTAGGTATAAAATCAGCTGACGACTGTGTAGGCGGGCTGGTAACCGATTGTGCTGTAGGAAGGTCAGTTGAATCGGGGGTAGTCTGAACTGAAAGCGAAGTAGGAGAATTAGTGGCAGGTTGTATCGACGAAGATGGTAAGAACTGAGTGACCGATCTTTTCCACTGAGGGTCAATTTTAATTTGGAGGTTTTTCTTACCTGGAAAATTAAACGTTAACATATTTCTCCTAAAGTTCAGAATGACGGCATAACGAATAAAAAAATCATTTCCCAGTAACAGAGAGCAATTTAAATTTCGAACTACAAAACAAGCGTGTTGTAAGTTAATATTATGTAAATTGAAGTGCAAATGGGTCTGACCCAATACCTGTAAAAGCGATTTATTCGCGGAAGAGAGTGAGATATTGTTAGTCGGTTTAACTCGGTTAATATTGACTAAATCGGCATTAACTAAACTTACATTAGCACCAGTGTCTAAAATAATTTTAATATTTACACCATTAACGCAGCCATTAATCGCTAAAGCAGAAGTGTGGATTTGGTTAACTGTATCACAAAAATCATGATTTTCTGATAAGGTAATCGGTAATTGATCATCGTGATGTTCCTGAAAAGGAAAACCTAAAAACTTAATAAGGAATTCTAGTTTCGCAACACCGGTAGGTTTCGAGTTTAAAATCGAAAAAGGTAATTTTAATGTGCACAATTTAAAAATCTCAGACAGCTGACTATGAGTTACAAAAGAATTTGTCATTGAAGTAAAATTTATACCTTGAAGAGTGTGAAATTGAAACAAGTAAGCGAAAATACGGAATACAGAATCTAACATTGCTAAACCCGAAATGCCAGTTTTCAGGCACAACGGTGTCCGTATAAGATAAAAGCGAAAATTGGAATGGAAAATCGAATTTAGAAATCGGCGAAAAGCGTCTATAAAGAAACGCGGTGGAAAGCTTTGTGAAGCTGACATAAAAATTTCCAATGCTACAGTATCAACAACAAAAATAAACCATAGTCGAAAATTAGGGTTTGTATTTGGAAAAGAAAAACTGAAGGGAAAAAACCAAAAACGAAAAGTCTTAACATTGGGTGGAGTGACGAAAAATTCAGATTTGAAATCTTGGGAAGAAATAGCACTAAACCAGCGCGATGAAGCCATGAAAAATGAACGGCGGGTTTGTATTGTTCTGTGAAAGCACTCAATACAGTGTCAACCTGTTCGCACGTTAAATCAGACTTGTTTACCAGCTTTAAAGAATCGGGAATATCCACTTCAGAAAAATTAACTAAACAGCAAGGTGCTGAAGTAGCAATTGGCTGTTTCTCTACCTGAGACGAGTTAGACAAATGTGAAGACGAAAATTTATCAGAATAATTAATAAGTGATCTAGAAGCATTAAAAGCACGCGATAATCGAGAGTTGTTGGTATTGGTAGGCGGGAGTGATAAGTACACTGTCCTATCCGATTTTCTAGTATTCGCGAAATGAAATTTTTTTCTGAAACGCCCTTTGAAAAGTGAAGAGATCGGCGAAGGATCAGAGCAAGTCTGTCCCTCGCAAATTAGCCGTTTTTTGGAAAAGTATTAAAAGGGCAGTCAGACAAAACATGATCTGTGCTCTTACAAATAAGGCAGGTGTTAACAGCGGGATGTGTCGATTGTTGGGGCGAGCGGTTGTGTTGGCTACCATTTGAAGAAGTAATTGGACAATTTTCAGTCGAATTCTTAACATTAATGGAACTGTAATTTGGACGTGTTCTGTTGCCAGAAAAATTAGAATTAGATTGCTGAAATGACCTGTTAGAATTCCCTACTCGATTGCTAACACAGTGATCGTTTTTATTATTAAAATTTTGACTATTTCGATTAAAATTGCGATTCTGAGATCCATTATGACGAGAATTATTAGCATTATTATTACTGTACTGATTATTATAATTTCTAGAATTACTACTTCTATTACTGTAATGATTAGCATTATTAGTTTGATGAACGGCGGCATTCTGGTTGTTAAAGCCGCCGGAGTTACCCTGAAAAGATCTACTATTAACATGCCTATCATTAGTTATAATATTATTACCATGATGCATTTGTATACAGTCGGGAGAATAATTGATACTATTAATGGCTGTTGATTCATTACACTGTCCATCCACACGAAAATTTAAAATATTCTGAGTGGTTTGTAGTTTTTTTAAATTGTTTCGAATAGTCGCCACTGATGTAATGTCAGACAAAGCGAGTTTATCTAAGATACTAGGCAATATACCTCGTAAGATGTATTTGCATTTGCGTGATTCGCTCATGTCTGGATCAAACTTGTGACACAAAGCTAGGATGTCGGCCATAAATGTGAAGACATTCTCCGTGACCAGCTGTTTCCTATTTTGTAACTGAATTTCAAAGTGTTCTGGAGTTGTCGACCCTGAAAAATGGTCAGTAAGATGATCCTTAAGGGAATCATATGTAATTTGTTGGTTGGCATCACCTTTCAAAATACAGTTTAAATAATTAAGGGCCGTGTCGGTAAGATACAAAGATAAAAATCGCTTCTTAAGCTCTGGAGTCCATGAATTTATTTCAGAGGCTCTTTCGTAAGTCTCAAAAAAATCTATAATGTCTTCCGAACCTCTTCCGCTAAAGGATCTCGGAGTATAAAATGGAACCTTTGGTTTCGCTGTTGCCATTTCCGTTTGTAACATGGGTACCTGTGGAGCTGGACCTGTGTTACCAAAACCTGTATTTGAACCTGCTATAATAACCTGTGTTAGATGTTGTTTTAAAGTTTCGATATCAGGGAAATTTTCCAACAACTGGCGTGGTATGTATCCAGATGTTAGTAAATACTGAAAGGCCTCAGTACGTAACTCTTCTACTTCCGTCGGATTTTTTAAAGTTTTTTTAATTAGGTTTAGAGCCCCTCTTAAATAATCTAAATCGCCGAATTTTGGCACAAAAATTTTGTACTGGTTGGCCAACAAACGGGCTTCGTCTAATTTCAAGTCCCTGATATTAACTTTGGTTAAATCGATCATGTGGTGATTTTTCGGATTACTGAAAAGATTATATTAAGAATTCAAATACTTTCATTACATACCAGATAGCCGATTAAACAGAGATAAAGTGAGCAGTGGGACAGGAAAACAATGTCAGAATGCTGTATGATCCTTATGGTGTCAGCGGTGTTAAGACGCCAAGCGCTGGCACAAATATGGAATCTCCAAAATGAGTCCTACGGTTGATCAGTCTACTGCTTATAGGTAGTAACTCCAAAACACCCACTTATCTTATAAAATAACAGAAAAATACAAAAATTAGCAAACATTCTATAGAGTTATTTTATTTTTTTAATTAATATAATAATCTTAATAATAATTATAATTATAAAGACACGCTTATTACTATATAAAGTTAATCCGATTACCGTAGTTTAAAAAGTCTAAACAAGATTAATGCATATTGTAAGAGTGGCGAATAAGTCGAACTCAGGACTCTGAATTTAAATCACTATACCACAAAATTAGCCATTGCCATGTCTATACTCTCTGTACTCGCAAAAATAAAGCGAATTCTATGGAAACTTTATTTTGTCCAAAAAAAAAGTTCATGTTCCAATAAACAAATTGCAAACAAAAATATTGTATAAATTACTTCTATAAAATACGCCAAAATAAGTAATTTAAAAGCACTATGTGGCCGTGAAATAACAGCTGATTTTAAAAGCAACGTAATGGACAATTATGTCACGTAGTTCGATAAAGCATATTATAAATATTATTTCTTAGAAAATCAAAGTTATCACATTTTTATGATTATTATAACTACAATACATAATGTTAAATAACTTAACACATTACATTTAAGTCCATTAACCTGAAATATAAGACAAAACATAAACAAACGAAGAAATGTGATTCCAACCTACAGTGAGATAAGTCCTGCAATAGAAATAAAATTAAACAACTACACTATTTATAAGCTAACTGAAAATAAAAAAAATTAATATATTAAAAATAAACTGAAGTCTTGAATTAACGATTTCGTCAATGGTCCACTGAATATCGTTCAGTACCCGGCGCCTCCACCATGTAATATATTATCGGGGGTAGACTGAAAATTGCTTAAAAATTATTATAAATAAAGATTATGTTTTAAAACGTAAATAGAGTGTATGTTAAAAATGACTTTTCGGTCATTCACCGATGTTAAGTGATCCTCCTTGACGTAGTTACCTAAATGAGAAAAAAAAAACACTTCGAAACTTACCGGGTACTGCAATCCAACAGTACCTTAATGCTGAAGGGCACCCTCGAGAAAATCGGCCCCTATAAGCCAAAAATGGCTTTATTAATAGTTTTCGCTTGGTATAGCGATCGCCTCCACCACTGAGTTTTTAGGATAAAAACTAGAAACCTGTAAAACTATGGCTAACTACGGAAGACACATTGATAAAGGGGTTTTATAACTTTCTAACTAGAAAGTTTCTCTTGACGAGCTCAGATGCTGAACAACATGAGTCCTTAAAAGAACTCTCGCCTGTGGAATTGCGAGTGAAGGTACAAAGGTATTCAGCTCACGGAATCCAATATCCAGTGGAGAAATCCATTCATGGATCACATACAAGACAATTTTGTTAAATTTCAAACCTTCAGTTCGAAACCAGTTATGCTACCACATCACAATATGTTGATTCCACATGAAACCAACTATTATAGGCACACAGTGGAGTGTACTAATTTGTATATTAAAAATTAAAATAAAACATTGCAGTTAGATGTGTCAATGTTTTCAAGCTCTTAGCAGAAACACAGGTGGTATACGGATGGTATCATTTCCGTAAAATTCTGTTGCTGACTTGAATACTCAGCATTGTTAAAACTAACTACAACTAACTTAACTAGGAATTAGGAATATATTAAAAACTATGAGGCATTTTAATTGAGGTTAATTAATTTTATTTTATTCTTTTATTTTATTCTTTTTTTTTTTTTTAAATTATTTTTAAAGTAATTCAAATTAAAGATATTTATATATGCTTTTATATTTTTAAATTCAAGTTTTTAAGATTTTTTATAAATATAAAACCTAGTACGAAATTTATAAAATGGGGTTATCCATTTATCTTTAAGAAAAAAATTTTTAAAATACAAGTTAATTTATTTTATAATTAAAAAAAAAACAAAAATATACTTAAAATGATTTAACAAAACAAAACAAAGATAAACAAGACTTAGTACAAATATTTTTTTATTATTTTGATTTTAGATAACCTTTGCTGCTTTTATATATCTAATTTAAAACAAATTGGTTTGATTCTGTAAAATTAACTAACCCGAAAAAAAAATATATATAATAACCCTAACTAAATATTTATTCCTAACACTAACCATGGTTACTAGCCTACATAATTAGCTTCATTTATTGTATTTATTATCTTAAACTCTAATATTTAAATTTATATTTTATTTTACATATTTAATGGTTTAATGTTTTTTTTTTTGCCTCATGATTATAAATGTACTTTACATTAAAAAAATAATAAATATATTATATTTACCTTATAAAATTTCCATAGCACATAACCACACAACGGCAGAAAACGAACTTACCAGTTTTTTAGAGACACAAAATTGACCGGGGAGAAAAACGTACAGAAACAGTAGTGGGGTTGACCAATCAGAATCAAAAAAACCGAGAGGAAAAGTAACGAAAGTTGTGATTGGTTTTAGGAAAAAGGCTGTATTTGCTGAAAAACACATACAGCCTGCAGGAGGGGAAAGAGGAGAGGTTCTTGGAAATGAACTACAAAACAACATATTTTTTCTAATTTTTCCCAGGGTAAAAAGAGCAAACTAAGGGTTTCACATAAGAGAAAGATTTAGGCCAAAAAGGCCACAAAGTTCCCAGGGTATTAGGATGGACGGATCGTGTAAAACAGTATGAGAAAACCAAGGCCTAAAGACTAGTAGGAATGAAAAACAACTTGAATAGAACTACCGAGTTGACAAATAAAATCTAACTAAGATTCCATTGTAATAAGAATTACAATTCTTTCTTTTATTAATACAAGATTAAAAATGTTCTAATAAGCCAAAGAGCACGCATACGTAAAATTTATTTAAAAAAAATCGAAAACAGGAATAGTAAGGTGAAACCTTACACAATCTGAAAAAAAAACATTTTTTACGTGAAAACAGCCTCTCCAAGAATTTCAGCAGACATGGCGGCTACCCTATCTTGTAGCGCATAAAATTTTAGTAAATGAGGCGATTTTTAAAATAATCGTAGGACCAGTTTTCGTGAAAATCGCAAAAAACTGAAAAATGATACGAATAAACTACTACTTCCGTTTGACCGTTTTTGATGAAAATGTTCGTGTTGGGTCCAGTTGTAGTATCTAAATTAAGTTTTAAGTTTCAAGTTCGTACGAGGTTCCGTTCTTGAGATATTTTGTTCACACGCACACACACACACACACACCCACACAGAGACCAATCGTAAAAGCATGTGTTTTGGGTTCAGGGGGTCTGAAAACGTGTAAATCTGTTGAAAACTCGATTTCGAAAAATCGACATGAAAACAATACTTTCCTTCCTATGCATTTATGTGTCTTTTAGGCAAGTGAAAGTTAAAATTATTAATTGACGCTAAAAAGCGTTCTAGCAAAAACTCTTTGCCATAAAAGTTGTAAATTTTTCAATTTTTTACAATTTTTATTATGTACACCGTTGTTTTAAAATGCATGACAAGGCTGCAATCTGAAAACCCATCAGGCCCAAATAATTTAAGCAGACATTTCTGCTGAAACCCGTTGAAAAATTCATCGGTCCCTTCTTTTTTACTTTCTCTTGCCTATGTGAATATATAGGAAGGAAAGTATTGTTTTCATGTCGATTTTTCGAAATCGAGTTTTCAACAGATTTACACGTTTTCAGACCCCCTGAACCCAAAATACATGCTTTTAGCGATTGGTCTGTGTGTGTGTCTGTGTGTTTGTGTGTGTGTGTGTGTGTACAAAATATCTCAAGAACGGAACATCGTACGAACTTGAAACTTGAAACTTAAGTTACATACCACTACCGGACCCGACACAAACATTTTCATCAAAATCGGTCAACCAGAAGTAGTAGTTTATTCGTATAATTTTTCACTTTTTTGTGATTTTCTCAAAAACTGGTCCTACGATTTTTTTAAAAATCGCCTGGTTTATTAAATTTTTTATTCTCTACAAGATAGGGTAGACGCCATGTTTGCTAAAATTCTGCGTGATGCTGTTTTTACGTAAAAACATTTTCTTTTTAAGATTGCGGCTTTAATATGCATTTTAGCGCAAAACGTTATATAATAAAAGTTGTAGAGAATATAAAATTCTACAACTTTTATTCCCAACATTTTTTTGTATAATGCTTAGTTTAGCGGTAATTAGCAATTTTCTGTTTTTTTCTCACGAAAACGTGTGAAAAGTCGATTTTGTAAAGATTTCGGCCTTAGAATGCATTTTACGACAAAAGTGTATAAAATAAAATTTATAGGAAATTAAGAGATCTACAACTTTTATTTTAACCATTTTTTTGTACAGTGCCTAGTTAAGCGTGAATGAGCGATTTTCCGTATTTTTAAGCTAAACTGAGGTTGATTTTCATTTTGCGTCTTTCACTCATGATTAAAATAAAGTTATGTTTTTGAGGTTAGTTTTTTGTTTATTTCTAATGTTTTATTACTAATATTAGGTTTATTGTTAATTATTTTCACTGGCAAGAGAAAGTCGTGTGAGTGTTTCACACCAGATTTTTTTTTTAGTGAAAAAGAGATTAAATTATTTAATTTAAGCAGACATTTCTGCTGAAACCCGTTTAAAAATTCAACGGTTTCTTCTTTTTTCAATATGCACTACACAAATTTATTTTCTTGTGACAAATAACGGTAGATTTAACATAAATAACAATTAGCCTACCCGTACTTTATATTTTGTGAAATAAATAATTTATAAACATTGTATGAACGTAAATTGGTGAGTGTAACATTCTGAAGGACTTAAACACCGCGAAAACGATGACGTGCGTGTATTAGTAACGAAATTATTTAGTACAAGCTTCACTTTAACACGTACTAATATCTGTGTTAACACCTTCTTCGTATAATAACTTATATTTTTCTTTAACACATTGACTCTCTCTTTCTTCGCGTGATACTATTAACCCCTTAATGAGACATAATGAGCAACACTGTGACGTCATTTGTCAAATATTAAATTATTACCAACCTTATGTCATCTGATAAGAAATTATTTACGATTTTCTTGCCAAAATTTATGTTTGGTTATCGTTTTGAAGGATGCTGTTTCTAATGGCGTCCTTAATGCTATTTTCCCAGATTATTACGCTGGATTTTTTTTTAACTACAGCTGCCTCTCTCTTAAGTTGTTGTGTGTAAAAAAATGAATGTTTTTTTTAAAGTGATTACGTCTGTAGTGTTGTTGTTTAGGTCAACAGCTAAAAGGCTGGTTTGAACCTCTAGAGGTTTTATTAAGTAAAACGAGGAGTGAGGTGGTTTACCGTTGCCACAACCCACTGAGTGGAAAAGTACGCTTATCAGCATGCCGGGCCCTCTGAAAAGCACATATTTTCCACTCTGTAAATGACACCTTCACTTCATTCACCACAGGGTCTGGCTGTATAATGAAATTCATTACTTTCAGAGGATGTAACTCTGATTAGTTTCTTTTACACCTCTACCTCTTCTGTTCTTAAATGGTTTAGTTATTTAATTGGCTGACCATGTGTAAGAAACAGAACTATTTATTTTAGCCCTGCAACTAACAGATTGAGTGTAAATAATTTGACAATCCACCTCTCTGTTATGGGCAGTCTGTTATTGCTCTATGAATCCTAATTAGAATTTTTCAAAAATAATTACCTATATTAATTGTATTTATGTACAAAAAGTGACTTGTGGGTTCGATTGACCTTCCCCTTGGTCATACTGGTACCGTTTTGTTTTTCATACGACTTCTGTTTAAACATGACAATTTATTAACTCCATTTTAGTCAGTTCAGTTCTTCGTTTCAGTTGTAATATTAGTTAAAACTGATGTGTGGAACATCAAAACTAAATGTTTAACTGAAACTAAAACTGAAAGCTGGCTCAATGGGAAAATTTTTCTATTTTTTTTCTCACGAAATCGTGTAAAAAATAGATTTTTTTTAAAGATTTCAGCCTTAGTATGCATTTTACGACAAAAGTGTATATAATAACATTTATAGGAAATTAAAAGATCTACAACTTTTATTTGAGCATTTTTTCTACAGAGGCTTCTTTAGCGTGAAAGAGTGATTTTCCATATTTTTAAGCCAAACTGAGGTCGATTTTCATATTGCGTCTTTCACTCATGATTAAAATAAGGTTATGTTTTTTGAGGTTAGTTTTTTATTTATTTATAATGTTTTATTACTAATGTTAGGTTATATTGTTAATTATTTGCATTGGCAAGAGAAAGTCGTGTGAGTGTTTCACACCAGGTTTTTAAGTTACGAGATATTTTCATTAACAAATTTTATAAAATCGCGAAACACGACATAAAAATCAGCATGCGAAAAACTTTTCAGTCTTTTAAATATGTTGGAATGAAATAAATGGAAAATTTTTAATTAATTTAGTTTAATTAATTAATTGTAGTGAAGGAATTATTTAAATTAGTCGAAAAGTGCAACGGAATTCATCTTACAAATAGAAAAATTATGGGAATTCCACCAATTGAAAACGAAACAAATAGCTAAATAAAAATAGAAACTAAAAGGTACCTACTTGTTATTTAGGGCCTATGTTATATTAAATCATAAAACAAGGAATGATTCCGGGTAGATTGAAACAATATATTATATATAAATAAACCTTTTATAATATTTAATTAATGGACATGTCATTCAAATGATTATCTATTAATAGAACAATAAAAACATAAAAAAATGTAGATTTATGGTAAATGTGATGTATGGATGATTAAAGTAAAGCGCATGCGTGAATGGAAACGGATATGATAAAAGATATGAAGTTTAAATAAACGTTTTATCAATTATCAATAAATAAAGAACGTTACAAAAAACCACAGGTATTTAAATTACGTATCCCCTATTCATCATTGATGCAACTCAGGTGGAATTGTGTTATTTATAATTTATTACTAACTAATAATAGAAATAACATGACGTTATGGTTTCACTACATTAATATTTATTACAGTTTTTATATTACTTAATGTCTGTAATAAAAATATATTACATGAAATTCTTTTGGTGTTTATTCAATCTTTAGAATATAAAATTTGAATCATCCATTTCAGGAAGCTCATAATCCAAAAATTTACTAGTTTTTACTTTCTCTTGCCTATATGAATATATAGGAAGGAAAGTATTGTTTTCATGTCGATTTTTCGAAATCGAGTTTTCACCGGATCTATACGTTTTCAGACCCCCTGAACCCACACAAACATGTTTTTAGCGATTGGTCTGTGTGTGTGTGTGTGTGTGTGTGTGTGTGTGTGTGTGTGTGTGTATGTGAACAGAATATCTCAAGAACGGAACATCGTACGAACTTGAAACTTGAAACTTAAGTTACGTACCACTACCGAACTCGACACGAACATTTTCATCAAAATCGGTCCACCGGAAGTGGTAGTTAATTCGTGTAATTTTTTACTTTTTTGCGATTTTCTCAAAAACTAGTCCTACGATTTTTTTTAAAATCAACTGGTTTACTACATTTTTTATGCTCTACAATATAGGGTAGGCGCCATGTTTGCTGAAATTCTGCTTGAGGCTGTTTTTACGTAAAAACATTTTCTTTTTAAGATTGCGGCTTTAATATGCATTTTAGCGCAAAACGTTATATAATAAAAGTTGTAAAAAATGTAAAATTCTACAACTTTTATTTCAAACATTTTTTTGTATAACGCTTAGTTTAGCGGTAATTTGCGATTTTCTGTTTTTTTTTCTCACGAAAACGTGAGAAAAATCGATTTTTTTAACATTTCGGTCTTAGTATGCATTTTACGACAAAAGTGTATATAATTAAATTTATTGAAAATTAAAAGATCTACAACTTTTGTTTAAAGCATTTGTCTCTACAGAGCCTAGTTTAGCGTGAAAGCGTGATTTTCCGTACTTTTAAGCCAAACTGAGTTCGATTGTCATTTTGCGTCATTCACTCATGATTAAAATAAGGTTATGTTTTTGAGGTTAGTTTTTGTTTATTTCTAATATTTTATTAATAATGTTAGGTTTATTATTAATTATTTGCATTGGCAAGAGAAAGTTGTGTGAGTGTTTCACACCAGATTTTTTACTTTCTCTTGCCTATATGAATATACAGGGTGATTCATGAAGTTCTCCCCCCACTTCTACAGCACATTGTACTAGTAAAAATAATGAAAAAATGTTATATAAACATAGGTCCGAAAACGCTTCGTTAGCGAGTTACAGCTAGCGAAAGATTTCGCCTGAATTCCTGGGCAAAGAGTAAAATAAAGCCATACTGAACTTTTGGAAAGGTTAATTAAGTAAGAAATGTCGTGGATTCTTATGTAATTTTACCTGATAAAGCTAATAAAATAGGTTTCAGAACTGTACCTGTAGTAGTTTTTGAGGGATTCACGGTTAAATGCAAAAAATTGGGGCACGAAACAATGTTTTTTTAAGTTTCATGTACAATAACTTTGTTAAATTGGTAATAAATACATAAAATCAACAAACATTAATTGTAGAGAATTTAATTCTGAGAAAATTGATATAATCAAAGTCTAAAATAAAACAGAAATAAGTATCAAAAAATCGATTTTATTCAGTATAATACATTACTATCTGTAAAGAAATACCGTACGGTATTTAGTTAAAATAAAACAAAAACAAAATGTTTGTTCCTTAATGATGAGATAAATTGAGAAAACAAGATGAACTGTTAAATAAATTTGTTTGTAAATAAAAATATCATGTTTTATTACGTTGTATTTTTTTTTAAATAAAAATTTACATTAAATGTTCGAAAATAAATGAAGCAAACATTTTACAATTATTGTTTACTAATAATCGAAATGCAGTTTTTTGTTTTGTTAATTTCTAAGTTGGTAACGCACGAATAACAGCTGATCAACAATGGTATTCTGTACTGTTACGTTAGAACTGTGTATTAGTGGTGTTTTGCAAGCTACAGCAGGAGATCGGGTTCTGTGAATCGTGTTATTAAATGCAATTTTTTTGTGAGTTATAATTCGATTGTTTATTCAGCGAAAAAATGCCTTACTTATTTACATCAGAGGAATACGCTGATATGGTTTTTATTTTGGGTTACTGTAATGGTAATGCTAGGAGCTGCTGTAGTAGAATATGAACTACGTTACCCTAATAGGAGGATTCCAGATACCAAAACAATTTCAGGAACTTTTCGTACTCTTCGGGAAACAGGATCACTACCAAGTACTAGAACCAATTATGAACGAGCTGTCCAACTTGATGATGATATTGTTATTAATGCTGTTCATCGCAGTCCAGGTGTAAGTACACGACGTATTTCTAGGCGGATAGGAGTTTCGCAGTCAACGGTGTGGAGGTCACTAAATCGAAACAAATTTTATCCGTTTCATAAACAAAAGGTTCAACATCTACAGCCAGGGGATGGTCCGCTTCGCTTGGAGTTTTGCAACTTTTTGAATATTAATAATCAACTCTACAAGCGTATTTTGTTTACGGATGAGGCACAATTCACTCGGGATGGTGTCAATAACTTGCACAATGAACACTCATGGGCAGAAGAAAATCCACATGAGGTAGTGGAACAGAACTTTCAACACCGATTTAGCGTCAATGTCTGGTGTGGCCTTTTGCACAATCGGCTGATTGGACCTTTCATATTACCTGGACGCCTAAATGCTGAGTTGTATTTGCATTTCCTTCAAGAAGAGTTGCCGCAGCTGTTAGAGAATGTTCCTTTACGTCTCAGACAAAATTTGTACTTCCAGCATGACGGAGCACCTCCCCACTTTTCACGTGCCGTTTCTGCTTATTTAAATCATCAATTTCCTGGACACTGGATTGGTCGTGGAGGGCCTCACCTTTGGCCACCAAGATCCCCAGATCTATCTCCATTGGATTATTGCATCTGGGGATGGATGAAAGACATTGTATACAAGACAAAAGTGAATTCTCGTGATGAATTAATTGCCCGTATTATGGATTCGGCTGTGCAGATACAGGGAAGCCCTGAAAAATTAAGAAACGCAACAAAAGCAATACACAAACGTGCTGCAAAATGTATTGATAATGATGGCCTCATTTTCGAACATCTATTATAAAAAGGTGCGTACGGTTGGCCCAACCTGATTAATTTTGCTTAAAACTAGTAATGTATTATACTGAATAAAATCGATTTTTTGATACTTATTTCTGTTTTATTTTAGACTTTGATTATCAATTTTCTCAGAATTAAATTCTCTACAATTAATGTTTGTTGATTTTATGTATTTATTACCAATTTAACAAAGTTATTGTACATGAAACTTAAAAAAACATTGTTTCGTGCCCCAATTTTTTGCATTTAACCGTGAATCCCTCAAAAACTACTACAGGTACAGTTCTGAAACCTATTTTATTAGCTTTATCAGGTAAAATTACATAAGAATCCACGACATTTCTTACTTAATTAACCTTTCCAAAAGTTCAGTATGGCTTTATTTTACTCTTTGCCCAGGAATTCAGGCGAAATCTTTCGCTAGCTGTAACTCGCTAACGAAGCGTTTTCGGACCTATGTTTATATAACATTTTTTCATTATTTTTACTAGTACAATGTGCTGTAGAAGTGGGGGGAGAACTTCATGAATCACCCTGTATAGGAAGGTTGTTGTTCAGGTCATCAGCCGAAAAGCTGGTTTGAACCTCTAGAGGTTTTCACTAAGTAAAACGAGGAGTGAGGTGGTTTACCATTGCCTTCCTCACTGAGTGGAAAAGTACGCTTATCAGCATGCCGGGCCCTCTGAAAAGCACTCACTTTCCACTCTGCAAATGACACTTTCACTTCATTCACCACAGGCTCCAACTGTATAATGAAATTCATTACTTTGAGAGAAGATAGCTCTGATTAGTGTCTTTTACACCTCTACCTCTTCTGCTCTTAAATGATTCAGTAATTTAATTGGCTGACCATGTGATAAGAAACAGAACTATTTATTTTAGCCCTGCAACAAACAGATTGAGTGTAAATAATTTGACACTCCACCTGTCTGTTATGGGCAGATAGGAAGGAAAGTATTGTTTTCATGTCGATTTTAAGAAATCGAGTTTTCACAGGATCTACACGTTTTCAGACCCCCTGAACCCAACCAAACATGTTTTTGCGATTGGTCTGTTGTGTGTGTGTGTGTGTGTGTGTGTGTGAACAGAATATCTCAAGAACGGAACATCGTACAAACTTGAAACTTGAAACTTAAGTTACATACCACTAACGGACCCGATACGAACATTTTCATCAAAATCGGTCAACCAGAAGTAGTAGTTTATTCGTGTAATTTTTCACTTTCTTGTTCGTGAGATATTCTGTTCTCACACACAAACACACACACACGCGCGCGCGCGCGCGGACACACACACACAGACCAATCGCTAAAAACATGTTTGTGTGGGTTCGGGGGGTCTGAAAACGTGTAGGCTAGATCCGGTGAAAAGTCGATTTCGAAAAATCGACTTGAAAACAATACTTTCTTTCCTATATATTCATATAGGCAAGCGAAAGTAAAAAACAGTATAAGTTAGGATTGTAGGCCTACTCCAATTTATTTCAGAAACACCTTAAGTCGAAATTTTCAGTTTCTTTTTAAACAAGTGGCCGTTCTTTAAAAAGATAAAAATATACTTTTTATATTAAAGAGAACAGCCCTCTGAACAAATTATATTTTTTAATATTACTTTTTATTGAAACGTAGTTAATTACCAGTTTTTTTTATTTTTCTAAAAGTTAGTTTTTTTAACTTATGGGCTTTCTGAAATGACTGATTCATTTCTTCTTCTTTTTCTCTTCACAGGTTAGGCATTTCTACCTGTTCCGGCACCTATCTTTTCTTCAGCCTGCCAAAGTCTCTCCTTCCTGCTGGTGTTTATCTCTTAGCTAAATCAGGTAAGCTGTTTTTTTTGGCATTCTATTAAATGATAAACCCTTTGGGCATGATACAATTTAATTTTTTTATTGTGTGGAAAAAATCCTTGATAGACGTTAAGAATTTTTTCCGCAGTTTCGATGTTTTACCTCCGTTCTCATCGCTACTGTGTGTCAAGGCTGGAACTGCCTCCGTCTTATAAAACTTTCACGTTGTTTCGGGTTTTAGTTTTTGCCTGTGCTTATGAATCGTCCCAATATCTGATTAATTTATCAGATTAACTCCGCCAACGGTTTTATTAAATTCCGCCGGTTGCAAGCCCGGGGCTCCGTCTCTTAAGCGATGGAGAAGGAGGAGTAACAACCTCGTTAAAAAGTCTGGGTCCATCTGACTCCGGATGGTAGCTTCCCGTTATTTGCAGCTGACTCGGATGGTAGCTTCCCGTTATTTGCAGCTGACTCGGATGGTAGCTTCCCGTTATTTGCAGCTGACTCGGATGGTAGCTTCCCGTTATTTGTAGCTGACTCGAATGGTAGCTTCCCGTTATTTGCAGCTGACTCGGATGGTAGCTTCCCGTTGTTTGCAGCTGACTCGGATGGTAGCTTTCCGTTATTTGTAGCTGACTCGGATCGTATCTTCCCGTTATTTGTAGCTGACTCGGATCGTAGCTTCCCGTTATTTGTAGCTGACTCGGATGGTAGTTTCCCGTTATTTGTAGCTGACTCGGATGGTAGCTTCCCGTTATTTGTAGCTGACTCGAATGGTAGCTTCCCGTTATTTGCAGCTGACTCGGATGGTAGCTTCCCGTTGTTTGCAGCTGACTCGGATGGTAGCTTCCCGTTATTTGTAGCTGACTCGGATCGTAGCTTCCCGTTATTTGTAGCTGACTCGGATGGTAGCTTCCCGTTATTTGTAGCTGACTCGGATGGTAGTTTCCCGTTATTTGTAGCTGACTCGGATGGTAGCTTCCCGTTATTTGTAGCTGACTCGGATGGTAGCTTCCCGTTGGCTGCTACCTACGGTTACTAGACGAATATGATCAACGATCTTGAAAGTGGATGAGGAAGAATTTGTGAACGGCGGAGAAGGCGGAAGAGCCTGTAGGAGTAAACCCTGAAGGAAAATCAAATGTATAATCTGGTCAACGGTCTCAAAGCAGAGGAGGATAGATACCCAACGGTGAAGAAAGCTTAAGAACCTGGGAGGTGGGTGTCCGAATGAAACCCAGGATGCATTCAGACGCCTTGAAATGGCAGTCCTATCACTGAACTCTCCTAAAAGGCCTTGTTAACGCGTTCAGGGGAAATAAAAATTGCTCAAAACACTCTAAATGGCCTTGGAAATAGGACTGGCACAAATATACATCAATATGCGGGACCTCTTTTGTAGGTATATATTGTTAATCCCTAACGTTTGTAAGTTTAATACAAATAACTCTATGACCCAATCAGATGAAGATGATATGTATGACGTGTACTGCCCGTTCCCAAGCTTTGTGCAGCTGAGAGGTATGCATTACGTCACTACAACTGTGAGAGATTGCGTTAGTAGTAGTAACGTTTTACTTGTATTATGTTTGTAGTAGTCAAGGGTACTATCCTAACTACATTTATATATTCTGTGTCGCCGTCTACAGTGAATAGTGAAAACAACACCAACGTACAGTATTCAGATGAAATAATGTCCCCTAGCCGTGGGAGTGAGAGAACGGATAACGCTCTCACTCGTACAAGCCATACGCGCCGTTCCTATAGCATTGTCGTATAATTTTACTCATTGTTGTGAGCAAGCGTTTATGGATGCAGTAAACTAACAAGCAAGATAACGACTGTAGTATGTTTTCAGATTTGGATTATAACGGTAAAGACCTTTGAGCGCATGCGTAGTTATGCCACATATCTCCCTCTCACTCGCTCGGCTATGGGACATTAGTTCGTCTGATACCTATATGTCACCGCACTAGGCAGCCTACTGCCTAACGAATAGCAATGAAATGATTAGTACAGTGTTATGACGTAACAGCAGTCTGGTACTTCGTCTGTCCCCTTCATCCCGCAGCTGCACAAAGCTTAGATTCATACAGTAAATGAGGTGTAGTCTTGTACAGACTCGGAGACTATGATTAATTGAACCCCAACCGTCAAAGTACGTCGGTAACCGCTCTCTGGTATTCAAATCCGTATAAAAGTGACTACCTTTATTAGGATTCTAAAACAGATTGTCAATTGTTACATTCTCTTGCCTATATGAATATATAGGAAGGAAAGTTTTGTTTTCATATCGATTTTAACTAATCTACTCTTCACCTCATATACACGTAAACAGACCCCCTGAACCCAAAAAAACATGTTTTTAGCGATTGGTCTGTGTGTGTGTGTGTGTGTGTGTGTGTGTGTGTGTGTATGCAAAATATCTGAAGAACGGAACAACGTACGAACTTGAAACTTGAAATTTAAGTTACCTACCACTACCGGACCCGACACGAACATTTTCATCGAAATCGGTCAACCGGAAGTAGTAGTTAATTTATGTCATTTTTCACTTTTTTGCGATTTCTCAAAAACTGGTCCTACGATTTTTTTAAAAATCGCCTCATTTACTAAATTTTTTATGCTCTACATGATAGGGTAGACGCCATGTTAGCTGAAATTCTTGGTGAGGCTGTTTTCGCGTAAAAAAATTTTTCATTTAAGATTGCGGCTTTAATATGCATTTCAGCGCAAAAATGTACATAATAAAAGTTGTAGAAAATTTAATATCCTACAACGTTTATTTCAAACATTTTTTTGTATAACTCTTATTTCAGCGGTAATTAGCGATTTTCTGTTTTTTCTCACAAAAACGTGTGAAAAATCGATTTTTTAACATTTCGGCCTTAGTATGTATTTTACGACAAAAGTGTATAATCAAATGTCTAGGAAATTAAAAGATCTACAACTTTTATTTAAAGCATTTTTCTCTACAGAGCCTAGTTTAGCGTGAAAGAGTGATTTTCCGTATTTTTAAGCCGAACTGAGGTTGATTTTCATTTTGCGTCGTTCACTTATGATTAAAATAAGTTTATGTTTATTGAGGTTAGTTTATTGTTTATTTTTAATGTTTTATTACTAATGTTAGGTTTATTGTTAATTATTTACATTGGCAAGAGAAAGTTGTGTGATTGTTTCACAACAGATTTTTTTTTTCTTTTGGGTCCGGTTTGCTTTAAAGGCTCATGCGTAATTAGAAACGGATGTGTTGTTGAGGTCATCAGCCTGGTTGGCTGGTTTGAACCTCTAGAGGTTTTACTAAGTAAAACGAGGAGTGAGGTGGTTTACCATTCCCTTCCTCACTGAGTGGAAAAGTATGCTTATTAGCATGCCGGGCCCTCTGAAAAGGACATATTTTCCACTCTGCAAATGACACCTTCACTTCATTCACCACAGGGTCTGGCTGTATAATGAAATTCATTACTTTCAGAGGAGATAACTCTGATTAGAGTCTTTTACACCTCTCGGATAACATCCTAAACGGATGTGACAAAAAAAATAACTTTGAATAAACTTTTTATCGATAAAATAATTGTAAAGAACGTTGTAAAAAAACCACCTGTATATAAACAGGTATCGCGCTATTCATCATTGATGCAGCACACGTGGAATTATTGTACTATTTATAATTATTTATTATGAACTAATAATAGAAGTAACATGACGTTATGGTTTCACTACATTAATATTTATTACAGTTTTTATAAAATGTTTAATTGTGTCTGCAATAAACAAATACTTTAGTCTTTATTCAATATTATTTAACTTTTGTCTTTGTTTTTATCAATTAAGATAATTTTGAAATTAGTTTTGATTGTCAGTTGGAATTGTATTAGGGTTCTCTCCTAAATTATAAACGACGGCAGATCCTGCAATGAGTCATAATTATGCTAATGTATTGTAGCTTTGTGAATGTTAATATAAAATATACTACAGTCCATTCGAAATAGGATGATACAGGGTGATTCATTTAAAAGTAGCCCGCTGCATTTAACAGCGGCCTTCGGCACTCAATTGGATTCAAATAGTAAATGAATTTTTTTTTTCATTCAACTTTTTTAATGCATAATCTGTTATAAAATAACAATAAATGCAACTTATCAAATAGATACAACACATGAAAAAATACAAATTACAACCCACTGGTGTAATTAAAAAAAATTATAACATTAAAACATATTATACTGTTCTTAATTAATATTTACAATTAAAATTAGATAGTGCTTTTTAAATAAATAAAAAAAAAATTAAATGAAAAATAACCAAAAGCTCCTTTAAAACGAAAAAAAAATAAATAATAAATAATAAGCACATGATTCCGAATATATGTTCATTTAGTTATTTACAACATTCACACTCAAACACGACAGTCATCTACAGAACACTAACATTATATTATTTACAACTTTAAAATCACACTATCAGAATCGCCCTGGGAGATCCAGTACTGTAGCACGTTTTAGCCTATTGACATCATTACTGTTGTCTAAGAGATTCAGTGCTAAGTGATTTACGTGGTTGTTTAGACGTTTGATGTATTTGCAACTGAAACTTCGTATTTCTTCTCGTACCGTTTGCACATCCATATCAAAGATGTATATCGGCATTGGTAATATACCACGGTGCATTCAGTATGGTCCGCAGAGCTTTAGATTGAAACCGTTGCAGAATCTCGATGTTTGAAGTTGATGCTGTCCCCCATAACTGAATTTCGTAGGTCCAAATCGGCTTCAGCATGGATTTGTACAAAAGTAGTTTGTTGTCAATCGAAAGCTGAGATCGCCTACCAACGAGCCAATACATCTTCCTAAATGTTAAATCCAGCTGTTTCCTTTTCATCTGAATGTGTTTGCGCCAAGTCAGACCCCTATCTAAGTACATTCCTAAATATTTTACATCTCTTGCCTGTGGAATATTCTTGCCATTCAGTTAGACAGGAGAACAAGTTGCCCTTTTGGTAGTAAACGTTACATGCGTAGATTTGCCCTCGTTCACCTTCATCTTCCACTTTGTCAGCCAGATTTCCAGCTCACTTAGATACATCTGCACTCTGCGTGTCGCAATCGTTGGGTCTGCATCACATGACATTATTGCTGTATCGTCAGCAAAGGTGGCAATGATTACATTTTCAAGAACAGGCAAATCAGCTATGAACAGAATATATAAAATTGGTCCCAGAACGCTTCCTTGTGGAACACCAGCCTTGATCTCTTTCAAACCCGTTAAGTAATTTCCAACCCGGACTTGAAATAACCGTTTGTGAAGATACGATACCAGAACACTGTACAGATTCTCCGGAAACACAGCTTTTAATTTATGGAGCAGACCAGGATGCCAGACTCTATCAAATGCTTGAACAACGTCTAACAGCACAGCCGAACAGTACTTCTTTTCCTCTAAACAATCACGGATGACGCTTGTCAATCGATGCACTTGCTCTATGGTACTATGCTGCTGCCGAAATCCAAACTGATGATCCGGATAAGATGACGATCTTCTATAACTAGTTTCAACCGCTTCAGACATATTCTTTCAAAAACCTTTGACATCACCGGGAGTAGACTAATAGGACGATACGAGGAGACCTCATTTTCCGATTTACCTGGCTTCAATATCATAATAATCTTTGCTACTTTCCATTGGCTAGGAAAATATCCTAAGCGGAACACAGCATTAATTATCATAGTAAGCATTACTAGGGCTTTTCTCGGCAATTCCCGGAACATCCTCCTTGTAATGAGATCGTACCCTGAGGCTTTCTGAGGATGTAATTCAGAAATCGCACGCTTAACATCACGAACTGTAACCCGTTCCAAATGGTGCTGACGCTGCTGCGGATCCATTACTACCGACCTTAAAATTTCTGCTTCCTGTGCCGGGTCACTTTGTACATCATGGGGCTGAAAACGCTGCTCCAAGTGATCTGCAAATAGAAGCGCCTTATCACCATCACTTCTAGCCCAGTCATTGTCCTCCATCTTTAAAGGTGGAATAGGCCGACAAGGCTGTTTAAATCTTTTAGTTGCTTTCCACAGGGAGTAATCTGTATCAGCCGTGGGACTTAGATTCTGAATATAATCATTAAAAGTTTCTTCTTTTACATTCTGGATTATCTCCTTTAGTTCACGAGCCGCTCTGTTAAAGTTGGTTCTATCTTGTGGGTGACGAGAATACTGCCATAAACGTCTTAATCGGCGTTTCTCCACAATCATTTCCTTAATCGCTGTAGGATAATCCAAGTACGTAGTCATAGCTTTTTCTTCAGGTGTTGACTGCCAAGAAGCGGTCTGGATGGCTTCATTAAGGATTTCTACAGAATTTTCAATATCATCTGACGTTTGTAGAGGAATATTAAGTTGCGTGTCTGATTGTAATAAGTTTCGAAAATTACACCAGTCAGTTCTCGTACTACAAAATTTAAAAGGTTTTTCAGAACACAGTACTGTTGTGCTGACCGTGACTAATATAGGCGTATGATCTGAAGACAGATCCTGACTGGACCGTACCGCAAGGTAATTGTGAGAAATACCTTTTGTAACTACAAAGTCTAATAAATCTGGTAACTTACGTCTATCAGTCGGCCAATATGTAGGCTCACCAGAGGATAAAGTGTTAAGGTTATTAATTTGAATTGTTTTGTACAATTCCCTGCCTCTTGGATTGATAAGTCTCGAGCCCCAAAACGTATGCTTAGAATTATAATCTCCTCCAGCTAAAAATCTTGCACCTAATGTGTTGAAAAATTCTTGAAATTGATCTTTGCTAATGTTATGCCGAGGAGGGCAGTAAACAGATGTTAAAGTTAAATCTCCAGCCCAGTCTGTAATACATACGCTTGTTGCCTGAATATGATCTGTTCTATATTTAGGAAGCTCAAAGTGTTTAATCGAATTTCGTATAATTACAGCCGTTCCTGCATGCGCCCTATTATCGGGATGTGTGGTTACATATATGTTGTAATTGAAAAGTCGCATATAGTGCCGTTCAGTAAAATGGGTTTCTGATACAAGCAACACATCTATTTTATTTTCATTTAAAAATACTTCTATTTCGTTACGGCGTTGTATCAGACCGTTCGCATTCCACACTGCTATATTGTAAAAATATTTCATTTTAATTTATTTATAACGGCAGTTAATAAGTTAATCAATGTTGTTATTTGTTCCGCCTGTTTTGACAAAATTAATTCAAACCGTGTAAACGCACTTTGCATTACGGATGCTATATCAGGACCCTGCTGATTGTCATGAGCACAATTGTCGTCAGAATGATTTTTCTTGACTGCTTGAGAATAACTCATAACTGTAACTACTGAGTGTGTTCTGGTATCTTTATTGCCGACCTCATTAACGGGAGTTTTAACTGCATTCGACCGTTTGGCAGGTACCGCAGAAGATCTGGACTTTATAATCTCCTGAAACACCCGGCAGCTCTTATAACTTGCTGCAGGATGATTATTTCCGCAATGAATACATGTAGCTGGTTCATTTTTCGAAATAGTACAGCAAATCGTACTGTGGTTGTCTCCACACTTAACGCACCTCGGCTCACGCTGACAATACTTTTCGGTATGGAAAAAGCGTTGACAACGCTTGCACTGTGGAATATCGTTTCGCTTTTTGTAAGGTGGTTCGAACTTAACTTTCATATTAAGCAAAAATTCTATTTCAAATATGTCTTTATTATTATCTTTAGGTTCAAGTTCCACATAAAACAGTGAAAGCGGTTGTCTTGTTTCCCTGTGTTTAATGGGGGAAATATTTCTAACGGTGTGCCCGTACTGAGTAACCGCATCGGCAATCTCATCAGTTGCTACCGAATGATGCACATTGCGTAAGACGACCCGATACGCCCGTTTTTGACGTGGTTGATAAGTGTGAAATTGTATTTGGCGCTGCTTAAACATGTAAACAACATTCTCATGAGCCGCTAAATTCTTTGTATTTACTTTTATACTGTCACGATTAACTATTTTTAAAAAGAAATCGTCTTTTGCAATAATATTTTCAAGTTCTCTAACTAAATCATTAATATTTTCTACACCTGGCACAAAAATTGGAGGCGGATTAGGTTCACTTTTCTTTGGGCCAGATACATTGTTTACGTTATCTATGTTTAATTCAGTTAAGACACTGAATTTATTTTGACTTAAAATAGGGCTACCACTATTTGCGTCTAATTTCGTTACTTTATTTCTTTCATTACTTTTGTCAGAACTAACTTTCTTTCTATTATAAATTAGTAAATTTACTTTTACCAACTTGTTGCCAAGTAGCAATTTCAGTCTGAGAATTTATTAAATTACAGCTGTTAACATCAAGTTGCATATTGACAGAAGAAGCGCGAAATCTAGGACCTCCAATAACAGCTGATTTCTTTTGAATTTGATCAGCTGACAGGGCCGACTCAATTTCAACGTCATACATGTCTTTTTCGCCATTTCTTACATCTTCCATATTGGAAGGTTATGTTTACTCTTTGCCCATAACAGACAGATGGAGTGTCAAATTATTTACACTCAATTTGTTCGTTGCAGGGCTAAAATAAATAGTTCTGTTTCTTATCACATGGTCAGCCAATTAAATGACTGAATCATTTAAGAACAGAAGAGGTAGAGGTGTAAAAGACACTAATCAGAGTTATCTCCTCTGAAAGTAATGAATTTCATTGTACAGCCAGACCCTGTGGTGAATGGAGTGAAGGTGTCATTTACAGAGTGGAAAATATGTGCTTTTCAGAGGGCCCGGCATGCTGATAAGCATACTTTTCCATTCAGTGAGGAAGGCAATGGTAAACCACCTCACTCCTCGTTTTACTTAGTAAAACCTCTAGAGGTTCAAACCAGCCTTTCGGCTGTTGACCTAAACAACAACATGTTTACACTAAAACTAAAATTTCAAAAAACCTATTTGTAATTGCTTACCCTCCAGGTAAACATTTCAAATATAGTTCACTTACATATTAGAGTCACTTTACACAAACAATGAACAATAACAAAAATCAAAATTCAATTATAATCAAATAATTAGTAACACAAAAAATACACGTCTTGCTAGTGCTGAAACTAAACCGGAAGTCTGTAAATGAATAAATAGAATTACTTAATATATAATTTTACATATTTATTTAAAATTTATATACAAATTTCAACTTCATCTTTACAGTAGATGCTGAAAGTGGCGTCCTTGAACGCTTACACATTTTTGCGCTTGTTCAATGTTATTAATGCACACACGACGCAATACGGAAACGTCTATAGCTTGAATGGCCCATTTTAGTACCCGATGGACTAAAATATGCGATATTTTATTATATTCTTCTTTATTATATTAGTATAGATTTTGCAAGAATAAATTAGAGGGAAATTTTAATTTCAAAGAGGGAATTTTTATTTTGAAAAGTTACCACCATCAAATAATATAAGCCCAAAAAATATATCACCCAGAGGACTTACAAAAATAAATGTCTATGCACCCGATGGACTAAAATATGCGACATCGTCACAGATTAAGTTGCTTAAAACTCACTTAATTAAAGTTACTTAAAGTTACAAAATAGCCTATATTTATCAGGAAGCTCTAAGCTATGAAACAATGAAAGATTTTTAAAATCGGCTCAGTAGTTTCTGAGATTACCTCACACAAACAAAAAAACAAACAGACGTTTCTTCTTTATTATATAAGTATAGATTTTGCAAGAATAAATTAGAGGGAAATTTTACTTTCAAAAAAGGAATTTTTATTTTGAAAAGTTACCACTATACAGAGACTTGTTGTTGTTGTTTAGGTCATCAGCCAAAAGGCTGGTTTGAACCTGTAGAGGTTTTACTTAGTAAAACGAGGAGTGAGGTGGTTTACCATTGCCACGACTCACTGAGTGGAAAAGTACGCTTATCAGCATGCCGGGCCCTCTGAAAAGCACATATTTTCCACTCTGCAAATGACAACTTCACTTCATTCACCACAGGGTCTGGCTGTACAATGAAATTCATTACTTTCAGAGAAGATAACTTTGATTAGTGTCACAGTACACCTCTACCTCTTCTGTTCTTAAATGATTCAGTCATTTAATTGACTGACCATGTGATAAGAAACAGAACTATTTATTTTAGCCCTGCAACTAACAGATTGAGTGTAAATAATTTAACACTCCACCTGTCTGTTATGGGTAGCTACAGAGACTTACTATCATAATATTTCGAACGGACTGTAGTCTCTTATTCTCGTATTGTTTTTCTTACGATAATTTGTCTTAAAAAATCATAGCTAATTAAATTTTTGTTTATACATGCAAGATAATTTTGGCGATGACTAAAGTAACACCTAGTTTATCATAAATTATTGGGAATAATTATTCATAGGTGAATAAAAAAAAAAATCTGGTGTGAAACACACACAACTTTCTCTTGCCAGTGCAAATAATTAACAATAAACCTAACATTAGTAATAAAACATAAGAAATAAACAAAAAACTAACCTCAATAAACATAACCTAATTTTAAGGATATCGTCTACAATCACACACAGTGACGGAAAAATATTCAAACATTGAAGTTGATTTCCGTAAACGACGGCTGAGATTTTATGGTCATATAATGAGACTGGATGACTCTCGGCTTATAAAGAAGATTCTGATGCACTCACAGAAACTCAAAATTACAACCGTCTGGATCAAGCAAGTGCAATCCGATCTAAGAGATGCAAATATCACACCTTCAGACCTCAAAGACCGTGAAACCTTCAGGTATAAAATTCACACCTGGGAAGTTGCATCAGAGGGTAAGCCGAAGAGACCTAGGGCAAAATGGACGGATGAACGTCGTGTTAGACACCGCGAATTTATGAAGGAGTACTGGAGAAACAAGAGGAATGGCGGCAACAGTTCATAATTGACTTTATGTGATCCTGAATGGGTCTAAACAATCTAAATAAATAAATAAATAACCTAATTTTAATCATGAGTGAAAGACGCAAAATGAAAATCAACCTCAGTTTGGCTTAGAAATACGGAAAATCACTCTTCCACACTAAACTGGGCTCTGTAGAGAAAAATGCTCTAAATGAAAGTTGTAGATCTTTTAATTTTCTATAAATTTAATTTTATACACTTTTGTCGTAAAATGCATACTAAGGCCGAAATGTTTAAAAAATCGATTTTTCTCACGTTTTCGTGAGAAAAAAACAGAAAATCGCTAATTACCGCTAAACTAGGCGTTATACAAAAAAATGTTTGAAATAAAAGTTGTAGGTTTTTAAATTCTCTACAACTTATATTATATAACGTTTTGCGCTAAAATGCATATTAAAGCCGCAATCTTAAAAATAAAATGTTTTTACGTAAAAACAGCCTCACGCAGAATTTCAGCAAACATGGCGCCTACCCTATCTTGTAGAGAATAAAAAATTGAGTAAACCAGGCGATTTGAAAAAAAATAGTAGGACCAGTTTTTGAGAAAATCGCAAAAAAGTGAAAAATTATAGGAATAAACTAAGTTACTACTACTTCCGGTTGACCGATTTTGATGAAAATGTTCGTATCGGGTCCGGTAGTTGTATGTAACTTAAGTTTCAAGTTTCAAGTTCGTACGATGTTCCGTTCTTGAGATATTCTGTTCACACACAGACACACACACACAGACCAATCGCTAAACACATGGTTTTTGGGTTCAGGGGTTTTTCTATACGTTTTTCTGAAAACGTATAGATCCGGTGAAAACTCGATTTCGAAAAATCGACATGAAAACAATACTTTCCTTCCTATATATTCATATTGGCAAGAGAAAGTAATAATAATGTAAAGATTAGTCAGGAAAGGTACTTTTGAAATAGCTATTAAAACTAATACAGTGGAAACCTCCTTAAGTATCCGGATAAATTAGGAGTACGTACAGGTCATTTGTTCTAGCTAGAAGCTTTCCCTCCAACGCTTTGTGCCGCTGAGCTGTTCTGTTCAGTGGTGGGGGAAGCACCTCGTAGTTGTAACAGTAGTATACAGTTAGAAAGAGAGGGAATGATCATTAAGTGAGAAGGAGACAACACTTGCCCCCTTTGAAACTATCCCTACTCTACCTACTCGCCCTCCCCTTACAAGCTTCTTCCTAAAACAAACGTACTATATACAATTTAGTACGTATACAAGGAGTGCGTATACAATAAAGAAAAGGAAAATGGGATATTTCGATCACATTCTAAGGAACGAAAAGTATGAATTGATGCGGCTGGTCATACAAGGGAAGGTGGAGGGCAAAAGGGGATCGGGAAGACGACACACATCCTGGTTGAAAAATTTACGACAATGGTGTGGAAAAACATCAATAGAGCTTTTTAGGACAGCAGTAGATAGAGTAAAGTGGGCCATGATGATCGCCAATGTCCTTAGGGATAGGGCACCTTAAGAAGAAGATACAATTTGGCCGGCCCGTGGTGTAGTGGTCAGCGCAACTGGCTGCTATGCCGGGGTCCCGGGTTCGATTCCCGGTCAGGTCTGGCATTTTTACTTTCTCTTGCCTATATGAATATATAGTAAGGAAAGTATTGTTTTCACGTCGATTTTAACAAATCCACTCTTCACCAGATATACACGTTTTCAGACCCCCTGAACCCAAAAAACATGTTTTTAGCGATTGGTCTGTGTGTCTGTGTGTGTGTGTGTGTGCGTGTGTGCGTGCGTGCGTGCGTGCGTGCGTGTGTGTGTGTGTGTGTGTGTGTGTGTGTGTGTGTGTGTGTGTGTGAGTGAACAGAATATCTCAAGAACGGAACATCGTACGAACTTGAAACTTGAAACTTAAGTTAGACACCACTACCGGACCCGACACGAACATTTTCATCAAAATCGGTCAACCGGAAGTAGCAGTTTATTCGTGTAATTTTTCACTTTTTTGCAATTTTCTCAAAAACTGGTACTACGATTTTTTTTAAAAATCGCCCCATTTACTTAATTTTGTATGCTCTACAAGTTAGTGTAGGCGCCATGTTTGCTGAAATTCTTGGTGAAGCTGTTTTCACGTAAAAAAATTGTTTTTTTTTAAGATTGCGGCTTTATTATGCATTTTACCGCAAAAATGTATATAATTAAAGTTGTAGAGAATTTAAAATTCTACAACTTTTATTTCAAACAATTTTGCTTATAATGTTTACTTTAGCGGTAATTAGCGATTTTCTGTTTTTTTTCTAACGAAAACTTGTGAAAAATCGATTTTTTAAAGATTTCGGCCTTAGAATGAATTTTACGACAAAAATTTATATAATAAATTTTAGAGGAAAAAAAAAGATCTACAACTTTTATTTGAAGCATTTTTCTATACAGAGCCTAGTTTAGCGTGAAAGAGTGATTTTTGTAATTTTAAGCCAAACTTAGGTTGATTTTCATTTTGCGTCTTTCACTCATGATTAAAATAAGGTTATTTGTTTTGAGGTTAGTTTTTTATTTATTTCTAATGTTACGTTATATTGTTAATTATTTGCATTGGCAAGAGAAAGTAGTGTGAGTGTTTCATATCAGATTTTTTTCATCTGTAAATCACCACATATTACCTACGCACATTACCTACGCACAAGCCCAAGGCTTATGTAGGCATCATCACCCAATAAAAAAAAAAAGAAAAAAAAATTGGGAATATCCAATACTTTAGGTTTATTGTTAAGTGTTTTGAAAATTAGTTCTGTCAACCGGTTGTCATCCATTCTGTACAGATGTTCATAAAATTTCAGTCATCTTTTTCTAATCGTCTCCATTAGTTTTTCACTTTCCTTTTACAAATTATCTGTGTAAATAAATATCAATCTAAACTACGTAAACTGTTTTACAAAAATGGAAATCATTAAATTTTTATTGAACTTTGCATATGTTTGTATTAAGTGTGAAGGTGATAATCCCAGACAGACGTTAACTTTGATTTTTAAGTAAGATTTTTTTTGTATCGTTTAATACAAATAACAACTTTTAAAATTTTGTAACACAAATATGACTAATCAGTTAATTAGAATAAATATAAAGTAAATTTGTAATGAAAAATGTATTTTTTTGACAGTTTAGCCTTTAAAATGAAACGTTGGCATTGGTAAAGCCACATCAGTCTGGGAGCTCACTCGAATACTAAATTAAAGAGAATGATTAAGTTCTAAATTACAGCCATTCTGGTGTTATTAGTATAATGCAATGAGTTATTGCATCCTTACATCCCAATGCCATACTATGTACCATATCTGCTATGTCACGATCTTGTTTAATTTTGCTATTAACTCATTAAGTTAATTAAACCACGAGATGTGAAGCGTACACATGAAACGCTATATAATAACCTAACCCTAATATCTTCTTTTCACGTAATCCACAACACTTAACACGCTGGAACACAAATCCTTAATTTTTTTTTTGTCATTAGTCTCTCGACTGGTTTGATGCAGTTCTTCAAGTTTTCTATCTTGCGCAAGTGTACGTTGCATTTTGTAGTACGTTAAGTTAAAAAATCTGGTGTGTAACACTCACGTAACTTTCTCTTGGCAATGAGAATAATTAACAATATAGTCTAACATTAGCTGACACGCTGGAACACAAATCCTTAATTTTTTTTTGACATCAGTCTCTCGACTGGTTTGATGCAGTTCTCCAAGTTGTTCTATCTTGTGCAAGTGTACGTTGTATTTTGTAGTAGGCTACGTTAACTTAAAAAATCTAGTGTGAAACACTCACGTAACTTACTCTTACCAATGAGAATAATTAACAATATAATCTAACATTAGCTGAGACGCTGGAACACAAATTATTAATTTTTTTGACACCAGTCTCTCGACTGGTTTGATGCAGTTCTTCAAGTTGTTCTATCTTGTGCAAGTGTACGTTGCATTTTGTAGTATGTTAAGTTAAAAAATCTCGTGTGAAACACTCACGCAACTTTCTCTTCCCAATTAGAATTTCTTTTTTTTTGGGGGCTCCCAAACTCCCTTACACCCCGCCGTCTCCACCCACTACTATGGCTGGTCGCAAGGGTGCGAGGTGGTAGCACAGTAAGTAGAACAGCAATAGAATATCGCCCCCTCGGTATACCGCACCACTATAACTTAACGTAGTCATTCTTTCTTCACAAGAAAACAGTCAGCCGCCGAGCCCAACATACACCACATAGACACAAATAACATAAAAATACATAAAATAACATAAAGATCACGCACTATTTACAGCCTCCCTTCACAGTATCCTGTAGCTATAGTTTTTCTTTAATTTTACCATCTCTGTGAAACAGATCTACCTCTCCACTTATTTCATTGGCTGTAGCTATACATCTATTGATTGGAGCTATTTTACTTCTTGTGGCTCCAGAAAACAGCCTGAAACTTCTTAAAGCTGTGCAAGGCACCCTCAGAAAAATCATCGAGATATCCGGAACTTCAACTCGTGAATGCAGAATGTTGTAAATGTATAGAACTTCCATCACTCTAAGCCGCGTGCTCAGACTCTGAAGCCCGTAGAATAAGAGGGCATCCTCTCAATAATTAACAATATAACCTAAAATTAGTAATAGAACATTAGAAATAAACAACAAATTAATTTCAATAAACATAACCTAATTTTAATCATGAGTGAAAGACGCAAAATGAAAATCGACCTCAGTTTTGCTTAAAAATACGGAAAGTCACTCTTTCACGCTAAACTGGGCTCTGTAGAAAAAATGCTTTAAATAAAAGTTGTAGATCTTTTAATTTTCTATAAATTTGTTAAATTCACTTTTGTCGTAAAATGCATACTAAGGCTGAAATCTTAAAAAAATCGATTATTTTACACGATTTCGTGAGAAACAACAGAAAATCGCTAATTACCGCTAAACTAAGCGTTATACAAAAAATGTTTGAAATAAAAGTTGTAGGTTTTAAATTCTCTACATTTTTTATTATATAAATTGTTGCGCTAAAATGCATATTGAAGTCGTAATCTTGAAAAAACAATTTTTTTACGTGAAACAGCCTCACCAAGAATTTCAGCAAACATGGTACCTACTCTGTCTTGTAGGTCATAAAAAATTTATTAAACCAGGCGATTTTTAAAAAAATCATAGGACAATTTTTTGAAAAAATTGCAAAAAAGTGAAAAATTACACGAATAAATTACTACTTCCGGTTGACCGATTTCGATGAAAATGTTCGTGTCGGGTACGGTAGTGGTATGTAACTTAAGTTTCAAGTTCGTACGATATTCTTTTCTTGAGATATTCTGTATACACACACAGACCAATCGCTAAAAACATGTTTTTTGGGCAGAGGGTCTGAAAACGCGTAGATCTAGTGAAAACTCGATTTCTTAAAATCGACATGAAAGCATATTATCTAAGGTATTTGCATTAAAACAAATTGCCAGATTAAATGATAAAAAATTGCTTATAGCAGCTTATCATGGTTTAATTTTATCACATATCAGGTATGCCATATTAGTATGGGGTAATTCATCACAGCGTAACATGGAAAGAGTTTTTAAAATACAGAAAAAAGCTGTTAGGTGTATGATGGGAGTCAACCACCTTACCTCATGCAGATCACTATTTAAAGAGCTGCAATTGCTCACAGTTCCTTCCTTGTACATTTTTGAAGTGATAATGTACGTAAAGAAAAATACCTTTTTTCAGAATTTAGATGTTCACAACCACTACACAAGAAACAGAATCGATTATTATGTTGCTAATCACAACACTAAATTGTTTGAACAAAAACCAACTTATGCAGGTAGAAAATACATCAATAAATTGCCTCAACGTTTAAAAAGTTCTGACAATTAAAGTAATTTATAAAAAAGCTAAAACAATATTTGATTGATGAAACCTTTTACAGTTTGCACGAATTCCTTTCTAAATAGTTTTGGTATTTAACTTTAATTAAACAAATATTGTGTACAATTTGATACAAAGGGGTTCATGACAAGCCTGCTGAGTTAAGCAGTAACAGGAAAAAATTATTGGTAAGTGATGAATTTATCATTGTGTTTGATTTTTTTATTTTATATTTTGTGTGATATTTGATTCAATGGGGTTCATGACAAGCCTACTGAAGTAAGCAGTAGCAGAAACAATTTTTCGGTGGTAAGTGATGAATTTATCATTTGTGATAAACTTTCAGTTTATCAGTTTTATCTTGACATGTCCTATACTCCCTTTGGAGTCTCCTGGATGCAAATAAAAAAATCTGGTGTGAAACACTCACACAAACTTTCTCTTGCCAATTCAAATAATGACCAATATAACCTAACATTAGTAATAAACAAAAAACTAAACTCAAAAAATATAACCATACTTCAATCGTGAGTGAAAGACGCAACATGACAATCTACCTCAGTTTGGCTTAAAAATACGGAAAATCACTCTTTCACGCTAAACTAGACTCTGTAGAGAAAAATGCTTTAAATATAAGTTGTAGATCTTTAATTTTCTATAAATTTGATTAAATAAATTTTGGTCGGAAAATGCATAGCTATACTAAGGCCGAAATCTTAAAAAAATTGATTTTTCAAACGTTTTCGTGAGAAAAAAAAACAGAAAATCGCTAATTACCGCTAAACTAAGCGTTAGACAAAAAACCGTTTGAAATAAAAGTTGTAGTATTTTAAATTCTCTACATTTTTTATTATATAGGCTATATTTTTGCGCTACAATGTATATTAAAGCCACAATCTTAAGAAAACAAATTTTTTACGTAAAAACAGCCTGACCAAGAATTTCAGCAAACACGGCGCCTACCCAATCTTGTAGAGCATAAAAAATTAAGTAAATGAGGCGATTTAAAAAAAAATCGTAGGACCAGTTTTTGAGAAAGTCGCAAAAAAGTGAAAAATTACACGAATAAACTACTACTTTCGGTTGACCGTTTTTGATGAAAATGTTCGTGTCGGGTCCGGTAGTGGTATGTAACTTAAGTTTCAAGTTTGTACGATGTTCCGTTCTAGAGATATTTTGTACACACACACACACACACACACACACACACACACATACACACAGACCAATCGCTAAAAACATGTTTTGTTGGGTTCAGGGGGGTCTGAAAACGTGTAGATCCGGTGAAAACTCGATTTCGAAAAATCGACATGATAATAATACTTTCCCCTTCCTATATTATTCATATTGGCAAGCGAAAGTAAAAAATAAAATTAAAAAATTCCTTCCAACTACACGGAGCTGCGACTCAGGCAGCAACTAAAGTGGTTGTATTGTTATGATTACCCAGTTGTTAAATCAGTGTAGGACGACTTGGAAACAAAAGAAAAAAAAATTGTCTAACTTTCACTAAACATATTGTACCAATGATGATTATCAATCGTTATTTATAAAAGCTATCGTTTCTTTATTATTATTGTTATTATTATTATTATTATTATTATTATTATTATTATTATTATTACTCAGCTTCACGAACTACCTAATAATTTATACGAGGGGAAATTAAAGTTGTACGCAACATTGAATTTTTTAGCACGCCCTTGAATTTGTATTTTAATCGTATATAATAAATAGCATTTTATTTCATTGTCGAATTTTTTTCATCTTGCTCATTTTGATGGCCGATTTTATATGCATATTAATTCAACCACCAAAAATTTAAATAAATTTCGGCAAACTGCACTAACTTTCTGGTTGAAAGTATAAATCGTCAACCATTTTATTTTTCGTAAGAAATATGGTTGATCATAACAGGCAGAGGCAGGTGTAGTTTTAAATTATTTGCTTTATCATTTGAAGCATCTGTTTATCAAAAATAAAATTTCAATGCGCCGGCCATATTGGCGCAGTTAGTAACATGCTCGTTTCTCATCATTTGGTCCTGGGTTTGAATCCTACTCAGGCACGGCATATTTTCTTACGTTACAAAAAATCATTTCGTCCTCCATTGTACAATAGTTACACCCCAACGTCGTCGCTAATGACCGTTGTAGTTTATGCGACGTTAAATAAATAAATTTAAAAAAATAAAATAAAATTTCACTTTCTATAGTAATATATTACGTTTGTCAGGACCTTATTCACTCCATTTTTTTGTAGCTGTGGTGTAGGCAAATGTATTTAGAAATTGCAATCGTTTAAAAACATTGAAGTTGTGTGTTTTAAGAAGAATGTTCCGAATTTCCTGAACTGGTTATGTTACTAACAGCGATATTTTTTATTTGTAGTATGAACTAAGTTGAGGATAGCTGCAGACCTTGATGAAGGAAGTACACATGGTTGAAAAATAATTGGGATAGGACAAAAATATGAGTACAGTATTCAGATGAACTAAAGTCCCCTAGCCGTGGGAGTGAGAGAATGCATAACGCTCTCACTCGTACAACCCATACACGCCATTCCAATAGCATTGTCGTATAATTTTACTCATTGTTGTGAGCAAGCGTTTATGCATACAGTAAACTAACTAGCAAGATAACGACCGTCGTATGTTTTCAAATTTATATTATAACGGTAAAGACCTTTGGGCGCATGCGTAGTTATGCCACATATCTCCCTCTCACTCACTATAGGATATTAATTCATACGTGCACTTTTTTGAGGCTAATTCGCGATGGAAAGTGATTTACCAGAGTTATAATCAATCTTAATTGATGCAATCGGCATTGCGAAAAAACGTTCTTAGAAGGAAAATATCACATTTGGCAACAATATTATTTTTAATTAACATACAATAAAGCCCCGATTATCCGCGAAACTCGCGAAAAGTTTTTTTTAATTATGGACCTAAACAAAACCAATGTAAATTTAACCCAACAACAGTACGAAGGTCTAAAATTACTGACAAGTTTGTTGTGCATCTTAATCCTAATGCCCTCTCAGAATTCGTGGATGAGTAGGAAGCTCTTGTTCTTTTGTTTTTTTTTTGTCATGGCTTTCTTTAACTCATGTTTTAATGAAAGTACAATCTACAATTAAGAAAAGGTGTTTCCAAAGCAACAAGCAAAAACGAGTGACTGAATTTTTCAAAAATTGTAAAATTGAACACTTTTTGTAATCAGTACAGTAATGTTTTTTTGTTTACGGTTCTTTATTTCAGTGATTTAAACGTACCGGGTGAGCATAAAGTCTTGCCCTGATTATAAAAATTTATTGCAGAATAATAATTGTTTGACATAATAATTTAAATTTGATGCTGTTACATAGGTTATTGTTAGTAGATTTTGTGACCAATAGATGGCGCTAGTGCTCCTCAACAATGACATGGTCTGTTAGTTCACGTTAGTTGCTGGCGAAATGGCGTTGAAGCAGGAGAAAGCACAATGTGTGCTTTGGTTTCACGAAAAGAAATCGCCTATCAGTGTTCAGCGTAATTTTCGGGCTTTTTATGGACGCAGCCCTCCTGATGTTAAATCAAAGAAGCGATGGTATGAAAGGTTTAAAGAAACAGGCAGCGTTGAAGATCTTCCTAGAAGTGGCAGGCCTAGTGTGAGTGAAGCAACTGTTGATCTTGTTCGGGAATCGTTTCAACGGAGTCCGTCTAAATCAACTCGTCAAGCATCACGTGAACTTCAAATACCGCAAGCAAGTGTGGTGAAAATTCTTCATAAAAGGCTTAGGTTGCATGGTTATAAAGTGCAAATCGTGCAGGCCTTGCAACCGAATGATTTGCTGAGACGTGCAGAATTCGCAACTGAGATTCTCAACAGGATTGACGGCGCTAACGATTACTTAAATCGCATATGCTTTACCGATGAATCCACCTTTCATGTCAGTGGAATGGTAAATAGGCATAATGTCCGTATATGGGGATCAGAGAATCCACATGCTACTGTACAGTTACAGCGAGACAGCAAAAATGTGAATGTTTGGTGCGGCCTCATGCATAGTAAGGTTTTCGGGCCGTTTTTCTTCACGGAAAACACCATTAACGCTAATATTTACTTAGATGTTTTGCAACATTTCATTGCACCACAGTTAGAAGAATATCAACCATGGATAATTTTCCAGCAAGATGGGGCACCGCCCCACTGGGCTTTGATAAAGCGTAATTTCCTGGATGAAAAATTTCCGGATCGGTGGATTGGAAGGGATGGTCCAACACCCTGGCCACCCCGCTCTCCAGACATTACTCCCCTTGACTTTTTTTCTGGGGCTATATCAAGGATAGAGTCTTCGCCACACCAGTTGCTGACGTTGACGAACTGAAGGCTAGGATACAAGCTGCTGTGGGTACTGTGACAGAACACATGTTACAAAACACCTGGCGGGAACTGGAATACCGCTTCGACATTCTCCGAGCTACCAAGGGGGCACACGTTGAAGTTTACTAATGTAAGTAATCTTAAAAAAAACTATTAACACTAACCTATGTAACAGCATCAAATTTAAATTATTATGTCAAACAGTTATTCTACAATAAATTTTTATAATCAGGGCAAGACTTTATGCTCACCCGGTAGAACAAAGGTTTCTATGCCGGCCGCATTGACGTAGTAGGTAACGTCCTCGCCTCTCATCATGCGGTCTAAGGTTCGAATCTCACTCAGGCATGGCATTTTCAAACGTTACAAAAAATCATTTCATCATTCACAGTTACAACCCAATGTCGTCGCTAATGGCCACAGCAGTTGATCAGACTTTAAATAAACAAAGAAAAAAAGGTTTCTGTTGTATTTTATTTGAAAAGTTTTGGTGTATTATGTTCTTTGTACATAAAACATAGAGTTTTTGTGATAAAATATTATTTTCGTGTTTGCAACTTAGTTTTAGTGTTTTTTACAAGTTAACCGCGATTTTCGCTATCTGCGATGCTTTTACCACCCGATTCCGCGTATAATCGGGATTTTAACTGTACAAAGATGACCTAGTAAATTGCATATCGTTTAGTCTACTATAATTAGAAATTAACTTAGCAAAATTAAAAGTTTGGTGAACCTTTTTTGTTCAATTCTTATAATTATTAATAGTGGGTAGACCGGGGCACATTTACGCGGATTTTTTTTCATGATTTTTTAAATTTTTTATGTTTGTTTTAGTGTATTTTAAATTGATTAGAGCGATAATATAGTTATTAATGTAACGACTGTTACATATAATATTATTTTAACTTTTCATTTAATTGTTAAAAAAAATGTTATATAACCCTAAGTCGAGTGCGTAAACATGCCCCGTATCCGGGGCATGTTTACGCACCTATAGGGGCACGTTTACGCATGTCATAGAATGGTACAATAAGGATAAAAAACACGCCATTATGCATTTCAAGTAGTTTTTATTTGCAAACAGATAATATCACGTTTTCTTGATATTAAATTATTACACCTTAACTATTTAAAACATAAATACACCTAAATACTAAAAACTTGCCCATTTCTTACAATAGTTGCCCAACGTTTTATCATTTAATCCAAAAGCTTTCGCAGCTTTTCTTATCGAGCTCTCTCCTCGCTTTACACAAAGAACAGCATTTTTCAATACTTGGAGATCAAGCTTGCATCTGCCGGTCTTATGTTTATAGTTTCTTACCATCTGAAAAAACAAAGAAAAAGAACTCATGAGAAAATTTAGGTTACAAAATATTACTAGAGTTGAAAAGTATGTGTTAAAAATACGAGAAAAAATTTCGTTGAATTTTGTTATAACTTACTCACAATAGTTACATAATATGCAGGGGCAGGTTTACGCAGTGCGTAAACCTGCCCCAATTGAACTGCGTAAACGTGCCCCATCGCCATCTTTTATTTATGTTTTAAACTACAGCATTAAATTTTACGCTTTATGACCATTCAAGGGCATCTTTTAAAACACCATAACCTTCTGTAAATGAATATATATTTGTCTATTCTTAATTCAATAAGGTAAGCTTGCTAAGAGCTTCGACATTGTCATAATAAATTTTACTCACCTTGCACAAAAAGATGAAAATGCTCTTCACAGCAAAACGGTTACTCAACTGGCGGTGTGGTGTTTTGTAGAGTCTCCGCTACGTTGCAACACAAGGCTGTCCGACTACTAGCGCTCTAGTGTAACTAGTTCCGAAGCAAAGTGCCCTGCGTAAACGTGCCCCGTGCGTAAATGTGCCCCGGTCTACCCCTACAAGAAATTCTTTTAAGATAGATTACAGGAATGTTAAAAATTACTTGATAAACTAATTAATCTTCTGTTGTAAATCTAGACAGTATTACAGTCAGAAATTCAGAAGGTAATAAAAACAGTCAAATACCAGAATATTTTATTGATAACTTATACATAATAATTTTAACCTATCTTCATGAATTGTTTTATGTACACAATGATTATGTTGAAACCTTTAAAAATAATGTAACACGATTGACCATTAACATAGTATTGCAAAATTTTAAATTTATTGTAACTTTGCTTGTTTGGTGAGATATCTTAAGAAAAGTAATGAATTTTTAACGAGGCACATCTTACTATAATACGTGCCTCATGCATTACATTTATAAGTTAATATGTTTAAAAATACGAGTATACGGAACTAAACGAGTTCTGGAAAGTGACGAGTATATTTCTAGAGATATAGACTAGTAGCAACATACACATATTAGGAATTAAAAAAAAAAATTCATTAACTGGGTTGGTCTAGAGGGGTAAAGTCGTCGCAAAAATCAGCTGTTTAACAGCTGATTTTCGGAGACGAAGGTTCCTGGTTCAAATCCTAGTAAAGGTAGTTACTTTTATACGGTTTTGAATACTAGACAGTGGTTGCCGGTGTACTTTGATGGTTGAAGTTCAATTAACCATACTCTCTCAGTAGTGGTCGACCTGAGTCTGTACAAGACTACACCTCATTTACACGTCATACTACTGCTTATCATCCTCATCTCATTGGGTAATGGAGTTGCTTATTGTTCTCAATTGAACAGATTGCAACGTACACTAATTAGGAATAAAAAAAATTAAAAAAATTGCTTTAAACACCGTCTTTAACCCACCATTAAAGTCTCTAAAAGTTCTCTTTTAAATCACGGACTTAAGGAGGTAGTGAACTCAAGAAGATGATTTTTTTTAATTTCGATGTTATTTACATTTATTTGAAGTTCAAAATTTTCTGAATCACAACATTTGTTTACCTTGTTTAGGCTATACTTTGACAAAAAGTTATAAAAACATCTGTTTAAAATACAGATCACTAGCAAGGCGAGTAAAATTATTCCTTAAACTTTTAAGTTTTCCGGAAATGTCTTTTTGCATGATTGTACATTCTTGGGAATTAAATATTTTGATTAGTATTAGAGATTTTTGGATAATGTTTTTTTTCAAACGTTCATAATTTCTTGCTCTATTATCGGTGGAATAATTATTACAAAAATCTTAATAGGGATTTAGTTAAAAAATAATTTGTGAATACATAAAATAAATGTTTTTGAAAATATGGTTTTTTCAATCAATTTCTTGTAAATAAAAAATGCATACAAGTTCATACAACAGATAATAAACAGAAATTTTCTGTATTTTGTAGCATAAGAATCATGTTGATATCTTTCTTGGTTCCTGAGATACAGTATTTGATTCCCCGTAAAAGCTCGCATTTCCAATCTCACCCTTATATTAGGGGCTGTAATTAATTTTTTGGCTTGGTTCAAATGAAAGATGAGTACTAGTAAATTACTCTTACATTTAAAATAAATAATGATAAATTATAGCCAGAAGTTTTCATTTTCATTTTTTGGGTTGACTACCCCATTAAGTCTATCTCCGTAATGTTAATGTTAGGAACATTTTCTCAAAAACTACTTTTTTTGTGGTTTTTGTTTTTCAGGCTATTCTACACCCACAGAATTAGTAGCATCTGTATTCTTATATATTAACTTATATTGTTAGAAAGATAAGAAAATGATTTTTGAAATTACCACTTTTGAAAAGCATAATTTTTTGCCTATTTAAGTGGAAAATAAATATTTAAACACATTTTTTTTACTGTAATATTAACTCAGTACATTTAAAAATTATGGTATAAAGGGCTGTGAAAAAATTTCATTAAAATCCGTTCTCCTGAGAAAATATTCCCTATGTGTCAAAAAATGTTGTTTACGGGAAACAAAAAAAAATTAAAAATAAAAGAGAACACATTAATAAGTACTACAAAATAGTTACCTCTAATACATTCCAGCATCATAATCTGGAAATTCCTCAACTGTTACGTTCACAGCCGGTCTAATGCCGATAAAGTTTTAAAACAGAAACAAAATTTGGGTTTATAGTTTGTCATTCAAAAAATAGATGTGTTTATGCAAACTGATAACGTTTAGAAAGTAACGTAAGGGTTCAACGTATTTTTAATTTTGTTTTGGGTTAAAAATTGCAAAAACCCCAATAAAGTACATTTACATCATTGGATGTAAAATGAATGTAAAATGTACAAAAAACTTGATAGGCTATGTAAAAATTTTAAATTTCTCCGTTCCGGGTACCCTTAAAGCGTTTCCATGAAAAGTAAAAACAGAACACCGAGTGGACAGAAGAAACGAAAAAAGGCCTCCAATGGATAAATGCTGAGAATGTGGGCTGCAAAAAGAGCTTCTAAAAATGTCTGAAGTCACCTCACGTAGCTTAAAATTCGCCCCACACGAGGGGGAAAACGTATTATATACTGGGTGCCCCAAAAATCTAAAAAAACATTTAATATTTCGGATTACCGGGATTTTACTGTATTTTGAAATTTCTCTTGGCTACATTCGAAATATGAAGCCGTTTTTGTACTTTTTGGACACCCAGTATACAAAATAAAATAAATCGAGGTAAACTAAAATAGGCCTATGTATGAAGAATTCGAAACCAATGTGGGTAATGTACAGTGTTGTACAGTGGCAAATATATTTGCAGGAGGAATGCGATGCAATTACCACGTGTATTGCATTTTTACTTTATATTAGCTAGATAGGTATATTCCAACCTCTTTTAGTTTGCTCCTAATGTAAACAAATAATGACGTCATTGAGCATGCGCATTATACAAAAATGTGTACACTATGATTAAAAAGTAAGAACAAAATACTTTTAAAAGTAGGCCTATTTTTCTAAATGAAATTGTTAGGCCTACATCATATCATGACTGATGTTTGAAGTAAAGTACTTAAAATTTAAAAAATAGTTAACTTAATAGGAGTACGATATCCGTAAAGTCGTAGACTGTAGCGTGCACCCTGTAGTATGTGGCTTTTGTTTGTTGACAGAAGGAGGAGCAAACTAACAACGGCTCAACTGTAGATAGATATATTAGGTAGATAGGTATGTTAGGTAGATAGATACTTTATATTAGGTAGGTAGGTAGATCTACAGTAGCTTGAACGGTACAGTAATCCCACAGAAGGAAGAAGTTAATGCACACTGATCTAGGTTTGCATGTAGATTGAGACTCAAGTGCAGAAGTCATACATGGACGAAACGAAAGCAACTTGGGCTGCAATTACGTCAATTGTTCTGGCTCTTAGGCAGTAGATCTCAACTCTCCCTTGAAAATAAAGTACTCGTATACAAATCAATACTCAAACCAGTTTGGACGTATGGGTTAGAAGTATGGGGTACAGCTAGTTCATCAAATATAGAAATATTGCAGTATTTTCAATCAAAATGCCTGAGACTAATCACTGCAGTCCCATAGTACGTAACTAATCAAATATTACACAACGATCTACACCTGCTGTACGATGCGGTAATCAAATTTTAGTATGATCCCTACATTCTGCTTAAATTCGTTAAGGCGGTTGAATCTAATACAACCAGGAAACAAAAGACGCGATGTGGCTTCGACGCGCACATTAGGCGTAATGCATGGCTCGTTAACAATAGAAATGAAGCACTGCTAATACTTGAGCAATTAAAGTTTAGGAAAACGGTTTACAGGTTCACAACACGGAGTAACACAAATTTCACAAGGTCCGGTAATCAGTTGAATAAAAAACAACATGAATAGTTCGTTGATTAATTGTACGCACGTTTTACACTGAATAGCTCGTTATTTGGGGCCGTAATTAAAGTATTAACGGCAACATGGTATTGGAAAGTCCAATGCGTTACATGAAAAGACGCCAGCACAAGCGGGCTGAGAGCGTCCGTTGAGACCGTGGTGCACTACACGACCGACACGTTCGAGAGTTTGACTTTCAGTGAGAGAATCAGGAAGAAAGGAGCAATGGCAAAGTGAGAGCAAGAAATTAGTTGAATTTTGCTATTGGCGGAGAGTGGGCCACGTGAGCGAGAATCACACATGCGTAGAACTGTGAGTGAGTGAGGTAATCAATACGAAATCAATATTAGAGATTTAATCGAGCGGGAAGATCATATTCTAGAATGATCGACGGCGCGGGGTATTTGAACTTATTGTAATACTGAACACCTGCCCTTCATAAAAGAACAAATTAAACAACATAGCGAAAAATATTTTATATACAGAAATTAGACAATCAGAATCCATTAGCGATTAACCTCCTCGACAGCAACGAAGTTACTCACAGACTGAAACGTTTTTAAACACTAGACTTACTTCTACGATTTTAAACTTTACGATTTAAACTTTTTTTTCTTTTCCACTTCAACTACTAATCATTGTCATCTCATAATAGACAGCGTCATCATCTCCAGCTTCACTAGCTTTGTGATTTGGGGTGTTGATTCACAGTTCATCAAGTTTAGGTTTTGTACATATATAGATCTATATATATATATATTTTTCTTTCTTCACGTTTAGTGTTGTTGAAACACACTACTGAGTGTGGTTTTTATTTTAATTCTAATGACATTACAGATTTATTTTTCTTTGCTTTAAGTTTTTGTATTTATAAACTGATTGTAAAAGAAATACATTTACAAAAAAAAATTATTAGGTAATACACCAACCGGGTTGGTCTAGAGGTAAAGTCGTTGCCAAAATCAGCTGTTTAACAGCTGATTTTCGGAGACGATGGTTCCTGGTTCAAACCCTAGTAAAGTTAGTTACTTTTATACGGATTTGAATGCTAGAAGGTGGTTATCTGTGTACTTTAATGATTGGGGTTCAATTAACAATACTCTCTCAGGAATGGTCGGCCTGAGTGTGTACAAGACTACACCTCATTTACACGTCATACACATCATCCTCATCTCATTGGGTTATGGGGTTGCTTATTGTTCTGAATTGAACAGATTGCAAAGTGCACACATTTGGAATTTAAAAAAAAATTAGGTAATGAACCTATGAGGTATTGTACCTTTGAGAATAAGTTAAACATTACCGCGGGTAAAATAAGGTTATGTCAGATTAGATGTTGTTATGTTTAGATACTTGTGTTATGATTGTAATCACCATCAATCAGTGGGATGGAGTAGCGTGTGACTTGAGGGCAGTGTTGAGTTCAAGTATTGCGGATAGGATATCACTTTCGTTGCGATACAATTTGCATCCATTTCTAGGTAGGCTATGAGTAGTGTTAAGTATGTGCGGTACTAGAAAATTATTTAATTAGCGAAAGTGGATGCGCGATGCCACTGACATCGTTAAATGAGAAAGTGTTCAAACCGATCGCGTATGCTTAGCTTCACTTTAATATTGATGTCATCTTATTTTTGTGCAACGGCCATTTTGCCAACCAACTCAAAATAGTTTCATAGGCTAGGCCCTGCCCATAACAGACAGGTGAAGTGTCAAATTATTTACACTCAATCTGTTCGTTGCAGGGCTAAAATAAATAGTTCTGTTTCTTATCACATGGTCAGCCAATTAAATGAATGAATCATTTAAGAACAGAAGAGGTAGAAGTGTAAAAGACACTAAACAGAGTTATCTTCTCTGAAAGTAATGAATTTCATTGTACAGCCAGACCCTGTGGTGAATGAAGTGAAGGTGTCATTTGCAGAATGGAAAATATGTGCTTTTCAGAGGGACTGGCATGCTGATAAGCGTACTTTTCCATTCAGTGAGTTGTGACAATGGTAAACCACCTCACTCCTCGTTTTACTTAGTAAAACCTCTACAGGTTCAAACCAGCTTTTCGGCTGATGACCTAAACAACACTATATTTAATATTGTTTGAAGTAAACTGAAATGTTAGCGGTTTGTAACTAACTATAATATTTACGTTACTGAAAATATTAGTTTCTTATACGTATTGATGTAAATAAAATAACTTATGTTTATGATCATTATGTTAAACTATAGTGAACATATTAAACTTTATTAAACAAATTCAAAATTATTTTATTATAGAATTTTTAATTTCTGTCTTGTCTACTTGCTTCACACAGTTAAAACTACTGTATGAATGTAAGCTTTGTGCAGCTGCGGGATGAAGGGGAAAGACGAAGTACCAGACTGCTGTTACGTCATAACACTGAGGAAGGCATGGTAAACCACCTCACTCCTCGTTTTACTTAGGAAAACCTCTAGAGGTTCAAACCAGCCTCTACAGGCTGTTGACCTAAACAACAACAACAGGCTAGGCGAGGGGTTCTCAAACTTTTTAGACCAAGACCCTCCACCTTGATCTATTCTAGGATAGCGCCCCCCTCATGTTAAAAGTTTAAAATAAAAAACCAACAAAGCAAATGAATATTTTTTTTTAATTTATTTATTTAACGTCGCATCAACTACAACGGTCATTAGCGACGACGTTGGGGAGAAACTGTTTACGATGGAGGATGAAATGATTTTTTGTAACGTATGAAAATATGCCGTGCCTGAGTGGGATTCGAACCCAGGACCGGATGATAAGAGGCAAGCACGTTACCAACTGCGCCAATGCGGCCGGCCTTTGAATAAGTTTATATTTAATAAAAAAAAATCTGGTGTGAAACACTCACACAACTTTCTCTTGACAGTGCAAATAATTAATAATAAACCTAACATTAGTAATAAAACATAAGAAATAAACAAAAAACTAACCTCAATAAACATAACCTAATTTTAATCATGAGTGAAAGACGCAAAATGAAAATCAACCTCAGTTTGGCTTAGAAATACGGAAAATCACGCTTTCTCTCTAAACTAGCTCTGTAGAAAAAAATGCTTTAATTAAAGTTGTAGATCTTTTAATTTTCTATAAATTTTATTATATACACTTTTGTCGTAAAATGCATACTAAGGCCGAAATCTTAATAAAATCAATTTTTCACACATTTTCGTGAGAAAAAAAACAGAAAATCGCAAATTACCGCTAAACTAAGCGTTATACAAAAAAATGCTTGAAATAAAAGTTGTAGGTTTTCAAATTCTCTACAACTTTTATTATATACATTTTTGCTCTTAAAATAATATTAAAGCCGTAATCTTAAAAAAACACTTTTTTTACGTAAAAACACCCTCACCAAGAATTTCAGCAAACATGGCGCCTACCCTATCTTTTAGAGAATAAAAAATTGAGTAAATAAGCGATTTTAAAAAAAATCGTAGGACCAGTTTTTGAGAAAATCGCAAAAAAGTGAAAAATTATACGAATAAACTACTACTTCCGGTTGACCGATTTTGATGAAAATGTTCGTGTCGGGTCCGGTAGTGGTATGTAACTTAAGTTTTAAGTTTCAAGTTCGTACGATGTTCCGTTCTTAAGATATTCTGTTCACACACACACGCACAGACCAATCGCTAAAAACATGTTTTTTGGGTTCAGGGGGTCTGAAAACGTATAGATCCGGTGAAAATTCGATTTCGAAAAATCGACATGAAAACAATACATTCCTTCCTATATATTCATATAGGCAAGAGAAAGTAAAATGAATAAGGTTATTAATTTTTTCATTACCCTTTTAGGCTCGTGCCCCCTCATGTTAAGAGTTAGAAATTAAAACCAACAAAGCAAATTTTTATTTATTTTTTATTCCTAATTTATGTACGTTGCAATCTGTTCAATTCAGAACAATAAGCAACCCCATGACCCAATGAGATGAGGATGATGTGTACGACGTGCAAATGAGGCGTAGTCTTGTACAGACCCAGGCCGACCATTCCTGAGAGAGTATGGTTAATAGAACCCCAACCATCAAAGTACACCGGTAACCACTGTCTAGTAGTATTCAAATCCGTATAAAACTAACTACCTTTACTAGGATTTGAACCAGGAACCTTCGTCACAGAAAATCAGCTGTTAAACAGCTGATTTTTGCGACGGCTTTACCTCTAGACCAACCCGTCGGGTTGTCAAAGCAAATGAATAAGTTTTTTATAATATTTTCTGTTTTATTAATACAGTTTTTTATTTTTCTAACTTTTTTGCGCCCCCTTTATTTATCCTTTGCGCCCCACAGTTTGAGAACCCCTGGGCTAGGCAATTAACTTTGAATATTTTATAAAATTTTTGCAAGTTTAACTCTCAAGAGTTTTTTACTGTACTTTTCTCTTTATTATTTCGTTAAAAATTTCATGCATTTTCTCTTCGATTAAGCCATTAATCTCGGTAATACCGAGTGTTTCAGAAAAAGGTATGCACATTTTGAACGGATATATTAATTTGAATAAAATATTTAAGCCCATTTCACATTGGCGTAGCATCGCTTGAGCGACGGTAAAATGTATCTTGTAATGTAATATAAAGGTACATTTCAGACTGCCGTAGTGTCACCAAAGCTACGTGACCATTTCACACTGCCATAAAGTCGCCCGAGCGACGTCAAAACGTATCTTGTAATGTAATCTAATGGTGCATTTCAGACTGCCGTAGTGTCACCAAAGCTACGTGACCATTTCACACTGCCATAAAGTTGCCCGAGTGACGGCAAAACATATCTTGTAATGTAATCTAATGGTGCATTTCAGACTGCCGTAGTGTCACCAAAGCTACGTGACCATTTCACACTGCCATAAAGTCGCCCGAGCGACGTCAAAACGTATCTTGTAATGTAATCTAGTGGTGCATTTCAGACTGCCGTAGTGTCACCAAAGCTACGTGACCATTTCACACTGCCATAAAGTCGCCCGAGCGACGTCAAAACGTATCTTGTAATGTAATCTAGTGGTGCATTTCAGACTGCCGTAGTGTCACCAAAGCTACGTGACCATTTCACACTGCCATAAAGTTGCCCGAGTGACGGCAAAACATATCTTGTAATGTAATCTAATGGTGCATTTCAGACTGCCGTAGTGTCACCAAAGCTACGTGACCATTTCACACTGCCATAAAGTCGCCCGAGCGACGTCAAAACGTATCTTGTAATGTAATCTAGTGGTGCATTTCAGACTGCCGTAGTGTCACCAAAGCTACGTGACCATTTCACACTGCCATAAAGTCGCCCGAGCGACGTCAAAACGTATCTTGTAATGTAATCTAGTGGTGCATTTCAGACTGCCGTAGTGTCACCAAAGCTACGTGACCATTTCACACTGCCATAAAGTTGCCCGAGTGACGGCAAAACATATCTTGTAATGTAATCTAATGGTGCATTTCAGACTGCCGTAGTGTCACCAAAGCTACGTGACCATTTCACACTGCCATAAAGTCGCCCGAGCGACGTCAAAACGTATCTTGTAATGTAATCTAGTGGTGCATTTCAGACTGCCGTAGTGTCACCAAAGCTACGTGACCATTTCACACTGCCATTAAGTCGCCCGAGCGACGTCAAAACGTATCTTGTAATGTAATCTAGTGGTGCATTTCAGACTGCCGTCCAGCGACGTCGCGTCGCTGGAGCTACGTAACACGCGTATCCCTGGCTACGCCTACATTCATTGTGTCAGAAACGTAGATTGGCTCGCGCATGCGCTCTGCCTCTGTCAACAGGTGTTTCTGTCTGTTGCAACAAAAGTCTTCTGTTGCGAACGCTCCAGTTGCATTATAACGTTGATGTCAGAAATGATACACCAATTGAAACAGCAACCCGAGTTGTGGGACTGTACAAGATTACAATATAGGGACGCTAACATGTGCGCTTTAGCTTGGGAAGATGTTGCCGACATCTTAGAGAAACCAAGCAAAGTAAATCTGTTTCATTTAGTACGTAAGCCGTTTAAATGCCCAGTGTGTATGATGTTTTATAAATGGGAATTTGCCCGTGAGTTTTGCTAAGAAATTTTAAGTATTAAAAATATAGGCAAAGATAGGCTTAAAAAATATTTCTTTAAACTTTAATTGACTGTAAATTTCTAGAGCTTGTCAAAGCCACATGTCGTAAAGACAAAATGTAAACAAATAAACAATAAGCAAGCAGTGAAAAAAGAAATACATCAGCTAGTGTAAAAAAGGCTATAGCTTTTTACACAAGCAACTAAAAATCTTTTTGTAAATGAAAAACACTGAAATAAGAAACAAAAGACAAATGTTTATAAAACAAAACACGATCTAATGAATTTTTCTTTTTTTTAAATGCCTCATGTGTATAGGGTGCAATCTGTTCAATTCATAACAATAAGCAACCCCATCACCCACCCCATGAGATGAGGATGATGTGTATGACGTGGAAATGAGGTGTAGTCTTCAACAGACTGAGAGAGTAAGGTTAATTGAACCCCAACCATTAAAGTACACCGGTAACAACTGTCTAGAATTCAAATCCGTATAAAAGTAAGTACCTTTACTAGGATTTGAACCAGGAACCTTCGTCTCTGAAAATCAGCTGTTAAACAGCAGATTTTGACGACGACTTTACCTCTACACCAACCCGGTGGGTTAATGAATTTTTTTTTTTTAATTCCTAATATGTGTACGTTGCAATCTGTTCAATTGAGAACAATAAGCAACCCCATCACCCACCCCATGAGATGAGGATGATGTGTATGACGTGGAAATGAGGTGTAGTCTTCAACAGACTGAGAGAGTAAGGTTAATTGAACCCCAACCATTAAAGTACACCGGTAACAACTGTCTAGAATTCAAATCCGTATAAAAGTAAGTACCTTTACTAGGATTTGAACCAGGAACCTTCGTTTCTGAAAATCAGCTGTTAAACAGCTGATTTTGACGACGACTTTACCTCTACACCAACCCGGTGGGTTAATGAATTTTTTTTTTTTAATTCCTAATATGTGTATGTTGCAATCTGTTCAATTCTGAACAATAAGCAACCCCATGACCCAATGAGATGAGGATGAAGTGTATGACATGTAAATGAGGTGTAATCTTGTACAGACTCAGGTCGACCATTCCTGAGAGAGTACGGTTAATTGAACCCCAACCATCAAAGTACACCGGTAACAACTGTCTAGAATTCAAATCCGTATAAAAGTAACTCCAGTTACTAGGATTTGAACCAGGAACCTTCGTCTCTGAAAATCAGCTGTTAAACAGCTGATTTTGGCGACGACTTTACCGCTAGACCAACCCGGTGGGTTAATGAATTTAAATGTTATAAAATCAATCTGGTCGATCCGTATATCTTGTATTAATAATCTATAGCCTACTAGCAATATTTTCTCAAACGACGTGGAGAAAAACCTCCACAAGTAATGAAAATGTCAACGTGGTTATGCAATTCTGTTTTTTTTTTGTAATCCCTAATTTGTGTACGTTGCAGTCTGTTCAATTCAGAACAATGAGCAACCCCATGACCCAATGAGATGAAGATGATGTGTATGACAAGTAAATAAGGTGTAGTCTTGTACAGACTCAGGTCGACCATTCCTGAGAGAGTATGGTTAATTGAACCCCAGCCATCAAAGTACACCGGTAACCACTGTCTAGCATTCAAATCCGTAAAAAAGTAACTACCTTTACTGCCGGCCGCGTTGGCGATGTTGGTAACGTGCTCGCCTCTCATCACGCGGTCTTGGGTTCGAATCCGACTCGGGCATGGCATTTTTTCATACGTTGCAAAAATTCATTTCATCCTTCACCGACTGCATTAGCAGAAATTAGCACAAAACAGTCGGACGTTAAACCTAAAAAAAAAAAAAAAATTACCTTTACTAGGATTTGAACCGGGAACCTTCGTCTCCGAAAATCAGCTGTTAAACAGCTGATTTTGGCGATGACTTTACATCTAGACCAACCCGGTGGGTTAATTCTGTATTACTACATTGTAGTAGATGTATTGCAGTTAATGGTAATTATTTTGAACATTTATAAGTGAAATGAATTTACTGCGTTATAATGCGAAGGTTTATTTAGTTTTTTTTTAATTAAAGTTTTTTCCGTAAGTACTTATTTTAATATTAGGGTGAATTTAAGATAATACCTTTAGTCCACGTTCAGTAAAATGCATGCCTTCCCCTCCCCAAGATAATAGGACTCCCACAAAACTGAAAAAAGGCCACTGAAATATAAAATAAAATAAAAGAGCCGCTCTTAAACCCACTTGTCCCTTAATTTAAATTTTCCACAAATAACTTCTAATAATAAATTACCTCCTTTCAAGTCCCAGTTCCAATGTCCCACGAACCAGAATCCTATTTCCTATTTAAACTATAAAATTCCCCCTAAATTTCTTGAGGTTGCAATTATTCTGTTATATTGTTCCCCGAGCGACCAGGTGTTCCTTAACACGATGTCGCCATCATAGGGCTTCTTAGCCCTCTCAACCAGGATTCAGGATTCAGATAGAAAAATCCTTGAAACACCTATAAAAAGCTCAAGTACTTTCTATTACTTTAGAAACTAAATTTAAAATTATTGCTAATACTCTAATACCCATATTAGTGGATGACAACCATGAAAAATTTCTAAATAAAAAATACTTGTTAAAATCCATCTTACCTTTTTTCTTTTATTTAGGTAACCTCTTTGTCATAAAAAGGAAGTATTAACATCTACTTAATTATCAATATTGTTTGTATGGATTTACCACTAATTAGCGGCTACGTCTAAAACTACTATATTAACACGGCCATATTTTTGTGTAGGTACTATAAAATCTTGCCCACAACAGGCAGGCGGGTTGTTAAATTATTTGCACTCGATCTGCTAATTCCAGTGCTTTAAAAAATAGTTCTCTCTCTTATCACATGGTCACCCAATTATACAGGGTGATTCATGAAGATATGCAGAAACTTTGGGAGCCCATTGTACACGTAAAAATAATGAAAAAGTTTATATAAACATGGGTCCGGAAAAGCTTCGTTTCCGAGTTACGGCTAGCGAAAGATTTCGCCCGGATTTCAGCTCACCAGGTGAAATGAGGTCTGTCTGAAATTCTGGTAAGGTAGATAAAGGGGCGAATTCAATCGTTTTTTATGGTTTTGACCTGATTAATTGAATAAAACAAGTCCCAGAACTGTAAGTTAAATAGTTTTTGAGAAAACCAGTGTCAAATGCAAAAAATGGTGTGAAAAAACACAATTTTTCATTCTTGTTTTTCCGGTTAATTTTACTTTGTACTGTTATGAATAAAAATTCATTTAATCAAACATCTATTCGCTTTCTGTGTACTTTATTTACAACGGTTTGTTCAGAATAAAATTTTCAACATGTTTTTTTTTTCAAAAAATTTAACTGTTTCTTGGTGAAATAAAAAAGTTATTCTTGCCCAAAGATGAAAAAATGTGTTTTTCACTCCATTTTTTTTGCATTTGACACTGGTTTTCTTAAAAACTATTTAACTTACAGTTCTGGGACCTGTTTTATACAATTTATCAGATCAAAAACCAAAAGAAATGATTGAATTCGCCCCTTAATCTACCTTACAAGAATTTCAGAAAGACCTCATTTCACCTGGTGAGCTGAAACCCGGGCGAAACTTTCGCTAGCCGTAACTCGGAAACGACGCATTTCCGGACCCATGTTTATATAAACTTTTTTCATTATTTTTACATGTACAATGAGCTCCTAAAGTTTCTGCATATCTTCGTGAATCACCCTGTATGTTTGAAGCATTAATAACAGAAGACATGTGCTCGCCTCTCATCATGCGGTCTTGGGTTCAAATCTCATTCAGGTACGACATATTTTCATACGTTACAAAAAGTCATTTCATCCTTCACCGTGTGCATTAGCAGTAATTGCAGAACAGTCGGACGTTAAACCAAAAAAAAAAAAAACAAAAGACATAGAGGTGTGAAAGATACTATTAAAATTTATCGTGCTACATTTGTTCTGAAACATGGACTAAATAAAAAATGCGCTAAAAACGGGTCCATATTTTGTTTCCGAATCACTAGAAAATGCCTTATACACTTCTGTGTTTCGTGTTTCTTCGAAAAAAATAAAAATCTGGTGTGAAACACTCACACAACTTTCTCTTGCCAATGCAAATGATTAATAATATACCTAACATTATTAATAAAATATTAGAAATAAAGAAAAACTAACCTCAAAAACATAACCTTATTTTAATCATGAGTGAATGACGCAAAATGACAATCGAACTCAGTTTGGCTTAAAAATACGGAAAATTACGCTTTCACGCTAAACTAGGCTCTGTAGAGAAAAATGCTCTAAACAAAAGTTGTAGATCTTTTAATTTTCTACAAATTTAATTATATACACTTTTGTCGTAAAATGCATACTAAGACCGAAATGTTAAAAAAATCGATTTTTCTCACGTTTTCGTGAGAAAAAAAACAGAAAATCGCAAATTACCGCTAAACTAAGCGTTATACAAAAAATTGTTTGAAATAAAAGTTGTAGAATTTTTAATTCTCTACAACTTTTATTATATAAGTTTTTGCGCTAAAATTTATATTAAAGCCGTAATCTTAAAAAAACAACGTTTTTACGTGAAAACAGCCTCACCGAGAATTTCAGCAAACATGGCGCCTACCCTATCTTGTAGAGAATAAAAAATTGAGTAAAATAGGCGATTTTAAAAAAAATCGTAGGACCAGTTTTTGAGAAAATCGCAAAAAACTGAAAAATTATACGAATAAACTACTACTTCCGGTTGACCGATTTTGATGAAAATGTTCGTGTCGCGTCCGGTAGTGGTATGTAACTTAAGTTTCAAGTTTCAAGTTCGTACGATGTTCCGTTCTTGAGATATTCTGTTCACACACAGACACACACACACACACAGACACACGCACACACACAGACACACACACACACACACAGACACACACACAGACCAATCGCTAAAAACATGTTTTTTGGGTTCAGGGGGTCTGAAAACGTATAGATCCGGTGAAAACTCGATTTCGAAAAATCGACATGAAAACAATACTTTCCTTCCTATATATTCATATAGGCAAGAGAAAGTAATAAAAAACAAAGCTTTAAAACTAGCCGTACCAGAAATTTTCACGTTTCTTGATGAGATAGGTGGTTCCGAACGCAAGCATCATCTTTCATTTTACGTACTATACGTAGTCAGAGTTATCTCCTCTGAGAGTAGTGAATTTCATTATACAGCCAGATCTTGTGGTGAATGAAGTGAAGGTGTCATTTGCAGGGTGGAAAGTAGATGCTTTTCAGAGGGAGACAAAGGTTCCTGGTTCAAATCCTAGTAAAGGTAGTTACTTTTATACGGAATTGAATACTAGACAGTGGTTACCGGTGTACTTTTATGGTTAGGGTTCAATTAACCATACTCTCTCAGGAATGGTTGGCCTGAGTCTGTACAAGACTACACCTCATTTACACGTCATACACATCATCCTTATCTCATTGGGTCATGGGGTTGCTTATTGTTCTCAATTGAAGAGATTGCAACGTAGGCCTACACACGATATTAGGGACAAAAACATAAAGAAAGCATTGACAAACCACCTCACTCATCGTTTTACTTAGTAAAGCCTCTAGAGGTTCAAACCAGTCTTTCAGCTGATCACCTAAACAAAAACTTGTGATTAAACATACGTTATGCCCATAGCGGGCAGGCGGAGTGTACAATTAATTGCATTCGATCTGTTGGTTCCAGGGCTTCAAAAAAATAGTTCTGCTTCTTATCACATAGTCAGTCAATTATATGACTGAACTATTTAAGAACAAAAGAGGTAGAGGTGTAAAAAACACTAGTCACAATTATCTCCTCTGAAAGTAATGAATTTCATTATACAGCCAGACCCTGTGGTGAATGAAGTGAAGGTGTCATTAGCGGGATGGAAAGTGAGTGCTTTTCGGAGGGCCTGGCATACTGATAAGTATACTCTTTCAACTCAGTGATGAAGGCAATGGTAAACCTCCTCACTCCTCGTTTTTACTTTCTCTTGCCTATATGAATATATAGGAAGGAAAGTATTGTTTTCATGTCGATTTTTTGAAATCGAGTTTTCACCGGATCTATACGTTTTCAGACCCCCTGAACCCAAAAAACATGTTTTTAGCGATTGGTCTGTGTGTGTGTGTGTCTGAACAGAATATCTCAAGAACGGAACATCGTACAAACTTGAAACTTGAAACTTAAGTTACATACCACTACCGGACGCGACACGAACATTTTCATCAAAATCGGTCAACCGGAAGTAGTAGTTTATTCGTATAATTTTTCAGTTTTTTGCGATTTTCTCAAAAACTGGTCCTACGATTTTTTTTTTAAATCGCCTATTTTACTCAATTTTTTTATTCTCTACAAGATAGGGTAGGCGCCATGTTTGCTGAAATTCTCGGTGAGGCTGTTTTCACGTAAAAACGTTGTTTTTTTAAGATTACGGCTTTAATATAAATTTTAGCGCAAAAACTTATATAATAAAAGTTGTAGAGAATTTAAAAACCTACAACTTCTGTTTCAAACGTTTTTTTGTATAACGCTTAGTTTAGCGGTAATTTGCGATTTTCTGTTTTTTTTCTCACGAAAACGTGAGAAAAATCGATTTTTTTAACATTTCGGTCTTAGTATGCATTTTACGACAAAAGTGTATATAATTTAAGTTATAGAAAATTAAAAGATCTAGAACTTTTGTTTAGAGCATTTTTCTCTACAGAGCCTAGTTTAGCGTGAAAGCGTGATTTTCCGTATTTCTAAGCCAAACTGAGGTTGATTTTCATTTTGCGTCTTTCACTCATGATTAAAATAAGGTTATGTTTTTGAGGTTAGTTTTTGTTTATTTCTAATATTTTATTAATAATGTTAGGTTTATTATTAATCATTTGCATTGGCAAGAGAAAGTTGTGTGAGTGTTTCACACCAGATTTTTACTTAGTAAAAACTCTACAGGTTCAAACCAGCCTTTTGGCTGTTGACCTAAATAACAATAAACATAGGTTATATTTGTATTATTTACATTGGCAAGCCAAAATCCTGTAAGAGTTTCACGTCAGATTGTTTTTAAATAGATTTTATGCAGTTTGTAACTGCCCATAAAAGACTGGTGGAGTGTCAGATTATTTACACTCAATCTGTTTGTTGCAGGGCTAAAATAAATAGTTCTATTTCTTATCACATGGTCAGCCAATTAAATGACTGAATCATTTAAGAACAAAAGAGGTAGAGGTGTACTGTGACACTAATCAGAGTTATCTCTTCTGAAAGTAATGAATTTCATTACACAACCAGACCCTGTGGTGAATAAAGTGAAGGTGTCATTTACAGAGTGGAAAATATGTGCTTTTCAGAGGGCCCGGCATGCTGATAAGTGTACTTTTCCACTCGGTGAGTGTTGGCAATGGTAAACCACCTCACTCCTCGTTTTACTTAGTAAAACGTCTACAGGTTCAAACCAGCCTTTCGGCTGATGACCTAAACAACAGTTTGTAAGTATAATGGAAATCTCTAGTTTGGCAACAGGCACCTACATGAAATTTTAATTAATTTTGTATATTTAATGCAAAAGCAATCGTCCGAATAAAGTAGTAATAATTTTATAACCGAATTAAAATCTTATTTGGATACGTGAAACACATTTTTTGTATGTAAATAGTCACGTTTACGAAATAGAATTTAAATTTTTATAACGATAAAATGTATTTCTTTGTGTTATTTCGACCACGCTATTCAATGCACCGTACTTTTTATTGCTGTATAATACAGTTCTTATTGCCATTATGCAAAATTTAGCACTTCTGTAAAAGGAAATGACTGTTATTTCTTGCATATAAATTAAATTATATATTATGTAATTTAGTAACTTAATTTTACTATTGCAAGATTGAAATTTTGATATCTAGTTTGTCGTTTTACTCCTTGTTTGTACAACAAACAAGGAGTACTGTACAAACAACGAGCACTGGCTAAAATGTTAAAAGGTTTCAAGATAAAGATTAATATATTTTTTTTTTTTTTACTTTTATGGCCGCATTGGACTGGCTTAGTCATTTATTTTGATTTTTAATTAAATCCTTAAATTTCAGATTTTCTTCATTCCCAATGAATTTTCATCCCACCAAATCTTAGTTTTCTTTCGTTATAAGGGGTGTTTTTTTTTTAGAGGTATAGAACTTTAAAATGAAATAAAACACAGAATAATTGAACAATTTACGTGGAATTGGTTTTATTTTAAAGATAATTATTTGCCATTTTTATTTAAAAATAATTTCCGGCATGTGGCCGCCGCAGCTGGCTCGGACGTAGTCCAATCGAGACTTCCAATTTGTGACCACTTTTTGCAGCATTTGGGGCCGTATATTGGTAATAACGCGGCGAATGTTGCCTTGCAAGTCGTCAATTGTATGTGGCTTATTGGCATAGACTAGCGACTTCACGTACCTCCACAGAAAATAGTCCAGCGGTGTTAGATCTCACGAACTTGGAGGCCAATTTACAGGTCCAGAACATGAAATTATGCGTTCACCAAACGTTTCCTTCTGTAAATCGATTGTGGCACGCGCTGTGTGACATGTTGCACCATCTTGTTGAAACCACAGCTCTCCAACATTAAGGCGATTCAATTCAGGAACAAAAAAGTCATTGATCATGGCTCTGTAGTGGTCACCATTGACTGTAACATTCTGCCCGGCATCATTTTTGAAGAAGTAAGGACCAATGACTCCACCAGCCCAAAAAGCACACCAAACAGTAACCTTTTTCTGGATGTAAAGGCTTCTCAGCAATATATCGAGGATTACCTTCACTTCAAATGGGGCAGTTTTGTTTATTCACGTAGCCATTCAACCAAAACTGGGCTTCATCACTGAATAAAATTTTCATGTGAAAATCGGGATCAACAGCGATAAGTTTCACGAACCGAACCATGATTTTCAAAATAAATCTGCACAATTTTCAAGCGTTTTTCAGGCGTCAGTCTATTCATTATAAAATGGCAAACCAAACTGAACATAAATTACAAAACAGTTTTCTAAATGGCCGCCATGGAATTTAGTACTGCCAACTTAAAGTTCTATACCTCTAAAAAAACACCCTATAGTAGAATTCAGTATTCGTTTGTTGTTGTTTAGGTCAATAACCGAAAGATTGATTTGGCTGTAGAGGTTTTACTAAGTAAAACGAAGAGTGTGTGGTTTACAATTGCCTTCTCACTGAGTGGAAAAGTATACTTATCAGCATGCCGGGCCCTCCGAAAAGCATCTACTTTTTCATCCTGCAAATGACACCTTCACTTCATTCACCACAGGGTCTGGTTGTAACGGGTGTTTTATTAAAGACGCAACCCTGATTATAAGAAGATAGAAGTAATACATCGGTAAATTTTCTGTCCCCCAATCGGTATGTTGGCAACATTGTACTCAAGGCCAACTACCTAAGACAGTTAAAATGTTCCAGCCAAGCATTAGTGTGGTGACAGCAGTCGTTTCGTTATATTGTGTCAGCAATGGTTTTTTCCAAGGAAGAACGCGTATTTATTGTAGAGACTTACATAGCTTTTAGTTCATGAGTTACGCTAACGCGATAAGGATGCAAATGTAACTTTTTCGTAGCTCTGAAAGCAGTAGTTAATGTTAGCCCAGCTTGCGATGATAATCTTCTTAGCGATTTTTTAGGTGATTGAGTCAAACGATTTTTCAAGTCTTCGAGAACTTCCCGCGGTTAACTTTGTTGGATGGCGAGGTGGTTTCTCATCGAGTACATTCCCAAGTCTACGGAATTTTTTACTAAATGCAATATTGACGATTTATTCGGAACGGCAGAACGGGGAAATTTCAACTGGATCTTTTCTTGCACACATTTGTAAGATTTACTCGCTATGTAAGTCTCTACATTAAACAAGCGTTCTTCCTTGGAAAAAACCATTGCTGACCCAATATAACGAAACGACTGCTGTCACCACACTAATGCTTGGCTGGAACATTTTAACTGTCTAAGGTACAAATAAAAAACAAAATGTACACAAACAAGTTTAATTTCCCATCAACAGTTGCTTTACAAAGCTGCATTAACAGCGGAGAATATTAAAAATAGTGAAACCGATATTTAAAAAAACCTAAAATTCTGATTGCACTAAAACAAGCAATATAAAAATATGAAAAATATTTGTTTTTGGCGATATGTTAATTTTTTAGGTTAAACCTGATAAAAACTTAATTTTTTTTCATTAAAATAATTTTTTGTCGCAATTTAATGGTTTTGTGGTAGATCTATGTCTAAATTATTGAAAAACATAAAAAACCGAAATCAAAATTTTCAGTCAAAACCGTCATACAGTCCCTTAAAGAGCCAAAAATAAGGGTTTTTAAACTTTTTACATATTTTTTATCGAGGGCTTTTTAAATTTAAGTTTTATTTCATGCTATTTAAATATGTAGTATTTTATTAATTTATTTTTTATTTCTTATTGAATTTTAGCTAAGAACACGCTCGATCAAGTCACCTTTCAAACAAAAAAAAAACTAAATTAAAATCGGTTCGTCCGTTTGACAGCTACAATGCCACAGACATATACTCACCTGAACTTATAAACACCCCTCTTTTTCCGTTGGAGGTTAAAAAGAAGTTTTGTTATTTATAAACAACCAGATTCTAAAAGAACTTGGAATAAACTTGATAATAAGTTAGCTAAAATTGTAAGTAAAAAGTTAAAAGTAAAATTCCTTTCTAATGAAGGCCTAAATGTGAAATGTTGGAGAATATCATTAAACACTTTCTGTTAGAATGGATAATCGTTTTATTCGAAATGTGATGTGCGTAAGATGAAATTAACTAAAGTCCAGCCTTTCTTAGTTTGCTCCTAATGTAAAAAAATAATGACATCACTGAGCATGCGCATTATAACGTGCGTTCGGAAAGTCGCTGTGCACTGGAATTGTGACTATGGATTTATGAAAATATGTATAAAGAAATGACTAAGCATTTTGGAAAAAAATTTATTCAATACCTTAATTACATTGTTAAACCGTGATTACATTGTTTATAGAAGGTGTTCGAAATGACCTCCATTGGCATCAATACAGCATTGCACTCGTTTCATTTTGTTTGCAAACACCTTTCGCAACTGAAGAACAGTGATTCCTTGAATGTATGCCGTTATTGCGGCTTTAAGTTCGTCAATCGTGTGTGGTCTGTTCCGATACACAGTTTGTTTCGCCGCACCCCATAAAAAGAAATCGGGGGGAGTCAGATCAGGAGATCTTACAGGCCACAAATTCTTTGAAATTATTCGTTCACCAAACACGTTGCGCAGGAAAGCCATTGAGATGTTAGATGTATGTGCTGTTGCCCCGTCTTGTTGGAACCAACCATTATTCATTTCCACTTGTGTTATTTGATGCGTAAAGTTCTCTAAAATATCAGAACAATAACGTTCACTATTGATTGTGTTTGCAAAAAAAATTGGTCCAACAATACGTGCTCTACTCACAGCAACCCAGACTCCAATTTTTGCTTTCAAATGCTTTTCAAAGAATTTGTGGCCTGCAAGACCTCCTGATCTGACTCCCCCCGATTTCTTTTTATGGGGTGCGGCGAAACAAACTGTGTATCGGAACAGACCACACACGATTGACGAACTTAAAGCCGCAATAACGGCATACATTCAAGGAATCACTGTTCTTCAGTTGCGAAAGGTGTTTGCAAACAAAATGAAACGAGTGCAATGCTGTATTGATGCCAATGGAGGTCATTTCGAACACCTTCTATAAACAATGTAATCACGGTTTAACAATGTAATTAAGGTATTGAATAAATTTTTTTCCAAAATGCTTAGTCATTTCTTTATACATATTTTCATAAATCCATAGTCACAATTCCAGTGCACAGCGACTTTCCGAACGCACGGTATAAAAATCTGGTGTGAAACACTCACACAACTTTCTCTTGCCAATGCAAATAATTAACAATAAACCTAACATTATTAATAAATATTAGAAATAAACAAAAACTAACCTCAAAAACATAACCTTATTTTAATCATGAGTGAATGACGCAAAATGACAATCGAACTCAGTTTGGCTTAAAAATACGGAAAATCACGCTTTCACGCTAAACTAGGCTCTGTAGAGAAAAATGCTTTAAACAAAAGTTGTAGATCTTTTAATTTTCTATAAATTTAATTATATACACTTTTGTCGTAAAATGCATACTAAGACCGAAATGTTAAAAAAATCGATTTTTCTCACGTTTTCGTGAGAAAAAAAAACAGAAAATCGCAAATTACCGCTAAACTAAGCGTTATACAAAAAAATGTTTGAAACAGAAGTTGTAGGATTTTAAATTCTCTACAACTTTTATTATATAAGTTTTTGCGCTAAAATTTATATTAAAGCCGTAATCTTAAAAAAACAACGTTTTTACGTGAAAACAGCCTCACCGAGAATTTCAGCAAACATGGCGCCTACCCTATCTTGTAGAGAATAAAAAATTGAGTAAACCAGGCGATTTTAAAAAAAATCGTAGGACCAGTTTTTGAGAAAATTGCAAAAAACTGAAAAATTATACGAATAAACTAGTACTTCCGGTTGACCGATTTTGACGAAAATAATCGTGCCGCGTCCGGTAGTGGTATGTAACACACAGACAAACAGACACACACACACACACACACACACACACACACACACAGACCAATCGCTAAAAACATGTTTTTTGGGTTCAGGTGGTCTGAAAACGTATAGATCCGGTGAAAACTCGATTTCGAAAAATCGACATGAAAACAATACTTTCCTTCCTATATATTCATATAGGCAAGAGAAAGTAAAAATGAGTACATGCTGATTAAAAAGTAACAACAAAATACTTTTAAAAGTATTTAAATACAGAATACTTTTAAAAGTATTGTGACAGATCGAAGAAAGGGATGGTTCGGGAAGGTTCTAGTACTCATTCATAAAAAAAAGAGAGGACAATATTGAAGTAGTAACAACAATTTTTTATTTTTTTTTTTTTGTTTAACGTCCGACTGTTCTGCAATTACTGCTAATGCAGACGGTAAAGGATGAAATAATTTTTTGTAACGTATGAAAAAATGCCGTGCCTGAATAGGATTCGAACCCAAGACCGCATGATGAGAGGCGAGTACGTTACCAACTGCGCCAATGCGGCCGGCTAGTAACAACAAGTGACAATTGTACAATAATGACAATAGGACTGCGCGCTATTGTGTAGGATAAAAGGTCGGGCATTGTTTATTGTACAACTGTTTATGAAAGGAACCCGTAACAACTTTTATTCTATTTACAATAAGACCTATTGTTGACTTGTTTACAATAGATTTTTCTAGCACTCATTTATAAAGGATTATTTTTTGTACTTTATTTTTTGCATGAAGTTTCTCTGCTTTGCTAGAATGATCTTTTTAAATGAGTAAGTATATAAAGAGACCCCCGAGCGCGATCAGAGTCAGTATTCGTTTGGTCTTCGACGAGCGATTATCGGGGTGTTATACAGGTTAACGATTCCGAGCATTGTGTTAGTCAACGATTGTTATACTGTCTTTGTTTGTGTGTGTATTTTGAAAAGTTATTGTGTATCTGTGTTAAATTTAGTTTTTGTGTATTCAGTCTCATTTTGTATGTGTAGTCTATAAAATTGGTTGTAAGTAGTGCTAAGTAAATTATTAAGTTATTTATTGTTTATTATTTATTTTAAGTAAATTATTAAGTTATTTATTGTTTATTATTTATTTTAAGTAAATTTTTAAGTTATTTATTGTTTATTATTTATTTTAAGTAAATTATTAAGTTATTTATTTTTTATTATTTATTTTAAGTAAATTGTTAAGTTATTTATTGTTTATTATTTATTTTAAGTAAATTATTAAGTTATTTATTGTTTATTATTTATTTTAAGTAAATTATTAAGTTATTTATTGTTTATTATTTATTTTAAGTAAATTATTAAGTTATTTATTGTTTATTATTTATTTTAAGTAAATTATTAAGTTATTTATTGTTTATTATTTATTTTAAGTAAATTATTAAGTTATTTATTGTATTAGTTCATTATACTGTCCATGACGGACAGGTGGAGTGTCAAATTATTTACACTCAATCTGTTAGTTGCAGGGCTAAAATAAATAGTTCTGTTTCTTATCACATGGTCAGCCAATTAAATGACTGAATCATTTAAGAACAGAAAAGGTAGAGGTGCAAAAGACACTAATCAGAGTTATCTCCTCTGAAAGTAATGAATTTCATTATACAGCCAGACCCTGTGGTGAATGAAGTGAAGGTGTTATTTGCAGAGTGGAAAATATGTGCTTTTCAGAGGGCCCGGTATGCTGATAAGCGTACTTTTCCACTCAGTGAGGAAGGCATCGGTAAACCACCTCACTCCTCGTTTTACTTAGTAAAACCTCTACAGGTTCAAACCAGCCTTTTGGCTGATGACCTAAACAACAACAGTTCATTATAATTAGTTTATTATTTATTTTGTAACTCGTTTAGTGCTATAAATATTTGTAATCGTAAAGTTTAGTGTATTAATTATTTAATAACCTAGATCCTGAAACGGACCTTAGCGATAAAGTTTTTGTTGTTGTTTAGGTCAACAGCCGAAAGGCTGGTTTGAACCTCTAGAGGTTTTACTAAGTAAAACGAGGAGTGAGGTGGTTTACCATTGCCTTCCTCACTGAGTGGAAAAGTACGCTTATCAGCATGCCGGGTCCTCTGAAAAGCACATATTTTCCACTCTGTAAATGACACCTTCACTTCATTCACCACAAGGTCTGGCTGTACAATGAAATTCATTACTTTCAGAGAAGATAACTCTGATTTGTGTCTTTTACACCTCTACCTCTTCTGTTCTTAAATGATTCAGACATTTAATTGACTGACCATGTGATAAGAAACAGAACTATTTATTTTAGCCTTGCAACGAACAGATTGAGTGTAAATAATTTGACACTCCACCTGTCTGTTATGGGCAGAGCGATAAAGTGTCACAGTATTATTATAAATGAAATTGTTATGCCTACATCATATCATGACTGATGTTTTAAGTAATTTAAGTACTTATAATTTAAAACTTAGTTAATAGGAATACGACATCCATAAAGTCGTGGATTCTAAAGTGCACCCTGTAGTAGGTGGCTTTTGTTTGTTGACAGTAGGAGCAAACTAAGAACGGCTAAACTATAGAGAGAAACAAAAAACACATAAGTTACCGGTAGGAGAAACCTGAAATGTTTATTTTATGAATTGACGCAGAAGCGGACATACTTAATACTCCTCGTACAGCTACTGATAAATCAATTAGCATGGCATTGCAATTTGCATTGTACTATAAATTGAATAAGCAAACAACTTCACTTCATTTTTTTTTTTTTTTACTTTCCCACGTCCGTAAAAGTAATTTAGAGAAAGTTATGTAATCGATAAGATATTTTTCGATTGTCGTTATATATTTCTGGACTAATGACGTTTATGATTTTTCATTATCGCTTTTGAAATGTTTGACGAATTGTATTAATTTCTACTTTCTCTTGCCTGTATTTATGAATAAATAGCAAGGACAGTATTGTTTTCATATAGATTTTTAGAAATCGAGTTTTCACCGGATCTACACGTTTCCAGACCTCCTGAACCCAAAAAACATGTTTTTAGGGATTGGTGTGTGTGTCTGTGTGTGTGTGTGTGTGTGTGTGTGTGTGTATGTGTGTGTGTGTGTGTGTGTGTGTGTGAACAGAATATCTCAAGAACAGAACATCGTACGAACTTGAAACTTAAGTTACATACCACTACCGGACCCGACACGAACTTTTTCATTAAAATCGGTTAATCGGAAGTAGTAGTTTATTCGCGTAATTTTTCACTTTTTTCGATTTTCTGAAAAACGGGTCCTACGATTTTTTTAAAAATCGCCTGGTTTACTAAATATTTTTATGCGCTACAAGATAGGGTAGGCTCCATGTTTGCTGAAATTCTTGGCGAGGCTCTTTTTACGTAAAAAATTGTTTTTTTAAAATTACGACTTTAATATGCGTTTCAGCGCAAAATTTATTTAAAGAAAGTTGTAGAGAATTTAAAATCCTACAACTTTTAATTCAAACATTTATTTGAAGCCTATAACACTTAGTTCGGGGGGTAATTAGCGATTTTCTGTTTTTTTCTCACGAAAACGTGTGAAAAATCGATTTATTTAAAGATTTCAGCCTTAGTATGCATTTTACGACAAAAGTGTATATAATAAATTTTTAGGAAATTAAAAGCTCTACAACTTTTATTTATAGCATTTTTCTCTACAGCGCCTAGTTTAGCGTGAAAGAGCGATTTTCCATATTTTTAAGCCAAACTGAGGTTGATTCATTTTGCGTCTTTCATATATGATTAAAATTAGATTATGTTAATTGAGGTTAGTTTATTGTTTATTTCTAATGTTTTATTACTAATGTTAGGTTTATTGTTAATTATTTGCATTGACAAGAGAAAGTCGTGTGAGTGTTTGACACCAGTTTTTTTTTACTTTCCCACTTCCGTAAAAGTAATTTAGAGAAAGTTATGTAATCGATAAGATATTTTTCGATTGTCGTTAAATATTTCTGGACTAATGAAGTTACTGATTTTTCATTATCGATTTTGAAATGTCTGACGAATTGTTTTTAGTTTTTATTTACATCCTTTTTACTTTCTCTTGCCTATATAAATATATAGGAAGGAAAGTATTGTTTTCATGTCGATTTTTCGAAATCGAGTTTTCACCGGATCTATACGTTTTCAGACCCCCTGAACCCAAAAAACATGTTTTTAGCGATTGGTCTGTGTGTGTGTGTCTGTGTGTGTGTCTGTGTGTGTGTGTGTGTGTGTGTGTGTGAACAGAATATCTCAAGAACGGAACATCGTATGAACTTGAAACTTGAAACTTAAGTTACATACCACTACCGGACTCGACACGAACATTTTCATCAAAATCGGTCAACCGGAAGTGGTAGTTTATTCGTGTAATGTTTCACTTTTTTGCAATTTTCTGTTTTTTTTCTCACGAAAATGTGTGAAAAATTGATTTTTTTAAGATTTCGGCCTTAGCATTTTACGACAAAAGTGTATATAATTTAATTTATAGAAAATTAAAAGATCTACAACTTTTATTTAAAGCATTTTTCTCTACAGAGCCTAGTTTAGAGAGAAAGAGTGATTTTCCGTATTTCTAAGCCAAACTGAGGTTGATTTTCATTTTGCGTCTTTCACTCATGATTAAAATTAGGTTATGTTTATTGAGGTTAGTTTTTTGTTTATTTCTCATGTTTTATTACTAATATTAGGTTTATTGTTAATTATTTATATTGGCAAGAGAAAGTTGTGTGAGTGTTTCACACCAGATTTTTTTATCTATAGATTTCTTATTCCATTAACCTTTCTTCCGATTTCCGTAAATATTGGGGAACCGACATATGAACCACCCTGTAGGGTACAAGGATTATGTTAAACAGATTTCTTGAAAATAAGAAAATATCCAATGATAATTCAATTATATTTACATAAATATCAATAATAATAATTTTAATCATGCGGTCCTGGGTTCGAATCCCACTCAGGTACGGCATATTTTCATACGTTACAAAAAAATCATTTCATCCTCCATTGTACAAAGTTATACCCCAACGTCATCGCTAATGACCGTTGCAGTTGATGCGACGTTAAATAAATAATAATAATAATTTTAATAAGAATACAAATTTTAAAAAACTGTAATTTTAAATCTGTAATTACTTAACTATGTATTTTAATTAACACAGTGTGGATATTTTTACTTTGTTGTTTAGGTCATCAGCCGAAAAGCTGGTTTGAACCTCTAGAGGTTTTACTAAGTAAAACGAGGAGTGAGGTGGTTTACCATTGCCTTCCTCACTGAGTGGAAAAGTACGCTTATCAGCATGCCGGGCCCTCTGAAAAGCACATATTTTCCACTGTGCAAATGACACCTTCACTTCATTCACCACAGGGTCTGGCTGTATAATGAAATTCATTACTTTCAGAGGAGATAACTCTGATTAGTGTCTTTTACACCTCTACCTCTTCTGCTCTTAAATGATTCAGTCATTCAATTGGCTGACCATGTGATAAGAAACAGAACTATTTATTTTAGCCCTGCAACAAACAGATTAAGTGTAAATAATTTGACACTCCACCTGTCTGTTATGGGCAGATTTTTACTTTATGGGATTAATTTAAAAAACTTTCGCAAAGAGAAAAGTAAAAGCTAAAAAGAGAACAGTTCTTTTTAAACTTGGAAAAGTTTTTCAAGTTGTTGCTAATAGATGACTAGGATATGATATTTAAGTTTATGTTGTTGTTATTGTAGGTCATCAGCCAAAGGCTGGTTTGAACCCGTAGAGGTTTTTCTAAGTAAAACGCGGTCCTGGGTTCGAATCCCACTCAGGTAAAGCATATTTTCATACGTTACAAAAAAATAATTTCATCCTCCATTGTACAAAGTTATACTCCAACGTCAACGCTAATGACCGTTGCAGTTGATGCGACGTTAAATAAATAAAAATTTTTTAAATTTAAAAAAAAATTTAAAAAAAAAATTTAAAAAACGCTTATATTTAACAATTACTTAAAAAAATTAACTAAAAATAAAAAAATAAAAAAATTTACAAAAAAATCACAGAAAAAAAATTTTTTTAAGAAACGCTATTATTTAACGATTAATCAAAAAAATGAACTAAAAAGAAAAAAATAAAAAAATGTACAAAAAAAAACTCACAGACATTACAGTTAAAAATAAAAGCGTGGCGCATTAATATATATAATATTTATTGTAAAATATTCGTTGTAAAATATTATATATATTAATGCGCCACGCTTTTATTTTTAACTGTAATGTCTGAGTTTTTTTTGTAAATTTTTTTATTTTTTTCTTTTTAGTTCATTTTTTTGATTAATTGTTAAATAATAGCGTTTCTTAAAAATTTTTTTTTACATTTTTTTTTTATTTTTTGTAATTTTTTTTCTGTGATTTTTTGTAAATTTTTTTATTTTTTCTTTTTAGTTAATTTTTTTAAGTAATTGTTAAATAAAAGCGTTTTTTAAATTAAAAAAAAAAAAAATTTTTTTAAATTTAAAAATTTTTTTTTACAAACACCTCCACAGCGTATTGTCATCGAAGATAAACAAGTGTGCAAAGTTTGACTCATATTGATACGGTAGAAGTATTAAAATTTTAAGTTGCAAAATTTGATGGATCCAAGAGTAAGTTAAATAAAAGCGTTTAATAATAATAATTTTAATAACAATACAAATTTTAAAAAACTGTAATTACTTAACTATGTATTTTAATTAACACAATGTGCATATTTTACTTTATGGGAATTAATTTTTAAAAAATAATTTAAAAACTATCGGAAAGAGAAAAGTAAAAGCTAACCAGAGAACAGTTCTTTTAAAACTTGAAAAGTTTCTCAAGTTGCTGCTAGTAGATGGCTAGATAAATGATATTTAAGTTTATGTGGTTGTTATTGTTGTTTAGGCCATCATCAACTGATAGGCTGGTTTGAACCTCTATTGAGGTTTTACTAAGTAAAACTAGGAGTGAGGTGCTTTACCAATGCCACAACTCACTGAGTGGAAAGGCACACTTATCAGCATGCCAGGTCCTCTGAAAAGCACATATTTTCCACTCTGCAATTGACACCTTCACTTCATTCACCACAGGGTCCAACTGTATAATGAAATTCATTACTTTCAGCGGAGACAACTCTGATTAGTGTTTTTTACACCTCCACCTCTTCTGTTCTTAAATGATTCAGTCATTTAATTGGCTGACCATGTGATAAGAAACAGAACTCTTTATTATAGCCCTGCAACAAACAGATTGAGTGTAAATAATTTGACACTCCATCTGTCTGTTCTGGGCAGAAGTTTATGTTGTAGATGTGGTAATATAATTCGTGTATATAGGATAGAAGTAGGCCTATGTTAACGAACCGTTTTAATATACAGTAATCCGTTGGTATCCGCGGGTTTCGGTTATCCGCGGACTTTTTCCCTAAAACCTAAAACCTTAAAATACGTACGTAATATGTACATAATTATGTACATATGTACAATATGTACATAATTAATATGTTTATTAATATGTTTAATATGTTTATGTGTAATATGTACGTAATTTAATATGTTTAATATGTTTAATATGTTTTTAATATGTTTATTAATATGTTTAATATGTTTATGTGTAATATGTACGTAATTTAATATGTTTAATATGTTTAATATGTTTTTAATATGTTTATTAATATGTTTAATATGTTTATGTGTAATATGTACGTAATTTAATATGTTTAATATGTTTAATATGTTTTTAATATGTTTATTAATATGTTTAATATGTTTATGTGTAATATGTACGTAATTTAATATGTTTAATATGTTTAATATGTTTTTAATATGTTTATTAATATGTTTAATATGTTTATGTGTAATATGTACGTAATTTAATATGTTTAATATGTTTTTAATATGTTTATTAATATGTTTAATATGTTTATGTGTAATATGTACGTAATTTAATATGTTTAATATGTTTAATATGTTTTTAATATGTTTATTAATATGTTTAATATGTTTATGTGTAATATGTACGTAGTTTAATATGTTTAATATGTTTTTAATATGTTTATTAATATGTTTAATATGTTTATGTGTAATATGTACGTAATTTAATATGTTTAATATGTTTAATATGTTTTTAATATGTTTATTAATATGTTTAATATGTTTATGTGTAATATGTACGTAATTTTACCTTGTGTACACCGTACTTGGTGGAGAATTCATACAATTCTGCAAACGTGTTTGAATAAATGTTTTTGCGTCCGTATCATGTTGAGTCACTAGTATGGCGATGGCCGCGATAAGGCAACCTAGATTTCCGCGTACTGTACGTAGTGAGGGCGTCACCGGGTACCGGCCCCCCCTCCCAGTAACACCCCACCCCACCCTCACCAACATACGTACGCCCACGCACCATACGTACGTTTTCCTCCACGCGTCAGTCTAACTTCTTCGTACGACAGTACATACGTTGTACCGTTCTTGGTTTTTTTGACGATCCTGAAACGAAGACAAGCATTTCTTCACAAACCATCAACGAGATCCTCAGCATGGCAAAGCATTGGCTGACCATGTGTTGGAGACGGATCCCGTCATGGAAAGGGCTTTTCAATTCAAAAGAGGACTCAGGAGCTAATGATACCATACGAAGAACTCCACAAGGAGTTTGAAAAGAAGAAGAAGAAGCAAACAGCCATGACTAACTAGCTATTTTAAAGCAACTTAATTTTTTATGCGTACATTATTGTATTTATTAAATATTCGTTGTTGTGTAGGTCATCAGCCTGGTTGGCTGGTTTGAACCTCTCTAGAGGTTTTACTAAGTAAAATGAGGAGTGAGGTGGTTTACCATTGCCACAACTCACTGAGTGGAAAAGTATGCTTATCAGCATGCCGGGCCCTCTGAAAAGCACATATTTTCTACTCTGTAAATAACACCTTCACTTCATTCATCACAGGGTCTGGCTGTATAATGAAATTCATTACTTTCAGAGGAGATAACTCTGATTAGTGTCACAGTACACCTCTACCTCTTCTGTTGTTAAATGATTCAGTCATTTAACTGGCTGACCATGTAATAAGAAACAGAACTATTTATTTTAGCCCTGCAACGAACAGATTGAGAGTAAATAATTTGACTCTCTATCTGTCTGTCATGGGCAGATTAAATATTCATAGATTATAATAATGGTAAAATGTTCCTAAAACTATTAAACACTTAAAACAACTTCAGGAATTTACCTTTAGAACCTAACCCCCAACTTTACGTTCATATAAGGGGTATTATTATCCGCGGTTTTACGAACCGCGGTAACCCTCCGGAACGTAACCCCCGCGGATAACGAGGCATTACTGTAATTAATTAATAACGTTGTATTTTCCTTAAGCCTAGTCCATTAATGCAATAGATGAAAACTAATTTTTACTTTCTCTTGCCTATATGAATATATAGGAAGGAAAGTATTGTTTTCATGTCGATTTTTCAAAATCGAGTTTTCACCGGATCTATACGTTTTCAGACCCCCTGAACCCACACAAACATGTTTTTAGCGATTGGTCTGTGTGTGTGTATGTGTGTTTGTGTGTGTGTGTGTGTGTGTGTGTGTGTGTGTGTGCGCGCGCGCGCGCGCGCGCGCGCGCGTGTGTGTGTGTGTGTGTGTGTGTGTGTGAGAACAGAATATCTCAAGAACGGAACATCGTACGAACTTGAAACTTGAAACTTAAGTTACATACCACTACCGGACCCGACACGAACATTTTCATCAAAATCGGTCAACCGGAAGTAGTAGTTTATTCGTGTAATTTTTCACTTTTTTGTGATTTTCTCAAAAACTGTTCCTACGATTTTTTTTAAAATCGCCTGGTTTATTCAAATTTTTATTCTCTACAAGATAGGGTAGGCGCCATGTTTGCTGAAATTCTGCGTGAGGCTGTTTTTACGTAAAAACATTTTCTTTTTAAGATTTCGGCTTTAATATGCATTTTAGCGCAAAACGTTATATAATAAAAGTTGTAGAGAATGTAAAATTCTACAACTTTTATTTCAAACATTTTTTTGTATAACGCTTAGTTTAGTGATAATTAGCGATTTTCTGTTTTTTTCTCACGAAAACGTGTGAAAAATCGATTTTTTAAAGATTTCGGCCTTAGAATGCATTTTACGACAAAAGTGTGTATAATAAAATTTGTAGAAAATTAAAAGATCTACAACTTTTATTTAGAGCTTTTGTTTGTACAGTCCCTAGTTTAGCGTGTAGGAGCGATTTTCCGTATTTTTAAGCCAAACTGAGGTCGATTTTAATTTTACGTATTTCACTAATGTTTTTTGAGGTTAGTTTTTTGTTTATTTCTAATATTTTATTACTAATGTTAGGTTTATTGTTCATTATTTTCATTGGCAAGAGAAAGTTGTGTGAGTGTTTCACACCAGATTTTTTATTTAATGTTGCATTGGATAAGACGAGCGGAAGGTGAAATGCATCATGGGTGTCCTTGAGATTGAGAGTCAGTCTTAGCTTTCCTTCCATTTATGTTGGTATTGTTATTAAATGCAAGCAAGCGTCGGTCGATGTTTAAATCATCTTCAATTAGTTTTCGCCTACTTGTCGGCAAACCGGTTGGCAATGCATTACTGCAAATGAGTTGCGTAAACCGAATCAACATTCTATGGAAACTGATTACAGTATATCTTTGTACCTGATCCACTCGGTTCACCTTCGCTATGAAACTGCAATAAATCAAAACTGCACTCAATTAAGAATAACCGTTCGGTTCATTATAAATATGTCAAATGAAGCTATTACTTTAATCATGAAATGATCATAAACTGAATTGAATTCAATGCATTTATTATATTTTTAAAATACATTGCATTAAATTTCAGTTTTACCTTTCTTTTAATTGTATGACAATTTTAATTTTACTATAAAAATCTGTGAAATTTACGCGATTTTCTATTGCCAATGTAAATAATGAAATATATAACCTTACCTTAGCAGACTGCCTGATTCAAGACTCATTAAACAGCTCCTTGACTACCAAATGAAGAATAAGATCCAAAACAAATGGATACAGGAAGTCATGTCAGACATGGGGAACTTGAATATAAATGAAGAAATGATCCAGAGACGAGAAGAGAAGACCATCCTAAGGGAAAAGAGGATAACCCAACTGCCTTTCAGAGAGAGAAGACAGCCGAATGCAGCTGTGGCAGAGAGATTGAGAGCCACCAGGTCAAGGAATATGAAATTGATGTGGGAACGAAGAAAACAACAGTTTGGTGCCGCAACTAACTCCTCAAGGAACGCATGTCCATGAGTGACTTGAGTGCTCCAATTGGGGCATAAATTTAAAAAAAAAAAAAAAAAAACAACGTACGTAAAATGAAAAATCTGGTGTGAAACACTCACACAATTTTCTAATTTTCTCGTGCCAATGCAAATAATTACCAATATAACCTAACATTAGTAGTAAAACATTAAAAATAAACAAAAAACTAACCTAAAAAAACATAACCTTATTTTAATCATGACTGAAAGATGCAAAATGAAAATCGATCTCAGTTTGACTTAAAAATACGGCAAATTACTCTTTCACGCTAAACTAGGCTCTGTAGAGAAAAATGTTTTAAAATAAAAGTTGTAGATCTTTTAATTTTCTTTAAATTTGATTATATACACTTTTGTCGTAAACTGCATACTAACGTCAGTATTTCTTTGTACCTGATCCACTCGGTTCACCTTCGCTATGAAACTGCAGTAAATCAAAACTGCACTCAATTAAGAATAACCGTTCGGTTCATTATAAATATGTCAAATGAAGCTATTACTTTTATCATGAAATGATCATAAACTGAATTGAATTCAATGCATTTATTATATTTTTAAAATACACTGCATTAAATTTCAGTTTTACCTTTCTTTTAATTGTATGACAATTTTTATTTTACTATAAAAATCTGTGAAACATTCACGCGATTTTCTATTGCCAATACAAATAATGAAAAATATAACCTTACATTAGTATACATTACATTATTAGTATACATTATTAGTGTACAGTTGGTAACGTGCTCGCCTCTCATCATGCGGTCTTGGGTTCGAATCCCATTCAGGCACGGCATATTTTCATACGTTACAAAAAATCATTTCATCATTCACCGTCTGCATTAGCAGTAATTGCAGAACAGTCGGACGTTAAAAAAAAAAAAAAAAAAAAAAAAAAAAAAAAAAAAAAAAAAACATTAGTATACAACGTACGTAAAATTAAAAATCTGGTGTGAAACACTCACACAACTTTCTAAAGCCGAAATCTTAAAAAACCGATTTTTCACATGTTTTCGTAAGAAAAAAACAAAATTGCTAATTACTGCTAAACTAAGCGTTATACAAAAAAATGTTTGAAATAAAAGTTGTAGAATTTTAAATTCTCTACAACTTTTGTTATATAAATTTTTGCGCTAAATGCATATTAAAGCCGTAATCTTTAAAAAAGTATTTTTTAACGTGAAAACAGTCTCACCAAGAATTTCAGCAAACATGCCGCCTACCCTATCTTGTAGAGCATAAAAAATTGAGTAAACCAGGCGATTTTTAAAAAAATCGTAGGACCAGTTTTTGAGAAAATCGCAAAAAAGTGAAAAATGACACAAATAAACTACTACTTCCGGTTGACCGATTTTCATGAAAATGTTCGTGTCGGTTCCGGTAGTGGTATGTAACTTAAGTTTCAAGTTTGAAGTTCGTACAATGTTCCGTTCTTGAGATGTTCTGTTCACACACACACACACACACACACACACACACACGCACACGCGCGCGCGCACACACACACACACACACACACACACACACACAAAGACGGATCGCTAAAAACACGTTTGTGTGGGTTCAGTGGATCTGAAACCGTGTAGATCCGGTGAAAACTCGATTTCTTAAAATCGACATGAAAACAATATTTTCCTTTCTTTAAGTATATTCATACAGGCAAGAGAAAGTAAAAATTCACATTTTGTACAAACTTCCAACTTAAACATGAATAATATTTCCCGTTTGAAATGAATTCACGGTGTAAATGTGTTTTCATGTCGAATAGATTTCCACAATTTTATGGTGACTATCGGTACTATTATTATTATTGCAGTGTTATTTGCAACTTCCGGAATGAGATGCATTTATTTCACTTCTGGTTATGGTGTTTTTTTGCAAATGAAATCGATGCGGCTGCAATCAATGCAGTCGTCTTAACTGAATAATGTCATTCTGAACGGAATCATGAATCAAGTGTCGTGTCTTAACTCACAATTCAGTTTGCATAATTTTAGTGCAGCTCTTAGTATATTTAGTGTAATTTCCTTTATGATAAAACCACTTATTTAATTAAAACTTTATTAAACAATTTGGGAAATTATTGTTGTTTAGGTCATTATCCAAAAGGTTGGTTTGAACCTGTAGAGGTTTTACTAAGTAAAAACTAGGAGTGAGGTGGTTTACCCTTTCCTTCCTCACTGAGTTGAAAAGTGATCTTATCATCATGCCAGGCCCTCTGAAAAGCATCTACTTTCCATCCTGCAAATGACACCTTCACTTCATTCACCACAGGGTCTGGCTGTATAATGAAATTCCTTACTTTCAGAAGAGATTAGTGTCTTTTACACCTCTACCTCTTCTGTTCTTAAATGATTCATGATATGGTAGTAGACCTAACAATTTTATTTATAAAAATACATTTAAAAGTATTTTGTATTTAAATACTTTTGAAAGTATTTTGTTGTTACTTTTTAATCAGCGTGAAAGTTCAGCCTTTCTTAGTTTGCTCCTACTGTAAACAAAAAAATGACGTCACTGAGCATGCGCATTATATAAAAATGTGTATTTTTATATACTGTGCATGCTCAGTGACGTCATTTTTTGTTTACAGTAGGAGCAAACTAAGAAAGGCTGAACTTTACAGTTGGTCCGTTCGCAGTATTGATTCCATCGATTTTACGCACCCAGGAAACGGCATATATAAGCGTGGGTCCGGTGAAGAAATCGCCTAGAAGAAGACAGCAGTGTAGTGGGTATACCTATCCCTTATTGCTGTCTTTCCCCCTTTTACCCTCCCCCTCCGGCACCCACTCATCACGAGTACTATTCAGGCTGGAAAAGGAGATAAGAAGCTGCTGCATTTTATATTTTTTTTTTATCGCATTTTGGATATTGTTTAAGTCATCAGCCAAAAGGCTGGTTTGAACGTGTAGAGGTTTTACTAAGTTAAACGAGGAGTGAGGTGGTTTACCATTGCCTTCCTCACTGAGTGAAAAGTACGTTTATCAGCATGCGTGGCCCTCTGAAAAGCACATATTTTCCACTCTGCAAATGACACTTTTACTTCATTCACCACTGGGTCTGGCTGTATAATAAAATTTATAACTTTCGGAGGAGATAATTTTGATTAGTTTCTTTTACACCTATGCCCATTCTGTTCGTAAACTATTCAGTAATTTAATTGGCTGACCATGTGATAAGAAACAGAACTATTTATTTTAGCCCTGCAACTTACAGATTGAGTGTAAATAATCAGACACTCCACCTGTCTGTTATGGGCAAGCATTTTGGAAAGGCCAATCAAATAAAAAGTTGACAAGACGAACAGGTGACCAGGCAACGCATACAGTTCACTGATCTGGAAGATAGTCACGCGAGATCTTTCCTAGTTTCGTTTTTATCTCCGCGAGGGGGCAACCACACCAACACTTATTATAATTGACTAGAGAATGGTTACAAAAATTCTGGTGTGAAACACTCGCACGACTTTCTCTTGCCAATTCAAATAATTAACAACAAACCTAACATTAGTAATAAACAAAAAACTAACCTCAATAAACATAACCTAATTTTAATCATGAGTGAAACACGCAAAATGAAAATCAATCTCAGTTTGGCTTAAAAATATGGAATATCACTCTTTCACGCTAAACTAGGCTCTGTAGATAAAAATGCTTTAAATAAAAGTTTTAGATCTTTTAATTTCTTATAAATTTTATTATATACACTTTTGTCGTAAAATCCAAAATAAGGGCTAAATCTTAAAAAAATCGATTTTTCACACGTTTTCGTGAGAAAAAAAACAGTAAATCGCTAATCACCGCTAAACTAAGCGTTATACACAATAATGTTTCAAATAAAAGTTGTAGAATTTTAAATTGTCTACAAATTTTATTATATAAACTTTTGCGCTAAATTGCATATTAAAGCCGCAATCTTAAAAAAAACAAATTTTTTACGTGAAAAGAGCCTCACCAAGAATTTCAGTAATGTCACATAGCCTACCCTATCTTGTAGAGCATATAAAATTAAGTGAATAAGGCGATTTAAAAAAAAAATCGTAGAACCAGTTTTTGATAAAATCGAAAAAAGTGAAAAATTACACGAATAAACTGCTACTTCCGGTTGACCTATTTTGATGAAAACCTTCATGTCGGGTCCGGTAGTGGCATGTAACTTTAGTTTCAAGTTTCAAGTTCGTACGATGTTTCGTTCGTGAGATATTCTGTTCACACACAGACCAATCGCTAAAAACATATTTTTTAGGTTCAGGGGGTCTGTTTACGTGTAAATCCAGTGAAGAGTGTATTTGTAAAAATCGACATGAAAACAATACTTTCCTTCCTATATATTCATACAGGCAAGAGAAAGTAAAAAAGCCAATTATCTAAATAGATACCCGTCTTCTTTAGGTAGCCGTATAACAATCAGCTGACCTATTCTATACAAAACCATTTGTGCGTTTTATTTGTATTTTTGAGAAACCATGCTATTACATGAGCAGTGCCGACCCTACTCTATGGCAGTTGCACTTGGGTGCTATCAAAGCGAGAGTAGAGTAGATTGCAAGCATCTGAAATGAAATTTCTTCGACATATGTCTGGGTGTATTAGAGAAGACCGTTACAGGAATACCGAGATAAGGAAGGAACTCAGCATCTTCTCTATAAACAAAAAAGTATCCCAGAACAGAATTCAGTGGTAAGAGCATGTGAACAGAATTCGGGAGGATAGGATACCTAAGCAGACACTGCGCTATAAGCCGGAGGGCAGGAGAGAACGAGGACGCCCGAGAAAGAGATAGGCAGATTTGAGAGGTTCGGAACAGGCAGACATGCGTAATCCTTGAAAGGCAGAAGAAGAAGAAGAAGGAGGAGGAGGAGGAGGAGGAGGAGGAGGAGGAGGAGGAGGAGGAGGAGGAGGAGGAGGAGAAGAAGAGAAGAAGAAGAAGTATCAACAGCTTGGTCATTAGCAACTGCGTTGGGTTATCTATCTTTAACAGTGGGTTTTGACTTGTAATAATTTCCAGACCATAGCCGGGAATCGAACCCTGGAACACCGCGTGGTAGGCTAGCGCGCTACCAATATGCTAAGAAAGCAGCAAATATAATCTTAATGATTTGTATTCAACACGTAAAAATTGTGAAAAATTTGATCATTAATTTCATTTTAAAATTGCACGGATAACTTTCTACTTTGATATAAATCCAGGCGTAACTAAAGGAACTGGAATTTTAAATATGTTTCTTTTTTTTGGATCGACTCGAATACGAAGGAACGTAATTAGAAGGTGAATTTGATATCGATGTGAAATATTGATAGCAGAATAAAGAGTGTTATTGTAAAGAATGGGTCTATTGGTAATGTAGGTCGGTTTACATCGACCGATACAAACAAAGGTCAGTAAAGGTCAAACACTCATAGAGTACAGTGACGTGGTTGGCCGCCTGCAGTATTTTATGCTGGCAACCGCCGCCTCCTGCTTTTATAATACCTGCTCTACCTGTACCAATGTACCAACTACAGTAACACCTCGACTTACGCGACGGATGCGTTACGCTAAATAATCGCGTAACTTGGGTTCTCCAGTTTAACCCTTTATAGGGCAGTACTACGGGGAAAAATATACGTATATGTTGTGAAATGTTAAATTTTGTTTTATAGGGACTTGAATAATGTATTTCTAATGCCAGAACAGTAAGATATTTCTTTTTTTTATGTCAAGCCCTGGTAAGTATACTTACCAAGGAATGTTTATTGAAATGGGAATCACATAAGATTTAGTGATAAGAATGCTTATTGAAACACCTTGTGACCCTATATAGCAGAAAAATGTGGCAAATCTTAACTTTCTATCACCATGAATGCTTGCTTTCCCGTAAATAACTGGAATTTTCTAAGCACTGTACAAAAGTAACAACAAAATAACATGGTAGCGTACGCTGGTATTTATGTATAAATCCTTACCACATTCGTGTAACTCATAAATCAAATGGTCGCTGCACGCTAATTTCAATATGTGGATAGCGTACTTACCAGAGAACATCTATAAAACCATAAAATGCCAATAAGGTTCAACTGCATAGCTTATTCTTAAAAAAATCGACCTTATTGCAAGTGGTAAGTATACCTACCACAGACCTATAAAGGGTTAATCTTTTGGGAAGCTAAAAGGAGGAACAGAGCCACCACCAACAGCTAGATTTTTGTGTTTTTAGCGCTCTCCTTAAGGGGACTGTACGCAAATAATAAAAATCTGGTGTGAAACACTCACACAACTTTCTCTTGCCAATGAAAAAATTTACAATAAATCTAACATTATTAATAAAACATTAGAAATAAACAAAAAACTAACCTCAATAAACATAACCTAATTTTAAAAATGAGTGAAAGACGCAAAATGAAAATCAACCTCAGTTTAGCTTAAAAATACGGAAAATCACTCTTTCACGCTAAACTAAGCTTTGTAGAGAAAAATACTTAAAATAAAAGTTGTAGATCTTTTAATTTTCTATAAATTTAATTATATACGCTTTTGTCGTAAAGTGCATACTAAGGCCGAAATCTTAAAAAAAATCGATTTTCACACGTTTTCGTGAGAAAAAAAAACAGAAAATTGCTAATTACCGCTAAACTAAGCGTTATACAAAAAAATGTTTGAAATAAAAGTTGTAGAATTTTACATTTTCTACAACTTTTATTATATAACGTTTTGCGCTAAAATGCATATTAAAGCCGCAATCTTAAAAAGAAAATGTTTTTACGTAAAAACAGCCTTACGCAGAATTTCAGCATACATGGCGCCTACCCTATCTTGTAGAGAATAAAACATTGAGTAAACCAGGCGATTTTAAAAAAAATCGTAGGACCAGTTTTTGAGAAAATCGCAAAAAAGTGAAAAATTATACGAATAAACTACTACTTCCGGTTGACCGATTTTGATGAAAATGTTTGTGTCGGGTCCGGTAGTGGTATGCAACTTAAGTTTCAAGTTCGTACGATGTTCCGTTCTTGAGATATTCTGTTCACACACAGACACACACAGACCAATCGCTAAAAACATGTTTTTTGGGTTCAGGGGGTCTGAAAACGTATAGATCCGGTGAAAACTCGATTTCGAAAAATCGACATGAAAACAATACTTTCCTTCCTATATATTCATATAGGCAAGAGAAAGTGAAAATGTAAATAATATTTTGGAACCATTTATTTTAGCTAAACCCACCGGGTTGGTCTACAGGCAAAGTCGTCGCCAAAATCAGCTGTTTAACAGCTGATTTTTGGAGACGAAGGTTCTGGTTCAAATACTAGTAAAGGTAGTTACTTTTATACGGATTTGAATGCTAGACAGTGGTTACCGGTGTACTTTGATGGTTGGGGTTCAATTAACCATACTCTCACAGGAATCGTCGGCCTGAGTCCTGTACAAGACTACACCTCATTTACACGTCATACACATCATCCTCATCTCATTGTTACATGGGGTTGCTTATTGTTCTGAATTGAACAGATTGCAACGTACACATATTAGGAATTAAAAAAAAGATATATAAGACATTATTGTATTTTACACCTGTTCCTCTTCTGTTCTTATATATTTCAGTCATATAATTGGCTGATTATATGATAAGAAAAAGAACTATTTTTTGTAACCGTGAAACCAACAGATTGAGTGCAATTAATTTAACACTCCACCTGCTCGTTATAAGCGTTTAATATTACTACGTTCATCAAAATCGCGCTAATTTAAAATCGCGTAAGTTGAATTCGCGTAAGTTGAGGCCTTTTTGTACCTATTATCTTTATATATTTTATAAGCCACTCATTGGCAATAATAATTGTTAGCACTGGTATTAAAATAAATAGGCCTACTTTCGAAATTTCTCCTTCATACATTTAATTTATTTTATGCGCGGTCGTTGATCCGTAACATATTAATTGAATCATTCTTATTTCCACGTTTGTAGCTAACTGAAGACGACGATGGCCGCCGCTATACGCTATTTAATTGATTTACTCAATTCTTCACATTTTTGTTGGAATATTTTATATAATTACCACTTGCTGTAATCAGTTAAAGGGCACACCAAATATATCAGTTGATCGTCTTATGTAACAAATTACTCATATTACTTTAATTTTCAAGTTTCTAATTTTACAACGAAAATAAATGGCTCCAAAATTTTACATGTTCAAATTTATTCAATTTATTGCAGACGTACATTATTGTTTTATAACTTTCTCATAAAGTAGTTGGTAACGTGCTCGCCTCTCATCATGCGGTCTTGTGTTCGAATTTCATTCAGGCACGGCATATTATCATACGTTACGAAAAACATTTCATACTTCACCGTCTGCATTAGCAGTAATTGCAGAACAGTCGGACGTTGAACTAAAAAAAAAAATAATTACTTTCTCTTGCCTATATGAATATATAGGAAGGAAAGTATTGTTTTCATGTCGATTTTCCGAAATAGAGTTTTCACCGGATCTATACGTTTTCGGACCCCCTGGACCCAAAAAACATGTTTTTAGCGATTGGTCTGTGTGTGTGTGTGTATGTGTGTGTGTGTGTGTGTGTGTGTGTGTGTGTGTGTGTGTGTGTGTGTGTGTGTGTGTGTGTGTGTGTGTGTGTGTGTGTGTGTGTGTGTGTGTGTGTGATGTGTGTGAGTGTTTCACACCAGATGTGTGTGTGTGTGTGTGTGTGTGTGTGTGTGTGTGTGTGTGTGTGTGTGTGTGTGTGTGTGTGTGTGTGTGTGTGTGAACAGAATATCTCAAGAACGGAACATCGTACGAACTTGAAACTTGAACTTAAGTTACATACCTCTACCGGACCCGATTCGAACATTTTCATCAAAATCGGTCAACCGGAAGTAGTAGTTTATTCGTGTAATTTTTCACTTTTTTGCGATTTTCTCAAAAACTGGTCCTACAGTTTTTTAAAATCGCCTGGTTTACTAAATTTTTTATGCTTTACAAGATAGGGTAGGCGCCATGTTTGGTGAAATTCTTGGTGAGGCTGTTTTCACGTAAAAAGTTGTTTTTTTAAAGATTACGGCTTTAATATGCATTTTAGCGCAAAACTTTATATAATAAAAAATGTAGAGGATTTAAAATTCTACAACTTTTAATTCAAACATTGTTTTGTATAACGCTTAGTTTAGCGATATTCTGTTTTTTTCTCACGAAAACGTGTAAAAAAGTCGATTTTTTTTAACGATTTCGGCCTTAGTATGTATTTAACGACAAAAGTGTATATAATCGAATTTATAGAAAATTAAAAGATCTACTACTTTTGTTTAGAGCATTTTTCTCTACAGAGCCTATTTTAGCGTGAAAGAGTGATTTACGTATTTTTAAGCCAAACTGAGGTAGATTTTCATTTTGCGTCTTTCATATATGATTAAAATTAGGTTATGTTCATTGAGATTAGTTTTTGTTTATATATAATGTTTTATTACTAATGTTATGTTTATTGTTAATTATTTGCATTGGCAAGAGAAAGTTGTGTGAGTGTTTCACACCAGATTTTTTTAAAATTAATATGCTGGACGTATGAGTGATGAAAAAATCCCCGGCTTTACCGGGAGTCGAACCCGAGACCTCGGCGTAGAAGCCAGTTGCGTTAACCAATGCATCAACGGGCCGGCCGAGGGACGAAGAGGTATGATCATAATTGTATAGTTACGCACGCCAATTTACAGTCCAGCCTTTCTTAGTTTGCTCCTAATGTAAACAAATAATGACGTCATTGAGCATGCGCATTACGTAAAAATGTGTACACAATGATTAAAAAGTAACAACAAAATAATTCCAAAATTATTTAAATACAAAATACTTTTAAAAGTATTTTTATAAATGAAATTGTTATGCCTACATCATATCATGACTGATGTTTTAAGTACTTATAATTTAAAACATAGTTAACTTAATAGGAATGCGACATCCATAAAGTCGTGTACTCTAGCGTGCACCCTGTAGCAGCTGGCTTTGGTTTGTTGACAGTAGGAGCAAACTAACAACGGCTCAACTGTAGATTGGCCAAACTATACCTCTTTCGACAGAAAATGTGGATTTATAAATTTCTAAAATATATTTACAAATCCTGTGGTACATATGCGTAGAAAGTGTGAAAAAAAATATTAATGTCACGTTTTTTGGTGGTTAATTTTAAAGAAATGTAACAAAATATTAATGTGCACATAATTTGTTTATTACAACTGTTTCTGTTTACTAAATTCTGAAATAGAGCAAACTGGGATGTTTAATATAAATACGAGCATATTTATACGTATTGTCTATTCAAAATAGCATGATAGTATTACTGAAATGGAATAAAGAAGAGAGGGAGGGAATTTTCTAATGTGCTCATGCGTCAGTGCTATAGTCATTTGAGTCACGAGTTTGCCTTTGTTTGCAACGAGGGGTAAAGAAGGGAACAGCAGTGCGCATGCGCGACTGCTGAATCCTGAATCCTGAATCCTGGTTGAGAGGGCTAAGAAGCCCTATGATGGCGACATCGTGTTAAGGAACACCTGGTCGCTCGGGGAACAATATAACAGAATAATTGCAACCTCAAGAAATTTAGGGGGAATTTTATAGTTTAAATAGGAAATAGGATTCTGGTTCGTGGGACATTGGAACTGGGACTTGAAAGGAGGTAATTTATTTTTAGAAGTTATTTGTGGAAAATTTAAATTAAGGGACAAGTGGGTTTAAGAGCGGCTCTTTTATTTTATTTTATTTTTCAGTGGCCTTTTTTCAGTTTTGTGGGAGGCCTGTTATCTTGGTGAGGGGAAGGCATGCATTTTACTGAACGTGGACTAAAGGTATAATTTAAGGTAGGGGTTAGTTTATGATTTCAGGGGAGACGGAAAGGGTAGAGTTTGGCATAATCACCGGCCTTTTTATCTTCTGAGTGTTTATTAATTTAAAATGGCGCGACTGCTTTAATTTCAGTACGACAAACATAAAAACTTATACTATACCCAGAGCATAGCCTATACAGTATATCGCGGAACCTTTTGCAGGTAAACGGTACGAATATAACTGTTTGTTACCGTAAACAGAAATGTTAGTCACTCGATAATGTGGCCAGACTATTTACAGTGCTGAACGAAATCTAATACGCAGTGTTATAAAATGCTGTGAAGTTGAAACTAAACAAAAATGCCTTTCAATGCCTTTTAACAAAAGCCATGAGCGAGTGGCTAACTACTTTGCTCTTTCTCTTCCCACAATTTGAAAAATAAAGAAGGAAATTAAAGACGTGAAGAAGCTATTCTTCAACAGTTTTGTTGCCACCTGGTAAAAAAAGGAAACAGTTAGATAGATACTAGTGAGACTGATAGTGAAGACGCCGGTGACAGCGATAGTAAACAAGGTGATTCATTCGTAGAAAATTTGTTCCAGTGGAAAAAGGTAGCTGGTAATTACAGTAAATAAATCATTTCTAGTTATGTAATTAAGGTATAGGCAGCATTACAAGTCAGATTTATTTCTTATAAGGTTTATTGGCCTCCGGGCCAGCCCAGTCAGTCAGCTGGTAGTAAGTCGCTATTATTTGTTAAGTAACACCGGTTGGGCAAGCGACTTTGTATGGTTATCCAGCTGACAGCCATCCATGAACCAACTCTACTGGGAATCCCTGTTCAAATTCACGCTTAATCCAAGTCCAATAATACAGCAAAGCAGCGATCAAATTGGGTAGTTGTCAATAATGTACAGTTCCCGATAACAAATAAAAGCTAAAAAAAAAGTTTATGAAGAAAATTTTCTCGGATTAAACCACAGCTTACAAAATGTACGTAGAAACTGTACGAGTAGTGTTTTACTGTTGAGGTTGGCAGCACTGTCATATTTACAGTTCCCTTCCTCACAACCCATCCATATGCAAAAGGCAATCTCGTGGTAGGCGATCAGCCGAAAGGCTGGTTTGAACCTGTAGAGGTTTTACTAAGTAAAGCGAGGAGTAAGGTGGTTTACAATTGCCTTCCTCACCGAGTAGAAAAGTATGCTTATCAGCATGCCGGGCCCTCTGAAAAGCACATATTTTCTACTCTGCAAATTACACCTTCACTTCATTTACCACAGGGTCTGGCTGTATAATGAAATTCATTACTTTCAGAGGAGATAACTCTGATTAGTGTCACAGTACACCTCTACCTCTTCTGTTCTTAAATGATTCAGTCATTTAATTGGCTGATTATGTAATAAGAAACAGAACTATTTATTTTAGCCCTGCAATGAACAGATTGAGTGTAAATAATTTAACACTCCACCTGTCTGTTATGGGCAAAAAATACCACTAAGAATAAATAATTTTTTTTTATTCGTAATTTGTGTACGCTGCTGTATGACCGAATGAGATGAGGATGATGTTTATGACGTGTAAATGAGATGTAGTCTTGTACACACCCAGGCCGACCATTCCTGAGAGAGTATGGTTAGTTGAACCCCAACCATCAAAGTACACCCACAACCACTGTGTAGTATTCAAATCCGAATAAAAGTAACTACCTTTACTAGGATTTGAACCAGGAAACTTCGTCTCCGAAAATCAGCTGATTTTGGCGACGACTTTACCTCTAGACGAACCCGGTGGGTTAAAATAAATAATTAAAAGGGAAATTTTAATTTTGAAAAGGGATTTTTTATTCAGAACAGTTACCACTATTCAGAGTCTTACTATCATTCTATTTCGATTTAAAAGGGAAATTTTACTTTCGAAAAGGGATTTTTTATTCAGAACAGTTACCACCATTTAGAGACTTAATATCATTCTATTTCGATTTAAAAGGGAAATTTTACTTTCGAAGAGGGATTTTTTATTCAGAACAGTTACCAGTATTCAGAGACTAACTATCATCATTCTATTTCGATTTAAAAGGGAAATTTTACTTTCGAAAAGGGATTTTGTATTCAGAACAGTTACCACCATTTAGAGACTTACTATCATTCTATTTCGAATGGACGGTAAATAGGATTGAAGATGTAACAGAGCAAGATGTGTTGGTTGTTGATTATATTACTTAATCGTACAATTCAATCCCATATTTGGATTTAAACTACAATCTTGAACACAACTTATGCTGTAATAAAGTACATTATAAAAGAAATTGTAAACGTGATTTTATTTATTTTTTATTATTTAACTGCACACCGTAACTGTATAGGGTGATTCAAAAAGAGCGCCGGTTTTGATATATCAAATTAAGAGATTTATTTTATTGAAAAACTGAAAATAAATACATCAACAAGTTCATCTTACCTTCCGATTTCATGTATGAAAAATGATGTCATGCATGTGTCCTCCTCTACTGCGCTGGCACGCATCAACTCTGTCCATGAAATTGGATATTACTGCACGACAAGTTTCGACTTCCATTTGCCCGATAACCCGTCGAATTTCCTCCTTCAAGTCATTGATGTTTCGGGGTTTATTGGGATACACCAATGACTTCAGATGACCCCAAAGATGAAAGTCACAAGGCGTCAAGTCACACGACCTTGGTGGCCATTGATGGTCGGAATTACGAGAAATGATGCGATCCTGGAACCGTTCACGGAGCAACAACATTGTTTCTCGTGCAGCGTGACAGGTGGCACCAACCTGCTGAAACCACAACTCGTCAATGTCCATTCCATCCAAATGACGCCACAAAAACTCTCTAATCATCGTACGGTATCGGTCTCCATTTACTGTCACGGCTTGTCCTTCTTGATTTTCAAAAAGTAAGGGCCGATGACACCGCCCGACCAAAAGCCGCACCAAACTGTCACTCGCTGTGCATACATTTCCCTTTCATTAACCACGCGAGGGTTTTCTAAACCCCACATACGGCAGTTCTGTTTATTAACAAAACCGTTTAAGTGGAAGTGCGCCTCATCACTGAAAATGATTTTGTTTGCGAAGGTGTCATCATCCTGCCGTTTACTCAATACCCAGTCAACAAACTGTCGTCTCTTCTGGTGGTCTGCCACTTTCAAATGTTGCGTCAACTGAATTTTATACGGGTGATATTGGAGATCGTACCGAAGAATTCTCCGTACAGAAGAACATCGTAAACCCAACTGTTGAGAACGGCGACGTATTGATTTTGCTGGGCTAACAGCCACACTGTCACGAACCAACGCAACGTTCTGCTCAGTTCGGCCAGAACGACGACGTCCAGAACTTTTAAGGTCGACTGTTGAACCCGTCTCAAAAAACTTTTTCAAGAGGCTGCGAACTGTTGATTCATTCGGTGCTTCATTACGTCCTAGAGTACCGCGAAGTCGCCTGACAGTAGCCGCATAACTCTCTCCACTGTGGTAAAATGTTTTGACGATTAACACTCGTTGTGCAATAGTAAACTTCTCCATGGTTAGACACAGACTGCGAGAGTACTACACTGCGAACAAGAGAAACTACAACTGAATCATCAATCGGAATGTTCTCCGAAATAGAAATGAGGTCTAACAATGTTGCCAACCGATAAACAAAAATTTACCAGCCGTTTAAAAACCGGCGCTCTTTTTGAATCACCCGTTATTTTAACAATTATTATTTATTTTATATTAAACAACAAACTGTATTATTTAAGAAGAAATGAAATAGTCCTTGAAGGTACGACATAAATTTACTTTTAACAATCTCTTCTTCGTTGTTTAATATATTTTTGCACACTCATTTAATCACTTTTTTAATCCAATCGAGATTTACTGCTTTTCCGGTAAATCACTTTAATAAAGCGATCGATATCTTATAGGATTTTTATTGCAATATTACGGTTTAATGATTGATGATTATTAAAATCTATGGCTTCAAATTTAACGGAAATAATCTTCAAATCTTTATAATTAATTTCTCCCTAAATTAAAATTTTTTGATCGATTTCGTTTTGCAATATTTAAAAAAAAATCTGGTGTGAAACAATTACACGATTTTCTTTAAAATGCTTAAACATCAGAGGTGTAGATTTTCAATTTTTTATAAATTTGATTGTATACACTTTTGTCGTAAAATGCATACTAACGCCGAAATCTTAAAAAATTTCATTTTTACTGATTTTTATGGAAAAAAAACAAAAACAGAAAATCACTAATTACCGCTAAACTAAGCCTTATAGACAGAAATCTTTTAGATCAACATTGTAAATTTTTAAATGTTTTAAAACTTTTTTTTTGTTTATTTAACGTCGCGATAACTACAGGGATCATTAGCGGCCACATTGGGTTGAAACTGTGAAGATGAAATGACTTTTTGTAAGGTGTGAAAATATGCTGTGCCTGAGTGGAATTCGAAACCAAGACCGCATGATGAGAGGCGAGCACGTTACCAACTACGCCAATGCGGCCCGCTCTACAACTTTTTTTGTATACAATTTTGCCCTAAAATGCATATTAAGGCCGCATATTATTTTTAAAAAAACCGTTCCCTTATGAAAGCACAGCCTTCCCAAGAATTTCAGCAGACATGGTGCCTAGCCTATCTTGTAGAACATAACAAATGTAGTAAATAGGCGATTTTAAAAAAAACATCGTAGCCGTTTTTGATAAAATCACAAAAGAGTGAAAAATTACACGAATATACTACTACTTCCGGTTAATCGATTTTGATGAAAATGTACGTGTCGGGTTTACTGGTAATACCTACTGAAAGTTTTAACTTTCAACTACGTACGATGTTCCGTTCATGAGATATTTTCACTCACACTCACATACACACACGCGCCCGCACGCACGCACACTTATTTCTAAAAACATGTTTTTTGGGTTCAGGGGGTCTGAAAAACGTGTATATCCAGTGAAAACTCAATTTCTTAAAACCGATATGAAAACAATATTTTCCTTCCTATATAGTCGTATAAGCAAATAGGAAAGTAAAAAATTGTGACATCTACTCCGGGTTCTTTATGAATCTGATTGTTAATAAAAGGATAAAACTCCCTTTTAAACTTATAAACATCTATTTATTAACAAATTAATAATATACGTTATAATTACAATTTAATTGTTGTTTAGGTCATCAGCCGAAAGGCTGGTTTGAACCTGTAGAGGTTTTACTAAGTAAAACGAGGAGTGAGGTGGTTTATAATTGCCACAACTCACTGAGTGGAAAAGTACACTTATCAGCATGCCAGGCCCTCTGAAAAGCACATATTTTCCACTCTGCAAATGACACCTTCACTTCATTCACCACAGGGTCCAACTGTATAATGAAATTCATTACTTTCAGAGGAGATAACTCTGATTAGTGTCTTTTACACCTCTACCTCTTCTGTTCTTAGATGATTCAGCCATTTAATTGGCTGACCATGTGATAAGAAACACAACTATTTATTTTAGCCGTGCAACGAACAGATTGAGTGTAAATAATCTGAATCTCCACCTGTCTGTTATGGGCAGACAATTTAATTACTTAACTTTATTGTAAACTGAATTTTCTTTCCTCGTATAGCGTCAAATTTAGACTATGTGTGGTGACTTCAGATCATACGTTTCTCGAAGCTCTTTTTGCAACCCACATTCTCAGCTTTCCCTTACTGCAGGTTTTTCTCCTTTTTTCTGTCCATTCGGTATTCTGTTTTTACTTTTCATGGAAGCCCTTTAAGTCCGTAATTATTTGTCTGAATTCGGTTCGGTTCATTAACTTTTCTCAGTTTTCTTAATATTATATTTTCTGACTTCTTTAACCATTTATAGGAGAGTATAGTACATTTGTTTTAGGAAGAAGCTTGTAAGGGGAGGGCGAGTAGGTAGAGTAGGGATAGTTTCAACGGGGCAAGTGTTGTCTCCTTCTCACTTAATGATCATTCCCTCTCTTTCTAACTGTATACTACTGTTACAACTACGAGGTGCTTCCCCCACCACTAAACAGAACAGCTCAGTGGCACACAGCGTTGGAGGGAAAGCTTCTAGCTAAAACAAATGACCTATACTACGGGGGAAAATATACATGTTGTAAAATGTTAAATTTTGCTTTATAAGGAACTTAAATAATGTATTTCTTGTGCCAGAACAGTAATATTTCTTTAGCCCTGGTAATTATACTTACTAAGGAATGTTTATTGAAATGGGAATCACATAATGTTTAGTAATAAGAATGCTTATTAAAACAACTTGTAGCCCTATATAACAGAAAGATTGAAAGTTAACTTATCTTAACTTTGTATTAGCATGAATGCTTGGTTTCCCGTAAAAAACTGGAATTTTCTAAGCACTGTACATAAGTAACAACAAAAAAACATGGTAGCATACGCTGGTATGAATCCTTACCACATTCGTGTAACTCACGAAGCAAATTGTCACTGCGCACTAATTTCAATATGTGGATAGCCTACTTACCAAAGAACATCTTGTTGTTTAGGTCAACAGCCGAAAGGCTGGTTTGAACCTCTAGAGGTTTTACAAAGTAAAAAACGAGGAGTAAGGTGGTTTACCATTGCCTTCCTCACTGAGTTAAAAGAGTATGCTTATCAGCATGCCAGGCCCTCCGAAAAGCACTCACTTTCCACCCTGAAAATGACACCTTCACTTCATTCACCAGAGGGTCTGGCTGCATAGTGAAATTCATTACTCTCAGAGGAGATAACTCTGACTAGTGTCTTTTACACCTCTACCTCTTCTGTTCTTAAATGATTCAGTCATATCAGTGGCTGACTATGTGATAAGAAACAGAACTAGTTTTTTTAGCCCTGGACCAAACAGATAAGAGTGCATTAAAATAACACTCCACCTGCCCGTTTTGGGCATCTATAAGAACATCTATAAAACCTTAAAATGCCAATAAGGTTCAACTGCATTGCTTATTCTTACAAAAATCGACCTTATTGCCCAGTGGTAAGTATACTTACCACAGACCTACAAAGGGTTAAATCACTTGTGTCAACCGGTCAACATTAAAATTTATTCGATATGAAATATCTTTTCAATCGAACAAGTTAGCCTAAAGTTGTTTCAAACTATGAAGATTGACTTTTCCCCCCCGAGGGAAATTTTAGAGTATTTTTTTAAACCATTTCCCTGTTTGAAATTAAAAATTTCCCTTAACAAGTTGTACTTTCTCTTGCCTATATGAATATACAGGAAGGAAAGTATTGTTTTCGTGTCGATTTTTCGAAATCGAGTATTCACCGGATCTACACATTTTCAGACCCCCTGAACCGAAAAAACATGTTTTTAGCGATTGGTGTGTGTGTGCGTGTGTGTGTGTGTGTGTGTGTGTGTGTGTGTGTGTGTGTGTGTGTGTGTGTGTGTGTGTGTGTGTGTGTGTGTGTGAGTGTGTGTGTGTGTGTGTGTGTGTGTGTGTGTGTGTGTGAACAGAATATCTCAAGAACGGAATATTGTACAAACTTGAAACTTGAAACTTAAGTTAGACACCACTACCGGACCCTACGCGAATATTTTCATCAAAATCGGTTAACCGGAAGTAGTAGTTTATTCGTGTCATTTTTCACTTTCTTGCGATTTTCTCAAAAACTGGTCCTACGATTTTTTTAAATATCACCCTGTTTACTGAATTTCTTATGCTCTACAAGATAGGATAAGCGCCATGTTTGCTGAAATTCTCGGTGAGGCTGTTTTTACATAAAAAAAATGTTTTTTGTAAGATTACGGCTTTAATATGGATTTCAGCGCAAAAATGTATTTAATAAAATTTGTAAGAAATTTAAAACCCTACAACTTTTATGCCAAACATTTTTTTGTATAACGCTTAGTTTAGCGGTAATTAGCAATTTTCTTTTATTCTCACGAAATCGTGTGAAAAATCGATTATTTTAAGATTTCAGCCTTAGTATGCATTTTACGACAAAAGTGTATATAATCAAATTTATAGGAAAGTATAAGATCTACAACTTTTATTTAGCGCATTTTTCTCTACAGAGCCTAGTTTAGCATGAAAGAGTGATTTTCCGTATTTTTAAGCCAAACTACAGTTGATTATCATTTTTGCGTCTTTCACTCATGATTAAAATCAGGTTATGTTTATTGAGGTTAGTTTTTTTTGTTTGTTTCTAATGTTTTATTACTAATGTTAGATTATATTGGTCATTGTTTGCATTGGCAAGAGAAAGTTGTGTGAGTGTTTCACACCAGATTTTTTTTTTATTGAATGTATCTTAATGGGCATAACAATCACGAGCTGGAAAGAAATCTTTTGATAAAAATATTATTAATAACGCTTCAATAGTTTAATATTAGTTAAAAAAAAAGTATGGAACAAGTATAAAGTGTTCCTTCATACTTGAGCGTTGTTCACGCTGAACACGAAAACATTCCTCGTGTTAGAAAAAAACATTTTAGTAAAAAAATAATCGTAAAATATCTTTTTATTTTATCATTTAACAGACAGTTGATATAGTGTTTACATTTATTTATTAAAATTGTTATTTGGTAAGTTACTTTCATCAAAAGAAAGTTTTTAAAGGTGAGAAGAAAATAAACTATCTCTGGTAATAGTTTTACAATTCTAATATTTATAAACAAATATACAAATGAATTGCTCCTCGTTGGGGTTAGCTCGTTTTTTTTCAGATGTACTTCAATTTAATCACAAAATAATACAAATTATATAACAAAATATTTCTATTTTGTGGTCAGAGTATAAATAAAAAAAAAACAAAATTAGAGAAATTTAATAAGAAGTGCGGTGAAGAACAATAAAGATTTTACTAAATGGATTTCTTGTATTTCAAGGCGATTAAAACCACTAGAGGTTTTTGTCTAAAAAAATTTCAAGTCGGTTGTAGTTTTTATAATTTTCTATTTTTTTTTAAGCAAAAACACGAGGTTGAAGTTTTATAAACGAATAGCAGTGCCGACCCTACTTTATGGCAGTTAAACTTGGATGATATCAAAGCGAGGGGAGAGTAGATTGCAAGCATCTGAAATGAAATTTCTTCAACATACGTATGGGTATAGTAGGGAAGATCGTTACAAGAAAAACCGAGATAAAGAAAGAAGTCAACGTCTTCTTTATAAACAACAAGGGATCCCAGAACAGAATGCAGTGGTTAGAGCATGTAAACCGAATTTTTTTTAAATTCCTAATATGTGTACGTTGCAATCTGTTCAATTCAGAACAATAAGCAACCCCATGACCCAATGAGATGAGGATGATATGTATGACGTGTAAATGAGGTGTAGTCTTGTACAGACTCAGGCCGACCATTCCTGAGAGAGTATAATTAATTGAACCCCAACCATCAAAGTACACAGGTAGCAACTGTCTAGCATTCAAATCCGTATAAAAGTAACTACCTTTACTAGGATTTGAACTAGGAACCTTCGTCTCTGAAAATTACTGTTAAACAGCTGATTTCAGCTGTAAACCCAAACAACAGCTGAACAGCTGTAAAGTCGTCTCCGAAAATCAGCTGTTAAACAGCTGATTTTGGCGACGACTTTACCTCTAGACCAACCCGGTGGGTTTGTAAACAGAATGCCAGATTTTATGGTTGTACGTCCGACTGTTTTGCATTTAGGTACTGCTAATGCAGAAGGTGAGAAGGATGCTAGATGAAAAAATCTGGTGTGAAACACTCACACAACTTTCTCTTGCCAATGAAAATAATTAACAATAAACCTAACATTAGTAATAAACAAAAAACTTACTTCAATAAACATAACCTTATTTTAATCACGAGTAAAAGACGCAAAATGAAAATCTACCTCAGTTTGGCTTAAAAATACAAAAAACCACTCTTTAACGCTAAACTAGGCTCTGTAGAGAAAAATGTTTTGAATAAAAGTCTTTTAATTTTCTATAAATTTGATTATATACACTTTTGTTGTAAAATGTATACTAAGGCCGAAATCTTAAAAAAATCGACTTTTTACACTATTTCGTGAGAAAAAAACAAAATCGCTGATTATTACCGATAAACTAAACGTTATACAAAAATGTATGAAATAAAAGTTGTAGGATTTTAAATTCTCTACATTTTTTATTATATAAACTTTTGCGCTAATATGCATAATAAAGCCGTAATCTTAATAAAACAATTTTTTACGTAACGACAGCTCTCCAAGAATTCCAGGAAACATGGCGCCTACCCTATCTTGTAGAGCACAAAAATTTAGTAAACCAGGCGATTTTAAAAAAATCGTAGGACCACTTTTTGAGAAAATCGTAAAAAGTGAAAAATTACACGAATAAATTACTACTTCAGGTTGACCGATTTTAATGAAAACGTTCGTGTCGGGTCCGGTAGTGGTATGTAACTTAAGTTTCAAGTTTCAAGTTCGTACAATCAAGCGTTCTTGAGATATTCTGTTTACACACACACATAAACAGACCAATCACTAAAAACATGTTTTTTGGGTTCGGGGGGTTCGGAAACGTGTAGATCCGGTGAAGAGTGTATTTGTTAAAATCGACATGAAAACAATACTTTCCTTCCTATATATTCATATAGGCAAGAGAAAGTAAAAATGCCAGACCTGACCGGGAATCGAACCCGTGACCCCGGCGTAGAAATCAGTTGCGGTAAACACTACGTCAACGGGCCGGCCAAAACGAATGAGGGAGGATAGAATACCTAAATTCCAGTCTTTCTTAGTTTGCTCCTAATGTAAACAAATAATGACGTCACTGACCATGAGCAATATAATAAAAATGAATACACGCTGATTAAAAAGTAACAACAAAATACTTTCAAAAGCATTTAAATACAAAATACTTTTAAAAGTATTTTTCTAAATGAAATTTTTAGGCCTAAATCATATCATGACTGATGTTTTAAGTAGGCCTACTTATCATTTAAAACATAGTTAACTTAATAGGAATACGACATCCGTAAAGTCGTAGACTCTAGCGTGCACCCTGTAGTGGTTGGCTTTGGTTTGTTTACGGTAGGAGCAAACTGAGAACGGCTGAACTGTAAGCAAACCCTAGGCTATAAACTGGAGGGAAAGAGAGAACGACGACACCCGAGAAAGAGATAGGCAGATTTGAGAGGTTCGGAACAGGCAGAGATGCCTAATTCGTGAAAGGCAGAAGAAGGAGAAGAAGAAGAAGGAGGAGGAGGAGGAGGAGGAGGAGGAGGAGGAGAAGGAGGAGGGGAAAAAGATGAAGAAGAAGAAGAAGATCTACTGTCTTTAGCAACCAATGTAGTGTAATATGAGACATCTCCACAGACACACAACAAACAGTATAAACACATTAATAACATTCTAACGTAAACATAAACATAACTTTACAGCATTAACACACATACCAGATGATCTCAACTACAGATGTGAGAGGAACATTTTGATTTTGATCTAAAGATATGAGAAGAAGTAAAAAAAAAAAATTTTATTAAATTAATAAATTGGATTGTTGAATTCATTCCTTTTTAAACTTTTAAAGGAGTGAAGTGACATATACAAGTTTTTATAAACAAAATAATTTTTGAAAATTTATTAATATACAGAATTGTATTAATATTTAGAACAAATATTTTTTAGAAGATTTACGGAAAAAGATTTAACATTTTTAAATAAGTTTTTAAAGAATTTTAAAGATTTTAATTGTTTTTTTAAATGTTTTTAAATATTCATCTATAAATTTGTGAATAAAACAAAATTGAATTTGTGAAGACAAAACCTTTCAGATTGATTGTTTTTTTTTTACGAACCTGGTACAGTAGTAGCTAATAATTTATGCTGGAGTTAATTTATTAACTTTTTTATTTAAAGGTAAGAGGATAATTAAAAGTAAAAATTTTAATTGTTTAATAATTTCCTTTCAGTTTTTTATTAATTTAAGTATAATTAATTATGTAAAAGTTTCTATAAAACATTATTGTCTAAATTCATTGTCGTTTAATGAGTAAAATAAATTTATGTTAACATGAAGATGTCGCTAATAATTATGTTTCATCAAATATTTAAGACTAAAATGATTTATCTGCTACAAAAACTTTACAACCATTTTGAAAACGAACGGAGAAAAGTTCTTTAAGCAGAAAACAAATAATTTTCATTTTCAACATTTCTATATTAAGATAGTGTAATTATACTATCCTATTATGAGTAGAAACTGTTCTCACGAATTTGTATCACCTGAGATAGTTTTCAAATCGGTGTCTCCTAAATTAAAATTTCATTTTTGGTGGCTATTTTTATTTTCTCTTGCTTATATGAATGTATAGGAAGGAAAGTATTGCTTAGTAGAGGAAGAATGTCTGTACTGGGACAACCTTGACCTTTGACCACCGGAGATAGGATGACCTTCAAAAAAAAAAAAAAAAAAAAAAAAAAAAAAAAAAAAAAAATAATTTAAAAAAAAAAAAAAAAAAAAAAAAAAAAAAAAAAAAACCGCCAAATATTTTTTTCCCGCCAAATTTTCAAACTCAATTTTCTCCGCAACCACTGGGCCGATTTTGATGCGGACGGCACCCACGTGACCGGGAGATCGAGATCTACAAGATAAGCCCTAAAACTCGTCGATCCGATAACCAGGTCACGTGTTACAAGCTATCTCAGGTTCCATAGGGGATACGGCTACGGATTAGGGCTTATCTTGTAGATCTCGATCTCCTGGTCACGTGGGTGCCGTCCGCATCAAAATCGGCCCAGCGGTTGCGGAGAAAATCAGGTTTGAAAATTTAAAAAAATAAAAAAATGGCAAATTTTCAAACCCGATTTTCTCCGCAACCGCTGGTCCGATTTTGATGTGGACGGTACCCACGTGACCAGGAGATCGAGATCTACAAGATAAGCCCTAAATCTCATCGATCTGATAACCAGGTCACGTGTTACAAACGATCTCAGGTTCCATCGGGGATACGGCTACAAATTAGGGCCTATCTTGTAGATCTCGATCTCCCGGTCACGTGGGTACCGCCCGCGTCAAAATCGGCCCAGCGGTTGAGGAGAAAATCAAGTTTGAAAATTTAAAAAAAAAAAAAAAAAAAAAAAAAAAAAAAAAATTCTCGCCATTTTTTTTTTTTTTTTTTTTTTTTTTTTTTTTTGGGTAAATTTTCAAAGTCGATTTTCTCCTCAACCGCTGGTCCGATTTTGATGCGGGTGGTATCCACGTGACCAGGAGATCGAGATCTACAAGGTAAGCCCTAAACCTCATCGATCCGATAAACAGGTCACGTGTTACAAGCTATCTCAAGTTCCATAGGGGATACGGCTACGGATTAGGGCTTATCTTGTAGATCTCGATCTCCTGGTCACGTGGGTACCGCCCGCGTCAAAATCGGCCCAGCGGTTGCGGAGAAAATCAGGTTTGAAAATTTAAAAAAATAAAAAAAATGGCAAATTTTCAAACCCGATTTTCTCCGCAACCGCTGGACCGATTTTGATGTGGGCGGCACCCACGTGACCAGGAGATCGAGATCTACAAGATAAGCCCTCAATCTTATCGATCTGATAACCAGGTCACGTGTTACAAACGATCTCAGGTTCCATCGGGGATACGGCTACAAATTAGGGCTTATCTTGTAGATCTCGATCTCCCGGTCACGTGGGTACCGCCCGCATCAAAATCGGTCCAGCGGTTGCGGAGAAAATCAGGTTTGAAAATTTAAAAAAATAAAAAAAATGGCAAATTTTCAAACCCGATTTTCTCCGCAACCGCTTGGCCGATTTTGATGTGGGCGGTACCCACGTGACCAGGAGATCGAGATCTACAAGATAAGCCCTAAATCTCATCGATCTGATAACCAGGTCACGTGTTACAAGCTATCTCAGGTTCCATCGGGGATACAGCTACGGATTAGGGGTTATCATGTAGATCTCGATCTCCTGGTCACGTGGGTACCGCCCGCATTAAAATCGGTCCAGCGGTTACGGAGAAAATCAAGTTTGAAAATTTTAAAAAATAAAAAAAATGACAAATTTTCAAACCCGATTTTCTCCGTAACCGCTGGACCGATTTTAATGCGGGTGGCACCCACGTGACCAGGAGATCGAGATCTATAAGATAAGCCCTAAACCTTTTTGATCTGATAACCAGGTCACGTGTTACAAGCTATCTCAGGTTCCATCGGGGATACGGCTACGGATTAGGGCTTATCTTGTAGATCTCGAGCTCCTGGTCACGTGGGTACCGCCCGCATCAAAATCGGCCCAGCGGTTGAGGAGAAAATCGAGTTTGAAAATAAAAAAAAAAAAAAAAATAAAAAAAAAAATAAAAAAAAAAAAAAAAAAACTCGCCAATTTTTTTTTTTTTTTTTTTTTTTTTTTTTTTTTTTTTTTTTTTTTTTTGGGGTCAATTTTCAAACTCGATTTTCTCCGCAACCGCTGGGCCGATTTTGATGCGGCTGGCACCCACGTGACCGGGAAATCGAGATCTACAAGATAAGCCCTAATTTGTAGCCGTATCCCCGTTAGAACCCGGGATCGCTTGTAACACGTGACCCGTGGATCGGATCGACGAGGTTTAGGTGCTCGCAGGATCCGGACATTCCGTAGAACGCGTTACGTCTGGTTTTGGGTCGTAGGTTCTTTCGGGATCCGAACAATCGGTAATTTTGGTAATTTCGTTTTGAGACGCCCTATGCAACTTGATTACTGCAAATTTGAATGTACAGTTAATTTAGATGATGCAACTCTATTCTTTTAATTTTGACAATGTCACATGTTGTTTGTTACGAGTCACGCTGCTTTACTAGGATTTGAACCAGGAACCTTCATCTCCGAAAATCAGCTGTTAAACAGCTGATAAACAGCTGTTAAAAATCAGCTGATAAACAGCTGTTAAAAATCAGCTGTTAAACAGCTGTTAAAAATCAGCTGTTCAAAATCCCTATTTAACCTAGATATAAGCAGTGTCGCTCTCAGTGCATCGCACGATGAGCTTGAGAAGTGGTATAGCGCGCGAGCTTCACAAGCAAGCCCGCAGGAACTATCCCACCAGAAACGTAGAGCTGAAGGGTATCGACGACTTGTATCAGGCCGATCTGGTAGAGATGATCCCATACGCCAGAGTCAATAAGGGCTACAGATACATAATGACAGTAATTAATTGTTTTTCTAAATTTGCTATTGCCGTACCGCTCAAGAGCAAGACGGCTGAAGAAGTCGCTAGCGCTCTCGGTCCCATACTGGAAAAACACAAGATGCGCCATTTTCATACCGACGAGGGTAAAGAGTGGTATAACGCGTCTGTAAGGTCTCTGCTGTCCAAGCACGGGATCAACCACTACTCCACTTACTCTCCGAAGAAGGCCTCGATAGTAGAGCGGTTCAACAGGACGCTGAAGGAGATGATGTGGAGAAAGTTTACAGAACGGGGCAATTACGTTTGGGTAGGTCTTTTAGACGACCTCCTGTCTCAGTACAATAACAGGTCTCACAGGACTATAGGTTTCAAACCTGTAGATGTAAATAAGAGGAACGAAGGTGAGGTGCTAAGAAATATATTGTCCAATACTCGTAAGAAACGCGCCCCCCAAACCGTCAAGTTTGAGCCGGGAGATAAGGTCAGGATCAGCAAGTACAAAAAGACTTTCGACAAGGGTTACATACCGAATTGGACCAATGAGGTGTTTACCGTAGATCGTATTTTGCACACCCGTCCCGTCACATACTCGCTCAAAGACGAAAAAGGACATGTGATCAAAGGTAGTTTTTACACACAGGAACTGAGTAAGACGAAATACGGTGACGTATTTCTCGTCGAGAAGGTATTGAAGAGAAAAGGTGACAGGTTGTTGGTCAGGTGGTTAGGGTATGACGAGAGTCACGATTCATGGATCGACAAGAAAGACCTTATATAAGAGCTGTAATGTAGGTTTATCGGTTACTAGCGCAAAATGAGGTGTAGGGAGCAGAAAGAGAAACTCCCTGTCGTCAACTTAGATGTGCTTATCGAGTCGGGAGAAATAGGCGAAACGAGAAACAGACACGGTCGCCTCTTGCCGAATAGTATCAGATGTTTGGCCGTAGGTCCGTCGAATTGTGGCAAGACAAACGCAATAATCAACCTGCTGTTCGACCCCAACGGGCTGAGGTTCTGCAATGTGTACGTATTTTCAAAATCTCTGCACCAACCCAAGTATAGGTTTTTGGAGCGCGTGTTTCATGATATGGAGGGTGTAGACTATCACGAATTCAGCGACAATGCGCAAGTCCCGCCTCCGGAAGAGGTAGAGCCCAATTCCGTGATGATGTTTGACGATGTTGTATGCGAGAAACAACACAACGTGGTAAAATACTTTGCTATGGGGAGACATAACAACCTGGACGTATTTTACCTATGCCAGACATATAGTAAGGCGCCTAAACAGCTCGTTAGAGATAATGCAAATTTTTTACTCGTGTTCCGTCAGGACGAGCGCAACCTACGCCATATCTTTAACGATCACGTAGTCCCTGATATGACTTTTGGGGAGTTCAAGAATCTGTGCGGTGAGGCGTGGTCTCGAAACATGAACGGGTTTCTAGTAGTCGACAAGGAGAGAAAAACCCTCGGCGGCCGCTATAGATTTAACTACGATACGTTCATCACCGAACTACGACCCGTTTAGACCGACATACAGCAGGAAAAAGCTGCGCAGCTAGCAGGAATAAGCAGGAAAAAGCTGCGCAGCTAGCAGGAATAAGCTGGAAAAAGCTGCGCAGCTAGCAGGAATAAGCAGGAAAAAGCTGCGCAGCTAGCAGGAAAAAGCAGGAAAAAGCTGCGCAGCTAGCAGGAATAAGCAGGAAAAAGCTGCGCAGCTAGCAGGAACAAGCAGGAAAAAGCTGCGCAGCTAGCAGGAAAAAGCAGGAAAAAGCTGCGCAGCTAGCAGGAATAAGCAGGAAAAAGCTGCGCAGCTAGCAGGAATAAGCAGGAAAAAGCTGCGCAGCTAGCACGAATAAGCAGGAAAAAGCTGCGCAGCTAGCAGGAATAAGCAGGAAAAAGCTGCGCAGCTAGCAGGAATAAGCAGGAAAAAGCTGCGCAGCTAGCTGGAAAAAGCTGCGCAGCTAGCAGGAAAAAGCTGCGCAGCTAGCAGGTCAGTCGACTGCGCAGCTTAGGGAGCAGGTCAGTCGACTGCGCAGTCGACTGCGCAGCTAGCAGGTCAGTCGACTGCGCAGTCGACTGCACAGCTTAGGGAGCAGGTCAGTCGACTGCTCAGTCGACTGCGCAGTCGACTGCGCAGCTTAGAGAGCAGGTCAGTCGACTGCGCAGCTAGCAGGAATAAGCAGGAAAAAGCTGCGCAGCTAGCAGGAATAAGCAGGAAAAAGCTGCGCAGCTAGCAGGAAAAAGCTGGAAAAAGCTGTACAGTCGCAGGTCGTGTATATATTGACGGTAGTGGAAAGGTACTGCGTTAATAGACGATGAGATGGCTTCGAGACAGGTCGACGAGAATCTAGTGCTGGAGATCGCAGAGTTACGCAGGAGGATTAGAGAGAAGCAACTAGTTCTGAAGCATGGCTTGACTGAGGAAGATCTCAGGATACAGAAGCAGCTCAAACCGCTAACCGACCCACTATCGAAGCTGTTGAACGAGAAGAAAGCCGAGACCGACCCTTCCTCAACGAGCGAACCGTTGAAGGGTGTAAAGCGTAGGGAGACATTGAAGCCTTTTAGGACGAAACCTGAAAAGCGGCCTTTTAGCCGGGTTAAAGCTCTTGACGATGATGATGATGATGATGATGATGATGATGATGATGACGAAGAAGACAGAGTCGCAGGTAAAAGTATCGACGACTCATGGAAGGATCTGATGACCGGACCCTACAGGTATTCCAATCTGAAGAGGAGTAGCGACGGGTTCGGACCTCGGCATACTAAGAAGAAGACCTCGGACGAACCGATGGATGCGGGAGACCCCCATAGGATGGATGAGATGGATACGAGCGTCAGCCTCCCAGTGGAGTTCACGGAGGACGATGCAACTGTCGGGAATTCCGCTGAGATGAGGGACGCTTCCAGACCTCACGCCACCCCGGCGAGGACTTTACCTCGCGAGGAGGAGTTTAGCACGCCTACCACTATAGAGGAGATGCTTTCGACGCCTCTAGGTAAGGTTCGAGCTTCCGTATGGGTCAAGAACACGTTTCCCGGACGTCTGGCCCGTCAGTACATGCATGAGGCCATCACAGACTCCGACAACAATACGGATTCTACATACGGGGTACACTTCGAAGGCAGCGAATTGGTGATGGGTGATTCTACGGTACAACTCAAGCCTGACGACTCGATAATCGTCGGAGACGTATCGTACCCAGGCACGCACGGTCTGTACGAGCTGATATTCAAAAGGAAACCCGATCCGTTCATCTACTCGGAAGAAGACTTGGAGGAGTACAAAAACTTATTGGAAGCCACAAGCGCCCACAGAAGGAACAACTCGGCGCTAGGTCAAGTGAAGGCCAACACAGGGAAAAAGTACGTCTCAATCATAAGCCGGCTTTTCCCTCCGAAGCCGGACCGACCGAAGCGCGGTAAGGGTATACGAGCCGGACCTATGATGGAGCTGAACGGAAACAGGAAGACCGAGTACGTATATTTCGACGATCCCAACGAGCTTTGCGACAGGCTTAGACTCCTCGTAGCTTCTAAAGACTCGGGCCATACGGGTCACGACAGCGAGATAAATTCAATAGTCGAGGAACTCAAAGAGCTGGGGCTTATAAGAGGAGATCTACGTCTGTAACCCTCATTCTCGCTATGGACACTGGAAGATCCGTACGTCGTTTTCTCACCCCTTACAGGGTTACCGCAGATGGAGATATGGACATGAGAGACCGGAGAATCTGTCGCGTAGGCGTAGCCCAGTCGTATACGGACGCGGTCAACGTCAACGAATGCATGAGGCTCATCCAAGCTTACGCTGAAGATTACGGTGTCCTCGAGGTCTTGGAGGAGGGCGGTGGCGAACCTTACTACGACCTTTACGGTCGCAGGATGGCGCAAGTAGGAGATCCGATCGAAGAAGAAGACGCCATCAACCTCAAGTACTTGAAAGAGTACCTTTCCTCCCACGCCGAAAAGATGAAAGTTTCAGATCCCGTCAAAGACGAGCGAGTCGACGAAATGTTGAAAATGCGCGATGAGGTCCAAAAGCTGCGCAAAGAGTTTGAGGACGTATCGTCACGCCTGGAGGGAAAAAGCGCATCATAAATAAGGAAACACGGGTCCTCGAGCTTCATTCCGACCTTAAAATGGGGAGATGCAACACGTTTCGCAGCAGATCGCATTCAGGAGCCGGACTGGTAGGGAGCATCGCGAGCGGAGTCTTAGGAGCTGCAGAGAACGTCGTAGGAACCGTATTGAACAAAGCGATAGACGTTTTACCCGTGGAACTCCACATACCGGGCTATCAGTACTGCGGACCGGGGACGGACCTGCAGAAGAGATTGAGAAGAGGAGACCCGGGCAGTAGGGGAAAATAGGGTTGTTCTACCCAAAATGGTTTTGGATTTGTTTTATTTTAGTTTTCTGTTGTCAGATTGTGATTGTGATGGGTTTGGGTATCTGTATTTGTATTAGGTCCAATCAGCTCAGAAAATGTTTTTTGGGTTTGTTTAGGGTTGGTTGTCTTTGGTCAGATTATGATAGGTTTGGTTTTCTTTATTTGTGTTTGGTGTTATGGTCAGATTTGTTGTTGTTGTTGTTGTTGTTGTTTAGTTGGTTGGTTGGTTGGTTGGTTGGTTGGTTGGTTGGTTGGTTTGGTTGGTTTTGTAGATGTTGGTGTAGTTTGTGGGATGTGGGTTGTGGGTTTTTTTTTTTTTTTTTTTTTTTTTTTTTGAGTGTTAGATTATAGTCATGTAGTCAGATTTTTTTTTTTATGGTCTTGTAGTCGGATTGTATAGTGAAAGATAGTCAGATTTTTTTTTTTAAGTCAGATAGTGGGATTGTATGGTTAGATAGTCAGGTTTTTTTTTAGTCATGTAGTCAGATTGTGTGTGTGTGTGTGTGTGTGTGTGTGTGTGTGGTGGTGGTGGTGGTCAGGTAATCAGATTGTATAGTGAGAGATAGTCAGATTTTTTTTTTAATTCAAGTAGTCAGATTGTGTGTGTGTGGTCAGATTGTGTGTGTGTGTGGTCAGGTAGTCAGATTTTTTTTTAGTGAGGTATGCAGATCGTATAAAGATAGAGTTAGATTGTATGGTCGGGTAGTCGGATTGTGTGTGTGTGTTTGGTGGTCAGATAGTCAGATTGTATAGTCAGGTAGTCAGAAGTCTATGGGTAGTGATTTGAATTCACTATTTTTTTTTTAAGTTGTAGAGTTAAGCAGATCTTGTAGATCTCCTCTGAGAGTAATGAATTTCATTATACAACCAGACCTTGTGGTGAATGATGTGAAGGTGTTATTTGCAGGGTGGAACGTAGATGCTTGGTTTGGTTTAAATTGTGAATTGGGTATAAAGAAACTAATAGAACGGGAGAGATAAATTAACCAACCGCTTTTTTTTTTTCAAGGTCGTCTAATAAGAAATAGGCATGCCAATATATTATTGTGCGGTTAAAATGGTTACATAATGCTGTAAGGTCCCGGTATGTATTTCAACTGCAGATACCAGGAAAATTAACCAATAATAATATATAGTAATAAAATAATTCTTACTACCACTCCTACCACTTTACTATTCCTACCACTAGCCTACGTTATTGGTAGTGGTAGGGCTAGGTTATTCCTATCAGTTATTGGTCTGTGTGCCAGTACTTGTTAGCAGAAACTAAGCCACGAGTAGTTGTAAGCGGTAAAAAACATTAGTCTCTATTTGATCCTAACGTCCTGTCTCTCAGGTTCTAAAACATCAGGGTTGAAATTCTTTGTTACAGAAAATTGATAATCAGAATTATCATTTGAATATTTTGCAACATTATGGATTATCGTGCAACACAAAATTAATTTTGGAATATTTTTTTCCAGAGACATTCCACAGTATTTCCAAGAATTAGAAATATTTTTTTCAGCTGCCCAAATATGCGTTCTATTACAACTCTTTCTGTGAAATGCAAGTTATTAAATATTTCAAGAACGAAGTATTGTACGAAGTTGAAACTTTGAAATTATGTTAGGTACCACTAGAAGAACCGACATGAAGATATTCATAAAACTCAGTCAACCAGAAGTAGTAGTTTATTCGTGTAATTTTTCACTTTCTTGCGAATTTCTCAAAAACGGATCCTACGATTTTTTTTAAATCACTTCTTTTACTAAATTTTTTATGCTCTACAAGATAGGGTAAGCGCCGTGTCTCCTAAAGTTCTTTGAGAGGCTGTGCTCTCCTAGAAAATAATTTTTTTTTAGATTGCCGCCTCATAAATGATGAGTGTTAGGGCAAAAGTGTAGCCTATATTATCAGAGTTGTAGAAACTTTAGAAACCTACAACTTTTATTTTTTGATATGTTTTGTAGTATAACGTTTAGTTTAGCGGTAATCAGTGATTTTCTGTTTTTTCACCAAAATCTGTAAAGAAAAATCAGAGTTTTTAAGATTTCAGCCATTTTACGACAAAAGTGTAAATTACATATAATCAAATTTATAGAATATTAAAACCTACAACTTTCGTTGAAAGCATTTTTTCAACAGAACCCACTTTAGCGTCAAAGAATGATTTTCCGTATTATTGCTAAACGGAGATTGGTTTTCATTTTATATCATATAGGCTACTCATGATTAAAATTAGGTTGTTTTTCAGTTTTTTGTTTACTTTAAGTCGCATCATTAGCAACTACGGAGGGTTAAGAAACTGTAATGATGCGTTTTCGCACGAAACAATTTCCAGACCTAGCCGGGAATCGAACCCGGGACTTTCGCTTAGTAGGCTAGCGCGCTCTCCAAACGTTACGTAGGCGGCCATTTTTAATTTTACGTTGTTTACTAATGTTAGTATATTGTTCATTAGTTACACTGACACGAGAAGGTCGTGTGAATGTTTTACATCAAATTCTTTTCTAATTTTCTTTATTATTTTCATTTACATTAATTTTGGAATGTTAAAAAACTTCTCGAAAAAATATTTAAATGCAAATTTTGATGTATTAAATTATACAGGCTAATTTATAAAAAAATTATTAAAAATACAGAATATCACTCTTTCACGCGAAATTAAACTCTGTAGAGAAAAATGCTTTAAATAAAAGTTTTAGATCTCTCAATTTCCTATAAATTTGACTATATACACTTTTGTCGTAAAATGCATACTAAGGCCGAAATGTTAAAAAAATCGATTTTTCTCACGTTTTCGTGAGAAAAAAAAAACAGAAAATCGCTAAATACCGCTAAACCAAGCGTTATAAAATAAGTATGTTTGAAATGAAAGTTGTAGGATTTTAAAGTGTCTACAACTTTTATTATATACATTTTTGCGCTAAATGCATATTAAAGCCGCAATCTTGAAAAAACAATTTTTTTGCGTGAAAACAGCCTCCCCAAAAATTTCAGCAGACATGGCGCCTATCCTATCTTGTAGAGCATAAAAAATTTAGCAAAATTTTAGTGTCATTTGCAGGGTGAAAAATAGATGTTTTTTTGAGGGCCTGACATGCTGATAAGCATACTTTTCAACTCAGTATATATTGTGATATTTTTTTATGGTCAGATACAGATTGTATGGTCAGAGAGTCAGATTTTTTTTATGGTGTGGTAGTCAGATTGTGTATAGTCAAGTTGTCAGATTGTGTGTGTGGTCAGATAGTGTGATAGTCAGTTAGTCAGATTTGTTTTTATGGTCTGGTAGGCAGATTGTGTATAGTCAGGTTGTCAGATTGTGTGTGTGGTCAGATAGTCAGATTTTTTTTTCAGTCAGGTAGTCAGATTGTATAATCATACAGTCAGATTTTTTTAAGTTAAAGCCATCATTGCTTGTTGAATCCTTGTCATGTCGCTCCATCAACAATTTTCTAACGTCATTACACTTATTTTCCATGTTGGCACACAGATTCGCCGTAAAACTTATTTTTTCTTTAAATGTTTCTAATTTGGCTGCAAGTTGAATACTCTCCTCTATCGTAAAACTCTCACACGGAATGAAGTACTGTGTCTTTATTAGTCTTTATTAAAATCGTCTAGATCAGTTACCCATTTTGTAAGCGGAGTTATTTATAAGGGCGATCCAAAAAGTTTAGCAGTTTTGCAGGAACTGACTTGAACTGATTAATTTTTTTTAGCATCACGACTAATATTTTTGTATGGTACACACCAACAAAGGACATATGGTTTCGGTTATTTCATGGATTGTACTAAAAACATCATAATAGTACCATTAGGATTGCCATGTACAAGTTCTTTAAAAAAAAATTTACACCCTATAATTTACGTGTTTCCGAAGAGCAGGACTATTTTCAGGCATTTTAAATCATACAAAATTAAACTTACAAAACAAATGAAAATAATAAAAAAAATCGGTGAAAACTCGATTTCGGAAAATTGACATGAAAACAATACTTAAATAATATAACGGACTCACGGAATGGCCAGTTAAACCATAGCTCGTACTAATAATGTCCAGTAAACCGTAAACTGAACCGTGCGAAATAATAATTTCACGAAAACATTATAAAGACTAAAATACATCTAATAAATAATTTTATTATATTTCCGTGTAATTTAATTAAAAAATGACGTCATGGATAAATTTTATACACGTTATAAAAATATAATGTACGTTTGTTTACTTAAAACAGCGCATGATAAGTAGGCTACTGACTGCATAAGACGCCTGGTTGTGATTGTAAATGAGGAAAACTTTAACCACACACGGGAAAGAATACCATTTTAAATTCCATAAATACAATCTGTACCTCATGTGTTTTAACGTTTGCAATCTTTTTTACATTTTAAAATAGACCGTTTGTTCACTATATCGAGTGTTTGTAGGCCAGTGGGGTAGACTGGTTTCAAAGACTCAACGACCTTCTTCAAGGTCATGAAGTGGCTTTTTGCCTCTTGACTACATATTTAATTTTCTTAAAGTTTCTTTCGCAGAACTTCCTCCAGTTTATTAAAGCTTACGTCATTTATTATAACACTCTTGATATTTTAACACCTGTGCATTTATGACCAACTGCAGTGTGTTCATTATACCATATTTACTGATTATAACTTTTATAATCAGTAAATATAAATTTACTTATAAATTTATATAAAGTCTATAACTTTTATTTCAAAGATTTTTTGTATAATGCTTAGTTTAGCGGTAATTAGCGATTTTCTGTTTTTTTCACGAAAACGTGTGAAAATTCGATTTTTTCAATATTTCGGCCTTAGTATGCATTTCATGACAAAAAATATATAATCAAATTTATAGAAAATTAAAAGATCTACAACTTTTATTTAGAGCATTTTCTCTACAGAGCCTAGTTTAGCATGAAAGATTGATTTTCCGTATTTTGAAGCCCAACTGAGGTCGGTTTTCATTTTGCGTCTTTCATAAATGATTAAAATTTTGTTATGTTTATTGAAGTTAGTTTTTTGTTATTTTAAATGTTTTATTACTAATGTTAGGTTTATTGTTAATAATTTGCACTGGTAAGAGAAAGTTGTGTGAGTGTTTCACACCAGATTTTTCTTTCCTAACCAATTCCTCTCCATGAGTTCATCGTAATCCCTTTTTCATTCCTCTGTCCATTAGCTTCCTCTTCTCACTGTGTTTTTTCATGTTATTTCTGATATTTTCCGATTGTTCACGCCACTTTTTGCTGTGTTTAGTTGTTTGAGGTCTTCTTCTGTTTCAGTTATCTATATTGACTTATTTTTGGTGGTGTTTTGACTTAATATTTTATATTATATTATGTTATTTTGTATAAATAATATTTATTTATAATTTACTTTTCTTTTCTTTTGTTATTTTTGTCTTTTTATTCCTGTCAGGGATCAGACCTTCCAACCCGTTTCGACTTCTTTGCCCATCTTTTTCATGGTCCACCTACATCTCTTCGTCCAGCAGTTCGTCCATCTATCTTCACTCATGAGTATTAAATGTTCCTCCCACTTCTCTTTATATTTTTCAACTGTTTCTAATAGAGGGAGTCAATTAAATGGGCTCGGATTTCCTCATTTTTAATGTGATCTATCAAATTACACCCTGAACTCTTCTCAAGAACCGTATTTCTGCCACCTGGATCTGACGCTCATCCCTCTTCCTTAGCACCCAGGACTCACCACCGCACTGGAACTCTGGAACAACAAGAGTCTTGTAAAATTTCAACTAGGTATCTTTCCGAACTCTTTACCCAGTGACTGCGCTATCGTCCCTCAGATATATCGAAAACAACTCAATTTATCGATCATGTCTGTATTACGTCATTATTATTAATAGTTATTTTTGTATTATTATATAATAATGTAGGTAGTTTTAATTTATCATGTATCTATTCCAGTGGAGTTTTAGTCACCTTTCTGGCATTCGTAGTAATTATTTTTAATGCTGACGTAAAGTTTAAAATTTTTTTAATGTCCATAGGATTTGTTAACAGTTTCTCGATTAGCTCTATCGTGGAATGTAGCTTGTTGGTATACCTAGAGGTTTCCGATTACATTTGATACACGTTACAACTTTCTGCATAAATCAATGTATATTAACATGTGTCATAGACCGATTGTGAATATTGTTAGATATTATAAAACGAAACAAAAAAAATCAACAAACAATTGTGCCATATATTCTCTACCTCATGTAAAAAAATTGATAGCCATAAAATGTTATGTTAAAAAATATATAATAAAACTACTAACTGCCCATGAATTTGAATTTATCGCTTTTTCAAAGCAGTTGAACCCACGCTATTTGTGTACACCTGGTCCGAATTGTACACCAACTACTTTTTTATTTTTCTGTTTTATATTATGTGTCTAACTGTCCGCTTGAGTTGGCATAGAGACTGTGTATACTACATCTTAACAAGTAACTTGTTTCCATCACACATAAGAACTTTATTTTCCTTTTATCTTTTCCATATGATGAAGCAAACGCTTTGTATTATGTTGGTTGGTCTTGTATTTGTTTTTTGTTTGACACAAGTAACTGTGATAAGTGTATGCATGTACTATCCAATATCAGTGTATCACAGAGTAATGTGCGGGCTCTAGTGATTATCATAATTTACTATTCTATTATTGTTTTCTTGTAGACCTATTCTCATTAATATACATTACCTCAAACGCGACCATCAATAAATTTTGCCATTAGACTTTGACGCATTCTGACGAAGTAGAAAAATACTATTATCATATTTCAGATAATACATGTGTTGATGAAATTTCTTTTATAACAAATTTATTGAGTGTTTAGAATAAGTTATGCCCATAACGGGCAGGTGGAGTATTAAATTAATTACACTTGATCTGTTGGTTCCGGGGCTACAAAAATAGTTTGGTTTCTTATCACATAGTCAGCCAATTATATGACTGAAATGTTTAAGAACAGAAGGGGTAGAGGTTTAAAAGACATTAGTCACAGTTATCTCCTCTGAGAGTAATGAATTTTACTATACAGCCACACCCTGTGGTGAATGAAGTGAAGGTGTCATTTGCAGGGTGGAAAATAGGTGCTTTTTGGAGGGTCTGGCATGCTGATAAGCACACTCTTTCCACTCAGTGAAGAAGGCAATAATAAATCACCTCACTCCTCGTTTTTACTCAGTAAAACCTCTACAGGTTCAAACCATCCTTTCGGCTGTTGACCTAAACAAGAACAGAATCAGTTAATAGAAATATTTTAAAATTACTAAATGGTTCCCAAGCATGATTTACTTGCTTGAGCTTGCTGTCATAACTACAGTTTTAAAATAAATCCTTCCTAAGAAGATTTTTTTAGCCAGAAGTGTTTTATACATCTATCCTGTAACCAGTATCACCCTAGTGAACATGTTTATACTGCCGCAAACCAAGCTCTAGGCTAAAACAGTAGAAGAGATCAAATAAGCGTTTCAGGTGATAGAACGTATTTTGAGTTTGTGACGGGTATGTTAAATATTTTTTTTAAGTGTTAACCTAGATAGAATGTTTGAGTTTTGTCTTGCAGCAGAATCCTATAGGTATACGTCAATTTGGCGTATGTATGTTTGTATGTTCAACTCTTCTCTCGAAAACGGCTCTAACGATTTTCCTGAAAATTCGTGTAGTTTATAGGAGTTTTTAGGATCTACATATCGATTGCGATAGATCTCGTATTAGTAAAAATCGTTAACTCACTAAATTAAGGAAAATAACTAGAACAATAGGCTGGGTACAGATGTAATCTTGAAGTACCCAGCTCCTAAATTTTTCTACGAGCGATCAGTTGGGAACCCCCAAGGAATCACCATCGTATAATCTTCAATACGGATTCAGATTCATTCAGTTGTAATAAACAGTAACAGATGATATATTAAACAAATACAATAAACAATAACAGAATAGTAAACAAATACACGGTATTTTAAATGTAAAGACTACGTCAGAACTTTATCAATGGCTTATCTATTATCAACCCTTTGTTTTACCATTCTTTTCGGAAATTGATCATATAATCTGCAACCGAGCAAAGCTTGATAACCCCGTATATTACTAATGTAAACAGTTTTACCAGATGGTAAGCTTGAGAGGCGTGGGGTAAAATTACTTACATGTTTGGAGGGCCCTGAAAAGAGCTGTTTAGGTGGCTCGTGCGTCTAAGTGGGAAGAGCAGGTCGGTAGGTGGCTGTGGCGGTTGAGGAGGTAGACGACACGGTGATCCGTCGTCCAGCGGAGACATCATCTTCTTCCTTCGTGTATCGATGAAGTCGTTACTTTGCCGGGACTCGATGGGCGCAACGCTAGGTTGAGTTACCGTTGTGCGCATCGCGATGATGGTTCCGGTCGACAGTGGATACGGTGTCGGGTCGGCACGCGGCACCATCAACTTCTTCTCTCTTGTGGGATTGTTGATGGGTTTTCGTCGGAGTCCAGTAGCTGTGTACCGATGAGTGTTATCTGGTCGGAGTTGTTGAAAGGAATGACGATCGAATCAATCCAAAGCGTCTTATAGTAACCAGAGGAACTGTTAACTCTGCATTTCTGACAAAGGTTTGTCAGCCTTGTTGGAAGTATTGTCGGCATCTCTTTGTCGGTTTATCGGAATCATTATCAGCCGGTAGCACAATACCTAATAAAAGGAGGTGACGGTGACAATAGTATGATACTTACATTGTTTAGGAGTGAACATTATGTTACCATTAAATTTGATTAATTCTTATATATATATGGCTGACTATGTGATAAGAAACATAATTTTTTTTTTTGTAGCCCTGGTACCTGCAAATAGAGTGTAGATAATTTAACACTCCACCTGCCTGTTATGGGCAAATACATTGCTATTTATGCCTAACTAATTTATGAGTCTACTTCCATATTGGATTGGTGATTGGCATTTATAATGCATAGGAGGGGGGCGCAATTGCTTCAGAGAGGTGTACTAAATAAAATGGTTTGTTGTTTTTTTTTTCGGTGTCACGGTGTACTTCACTTCACTAGGTATCTTTTAATTAGAAATTACGCATGCCGAAGTTTAGTACTGTATTCATTCGGGAAAGATAGATGAGTATTTCTTTAAAGTACTTACCTCTGTGTACCGCTCAGGGTTAAAGATGAAAATATAAATGGTTTAGTTTTTTTATTTACCCTCTAAGGGAAAAAAATTGGAATTCCAACCCTCTATGTGATCAGGATGTTAGAGAGACAATCAGCGAGTCAGTGAAGATTTTGTACAGAGATTATTACTAAAAAATTCTGCCCATAATAGACAGTGGAGTGTCAAATTATTTACACTCAGTCTGTTCGTTGCAGGGCTAAAATAAATAGTTATGTTTCTTATCACATGGTCAGCCAATTGAATGACTGAATTATTTAAGAACAGAAGAGGTAGAGGTGTAAAAGACACGAATCAGAGTTATCTCCTCTGAAAGTAATGGATTTCATTATACAGCCAGACCCTGTGGTGAATGAAGTGAAGGTGTCATTTTCAGAGTGGAAAGTGGGTGCTTTTCAGAGGGCCCGGCATGCTGATAAGCGTATTTTTCCACTCAGTGAGGAAGGCAATGGTAAACCACCTCACTCCTTGTTTTACGTAGTAAAGCCTCTAGAGTAGAGGTTCCCAAACTTTTTTTTTCTCGTAGACCACTTTAAAATTTTACTGGTTTCGGTGGACCCCCTGCTGCGACATTTCGTTAGTATAAATTTCTTTCAATTGCGCTTAACATGTCATTTCCTCTTGCTGTATTCATTATAAAATAAGCTAGTTTTCAAAACTTAAGTTCATAAATTCATCGAGTAGACTATTATATAAAGAATTAAAAAGGAAAAACAACGAAATTGTAGAGGAAAATTCTTCATTCGGTTAAATTGCTAAAAATTTTTCATTAAGTAGAATAAATTATCTTAATTTTAAAGTGAAGTAATTTAAGTTGTTTAGGTCATCGGCCGAAGGACTGGTTTGAATCTCCAGAAGCTTTACTAATTAAAACGAGGAGTAAGGTGGTTTACCATACCTTTCTCACTGAATGGAAAAGTATGCTTGTCAGCATGCCGGGCCCTCTGAAAATCATCCACTTTCCTCCTACGAATGATACCTTCACTTTATTTACAACAGGGTCTGGCTGTGTTTACGGCATCCGCCGAAAAGTTTGTTTGAACCTCTAGTGGCCTTAATAAGTAAAACGAGGAATGAGGTGGTTTACAATTGCCTTCCTCAATGAGTGGAAAAGTATATTTATCAGCATGCAGGGCCCTCTGAAAAGCATCTACTTTCCACCCTGTAAATGACACCTTTGCTTCAATCACTACAGGATCAGGCTGTATAATGAAACTCATTACTCTCAGAGGAGATAACTGTGTCTAGTAAGTTTTACACCATTACTTCTTTTGTTCTTAATTAATGCAGTCATAAAATTGGCTGACTATGTGATAAGAAACAGAACTATTATTGTAGCCTTGGAACCAACAGATCGAGTTCAATTAATTTAACACTCTACCTGTCCGTTATGGGAATGAATTTTTATTAAGTAGAAAAATTATCTTAATTTTGAAGTCGCTAAGTAATTGTATATTATTTAGGCAATTAGCCGAAGGGCTGGTTTGAACCTCTAGAGTCTTTACTAAGTAAAACGAGGAGTGAAATGGTTTACCATTGCCTTACTCATTCAGTGGAAAAGTATGCTTATCAGCTTGCCATGTGCGCTTCTTTTTCAACTCGCGATGCGACATCGCATGCGTTTAGAGGCATACCACCTTTCCGCATTCGTTTAAAGAGTTTTATCTCAAAAAAAAACTTATAATTGTTGTTATAATTGTATATTATGGCATAAATGTTGTTTGCATAAATTACCATAATACAATCCTTTACCGCTACCAATACCGCGGCTACCACTACCACTATCCACTACCACTACCGGAATAAAATAGTAGTATAATGAAGTCTGTATCAAATTCATTATAGTGATGTCATACACTCGTCAATTCATTACATTACAACGTCAACGCAAAATTTTACCAACACCATCTCAATTTGAAATCAAAATAATAATTCACATAATAAACCACGTTTAGTATACGTTTGCTAAAAGTTATTATCTTCCATTTTCAAGAATTTAATCGTAAAAAATAATATTGTTTCTTAAAATTTCTAAAGCCAATATTCTAAAGCAAAAATTACAAGAGTTTAACGAAACTTAGTCCCAATTTAAAAAAATATGAAGTGAAACACACACGACTTTCTCTGGAAGAATTGTAAGACCTGACCGGGAATCGAATACGGGACTTTTGGTGTACTAGTAGTAAAAGAGATCTTTGCAACAATAGATTCTCGGCGTAATGGAATCAGCTGTCGTGTTACGTGAGAAATGATACTTCTCCTTAAAGCGATGTTTTTCGTAATAGTATTTGGCGAATGATGTAAAAGTGTATTTTCAAGGTGAAAAAATGAGAACTTCACAAGAGGTTCCGATTATTAGCAGGCTTAAAGCATCCCAAATGCATCTAGTGACTAGAAGGAATGGAATTTTAACTTTTATGGAAAACCAATCTTTGCATTAAGTATTTGTGCGCTGGTATTTTAGGATAACCATGTATCGATTTAAAAATTTTAGGCTATTGAAAAATGTAGCAGAAGTTTATTTTTCTAAAAAAAACGCAGTTTATTATCAACTTAAATTCATTAACTTTTACAATTTGTATAATTTTATAAATGTAGTTTTAATTTTAATATAGAGAATATTCGGTTTTTGCACTCTCAAAGTAGCAAACAGAAAAGTTATTTGAAATAAACTAAAACAACATATTTGTTTCTAGAAAATACAATGCAAAAACTACACGTAAAAATAAAATATGTCGTCTGTTACCAGAAATTTTTAATTTGGCAAATAAAACTACCCTATGTTATTGTCATTCAATTTCAAAAATCTGGTGTGAAACATTCACACGACTTTCTCTAGTCAATGCAAAAATTGAACAATAATATAACCTAACGTTAGTAATAAAACATTAAAAAAACTAACCTCAAAAAAACCTTATTTTAATCATGAATGAATGATGCAAAATGAAAATCAACTTGAGTTAGACAAAATACGGAAAACCACTCTTTCACGCTAACTAGTGTCTGTAGAGAAACATTCTCTGAATAAAAGTTGTAGATCTTTTAATTTCCTATTAATTTGATTAGGCCTATACACTTTTGTCGTAAAATGCATACTAAGGCTGAAATCTTAAAGAATCTATTGTTTTACTGATTTTCATGAGGAAAAAACAGAAAATCACTAATTAACGCTAAACTAAGCGTTATACAAAAAAATGTTTGAAAAAAGAGTTGTAGGATTTTAAATTCTCTACAACTTTTATTACATACACTTTTGCGCTGAAATGCATATTAAGGCTGCAATCTTCAAAAAACATTTTTTTTACGAGAGAATAGTTCCTAAAGAAATACAGCAGGCATGGCGCCTACCCTATGTAGAACATACAAAATGTAGTAAATGAGACGATTTCTAAAAAATCTAAGAGCCGTTTTTGAGAAAATCGTAAAAAAGTGAAAAGTTACACGAATGAACTACTTCCGGTTAACCAGTCAGATTTTTTTTATGGTTAGACAGTCAGATTTTTTGGTAGTCAGATAGTCAGATTGTAAGGTCAGGTAGTCAGATTTTTTTTAGTCAGTGAGTCAGATTTGAAACTTAAGTTAGATACCACTAAAGGACCCGACACGAACATTAAATTCGGTCAATCGAAAGTAGTAGTTTATTCGTGTAATTTTTCACTTTTTCCGATTTTCTCAAAAACGGGTCCTATTATTTATTTTAAAATCGCCTCATGTACTGAATTTTTATGCTCTACAAGATAGGGTAGGCGCCATGTCTGCTGAAATTCTTTGAGAGACTGTTTTTACGTAAAAAAATGTTTTTTTAAGGTTGTAACTTTAATATACATTTTAGCGCAAAAATGTAAATAATAAAAGTTGTAGAAAATTTAAAAACGTACAACTATTATTCCAAACATTTCTTTGTATAACGCATAGTTTAGCGATAATTTGTGATTTTCTGTTTTGTTTTTCTTGAAAATCTGTAAAAAATTTGATTTTTTAAGATTTCGGCCTTAGTACGCATTTTATAATAAAATTGTATTATAAAATTTATAGGAAGTTAAAAGATCTACAACTTTTATCTAGAGCATTTTTCTCTACAGAGGATAATGTAGCGTGAAAGAGCGATTTTCCGTATTTTTAAGCCAAACTGAGATTGGGTTTTATTTTACATCTTTCACTCATGATTAAAATTAGTTTATGTTTATTGAGGTTAGTTTTTTGTTTATTTCTAAGTTTTATTACTAATGTTAGATTATATTGTTCATTATTACCATTGGCAAGAGAAAGTCGTGTGAGTGTTTCAACCCAGATTTTTTAAGATGGCAGCCTTAACACTTTTGCTGCTGAACACGCAACAGTTGTGCGCAGGTGACGTGCAAACTGTTAATATGCGTTTTAGAACAAAATCATGTCTGGGTGTCCCACGGAATTTGAACCATAGGGAAAAATAATTAATTTTTGTTACGAATTTCAAGTTGTATTATTGAAAAAAGCTATTAAAGTCACTAATGTAAACTATTGAATTAAATAAATTAATACTAACTATTGTACAATAAAATTTATTCTTGTCTAACAATGTATTTCACTTACAGAAAACAACGTAAGTTAGCATTTTACTGCAATTTATTTTAGAAACACCTTTAATCTAAATTTTCAATATAACATGGCTTATTTTTTTAAAGACAAAAGTGTACATTTTATTTTAAGGGGAAACTGTACTTTGTATCCCGCCAATGTTAAATTTGCTATATTTAGGTACATTTTTCATAGGATTGGTAAAATATAGCGAAATTAAACTTTACACACTATAGGTGTCGGGTTCCTTCTAGAGCTACTGACATTTTTTTCAATTTAATCTTTGAACCATACCATTTTTTTTTAAATATTACGAATAAGATAAAATTTTTACAAATTGTTTTCTACGTTATTTGCGTATTACTAATTTTTGGTGCACCTGAGGAAGTCATAAAAATGTTGGTACAGTATATGTCGATATACAAGATAATTAACTGGTAAAAATTTCAGCCTGGTAGGTTTATTGGTTTCTGAGAAAAATGTACCTAGTGTCAAAAATCTAAATTTACGGGAAAACGCAAGAAACAAGAAGGCACAAACAAAAACAAGAAAAATTCCCATCAACAGTTGTTTATACAGCTGAGAATACAAAAAACCGTGATGCAGATATTTTAAAAACTAAAATTCTCTTTGCACTAAATCGAGCAGTAAAAAATTGTGAAAAATATTCGTTCTTTGGAACATGATAATTTTTCTGTGTAAACTTGATAAAAACTTAACTTTTTCATAAAAATTTATTTTTTTGACGTAATTTAATGTTTTTCTCTGGTAGATCTAGGCCTAAACTATTGAAAAACATAAAAAACCAAAAATTGAAATTTTGAGTTAAAACCATCGTGCCATCTTCCCTTAAAAGGGACAGTCCTCAGAACAAAATTATATTTTTAATATTATATTTTATTGAAACGTAGCACTAGTTTTTAAATTTTCCGAAAGTTAGTTTTTTTGAGTTATGGGCTTTCTCTGAAATGGCCGATTCATTAAATAATTTAAATGTTTGTGTCGGGTCCTCCAGTGGTACCTAACCTAACTTAACAAAGGCCGATCGAATTTTATTTTTGTTTGTATATACGCTGTATGTGAACTTAGTCCTTTGTAATGCAGTCTGTTCGGCAGCCATTATGTGTCCATTGGGTACGCGTCGGCGCACTGAACAAAACCTGGCGACGTGGATTATTTCATTTTTTTTCTATTCGCTGTTGTACGTTATTTTTATCCTATATACGTAAATATATCAAAGAGGGGACCCTATACTACGAGAAGAATTCGATCGGGCACTTAAGGATATGAATATGAATAAGACACAACAATATATAAAATATAAATATAATATAGAATATAAAAGGTCAACAAATTTAATTGTTAAGGAATATTTTTTAGTTGTTGTTTAGGTCAACAGACGAAAGGCTGGTTTGAATCTCTAGAGGTTTGACTAAGTAAAACGAGGAGTGCGGTGGTTTACCATTGCCTTCCTCACTGAGTGTAAAAATACGCTTATCAGCGTACCCATCAGGCCCACTGATAAACATCTACTTTCCACCATGCAAATGACAAATCCACTTCATTCACTAAAGAGTCTGGCTGTATAATGAAATTCATTACTCTCAGAGGAAATATTTGTGACTAGTGTCTTTTGCACCTCTACCTCATCTGTTTTTAAATACACATGATGTTGTTTAGGTCATCAGCTGTATTTGTGGTTGGAGTGTTTTGCCTCAAAATGGTTTTGGATTTGTTTTGTTTTAGTTTTCTGTTGTCAGATTGTGATGGGATAATTATTATTAAAGAAAATTAGTTGTGTTCTTATTTCTTTTAGACAAGGTTAGAAAAATTGATTTCATACTCTATTGGCAAGTCTCCAAAAGCAAACTGGTATTCTCTACCGAGGCGCCGGCTGTTACATGCATAATATGTTTATTATAAGGTATTGGAAATTTGTTTAACACAAATAAACCAGACTCTTTTAATGTTAATTATCTGGGTAGGTAAATTATATAATCTTATTCTAATGTTAATACATACATAAACATTCTAAAAAATAATAACACGCAATTAACTAACATTTTTAAATGGTTTATTACTGTATTAAACATCCATGTAATTGATAAATAGATAATATAATATCTCACTTTTTCATTTAATGGTAATTCCAATTTAATAAAAATATAATTAACAAAAATGGGTTAATACATGCGTTCCGTATATAGGCCTACGTATATCTTGCCCCTCTTCTGTGTACATGTTTATTCCACATTATTCATAATTATTATGATTCGATAAAATGTATGTATGTAAATGGATTAAACTGATGGATTTTTTATGAATTCCGTTACGTTACAAAATCGTCAAAACAATAAACAACTTCCTACGATTTTTTTAAAATTGCCTTATTTACTATATTTTTCATGCTCTACAAGATAAAGTAGGCACCAGGTCTACTGAAATAAAATAGGTTTTTTTAAGATTGCGGCCTTAATACGCAACTTAGTGCAAAAATGTAATAGTAAAAGTTGTAGAAAATTTAAAAATCTACAACCTTAGAAGGTGGTATGCCTCTAAGCGCATGCTACATCGCAAGTCGAATCGCAAGTTGAAAAAGAAAACACACGAGTGTGGAGATACTGACCAACCGGGCTGGTCCAGAGGTAAAGTTGTCGCCGTGAGTTGCCGCAGTGCCACTTTTATCTGATTTGCAACTATTAACTTCTCTTGTTCTCAAAATTCCTTAAAGTAACTTATCTTTTGTTTCCCGGTAGAAAATCTTACAAAATGCTTTGACTAAATTTCTTTATAGTACTGTATCTGTAATTTCATTCTTCTTTTATTAATCGTTCATTTTCCTTGTACAGTTCTCTCGAACTCGTTATCTGTATTGTCTGACTACTAACTTTGAGCCCATTATCTTGCAAAGGATCTTTCTCGCAAATTTCTCGTGTTTCTCTTCCCAAGTATTGTAACGCACTCACTCGCATACAAACACACAGGTTTAAACCACAGCATATACGAGGCATGGCTATTACATAATGAGACTGATGTAAAAATTTTATTTTCATTTTATACATAATCACTTATTGTCACCTTCAATGTACACTCCTTCTCTATTCTTACAACGCTCCATGCAAATTTTCCACAGTTGGAAACAGTGCTGGAAGTCATCTTCTGGCAGCTCCTAAAGGACACGTGCCACTTTCTATTTTACAGCTTCCACAGACTCAAATCTTGTCCCTTTTAATGCGTATTTCACCTTAGGGAACAGGTAGAAGTCACATAGTGCAAGATCTGGTGAATAAGGTGGATGTTTTAACACTGAGGTGCTGTACTTGGCTAGGAACCTCTTGACAGATAACGCGGAATGAGGTGGTACATTGTCCATGATTTGTCCTTCCACATTTCGGGGCATTTTTTCTTTACTCTTTGACGTAGTTTAGAAAGTACCTCAAGGTAGTAATATTGATAAATTGTTTGACCTTCAGGAACCCAGTGAAGGTACACAATCCCATGGATATCAACAAAAAAACAATCATCATTGCTTTAAATTATTTTGATATGCTCATTCAAGCTTTTTTGGCTCTTATAGTGCATGGATTGGCGCTTCGTTTCAAGATCATAAGTTAAAAACCACGTTTCATCACATGTTATTATCATTTCCAAAAAAATTTGGGTCATTTTCAATCGCATACAAAGTGTCAGTACAAACATTTTTGCGAGCTTCATTTCAAACATTTTTTAGCGGCACGTGTCCTGAAGGAGCTGACGTAAGATGACTTCCAGCCCTGTTTCCAACAATGGAAGATTCGCATGGACCGTTGTAGGGATAGAGAAGGAGTGTGTATTGAAGGTGACAATAAGTAATTATGTATAAAATAAAAATAAAATTTTTCACAACGTCAGTCTCATTATTTAATAGCCACACCTCGTATAAACGTGTCCATAAAATTTTATTCTTCGTTTTTTAATCATTCGTTTTCCTTGTACAGTTCTCTCGAACTTGTAATCTGTATTGGCTTGACTACTATCTTTGAGTTACCTTCCTATATATTTATATAGGCAAGAGAAAGTAAAAATAACCTCAATAAACATAACCTAATTTTAATCATGAGTGAAAGACGCAAAATGAAAATTAACCTCAGTTTGGCTTAAAAATACGGAAAATCACTCTTTTACGCTAAACTAGGCTCTGTAGAGAAAAATGCTCTAAATAAAAATTGTATATATAGATCTTTTAGTTTTCTATAAATTTAATTATACACTTTTGTCGTAAAATTCATACTAAGGCCGAAATGTTTAAAAAATCAATTTTTCACACGTTTTCGTGAGAACACCGTTAGTTTCTTTGTTCAATTTAGAGAATGTGGAGACTGTTTACAACAAAGAAATGGGTTAAAACATATTTTGTGAAGGTTTGAACCTTGAGAAACACGGTCTCGTGAGAAAAAACAGAAAATCGCTAATTACCTAAACTAAGCGTTAAACAAAAAGATGTGAAAAAATAATAGGTGTAGGATTTTAAATTCTCTGCAATTTGTATTAAGTAAATTTTTGCGCTTAAATACTAAGTACTAAGTAAAATCGAGGAGTACAGTGGTTTACCCGCGCCTTCCTTACCGAGTTGAAAAGTGTGCTTATCACCATGCCAGGCTCTCTGAAAAGCACATACTTTCCACCCTGCAAATGAAACCTTCACTTCATTTACCACAGGTTCTTGGCTGTATACGTATCAACTCATTACTCTGAGAGGAGATAACTCTGACTAGTGTATTTTACACCTCTTTCTCTTCTGTTCTTAAATGCTTCAATCACATAACAGGTTAACCAAGTGATAAGAAACAGAACTATTTTTTTTTGGTAGCAGTGAAACTAGCAGATCGATTGCAATTATTCTAACATTCCACCTACCTGTAATAGGGAGTAATGTTACCTACATACTTGAAACATATTAAAAAAATCTGGTGGAAACACTCACACAACCTTCTCTTGCCAATGTAAATAGTTAACAATAATCACAACATTAGTAATTACAAATAAACAAAAAACTAACCTCAATAAACATAATCTTATTTAATCATGAGTGAAAGACGCAAAATGAAAATCGACCTCAGTTTGGCTTAAAAATACGGAAAATCACTCTTTTACTCTAAACTAGGCTCTTTAGAAAAAAATAATCTAAATAAAAGTTGTAGATATTGTAGTTTCCTATAAATTTTATTACCGCCACTTTTGTTGTGAAATGCACACTAAGGCAGAATTCTTAAAAAAATCAATTTTTCACACGTTTCCGTGAGAAAAAAAAGAAAATCGCTAATTACCGCTTAACTAAGCGTTATACCAAAAAATGTTAGAAATAAAAGTTGTAGAATTTTAAGTTCTCTACAACTTTTATTATATAAATGTTTGCGCTATATTGCATATTAAAGCCGTAATCTTAAAAAAAAACAACGTTTTTACGTGAAAACACCCTCACCAAGAATTTCAGCGAACATGGCGTCTACCCTATCTTGTAGAGCATAAAAATTGTAGTAAACCAGGCGATTTTTAAAAAAATCGTAGGAGCAGTTTTTGAGAAAATCGCAAAAAAAATGAAAAATTACACGAATAAACTACTACATCCGGTTGATCGATTTTGATGAAAATGTTCGTGTCGGGTCCGGTAGTAGTATGTAACTTAAGTTTCAAGTTCGTACGACGTTCCGTTCTTGAGATCTTCTGTTTACACACACACAAAGACCAATCGCTAAAAACATGTTTTTTGGGTTAGGGGGTCTGAAAACGTGTAGATCCGGTGAAAACTCGATTTCGAAAAATCCACAAGAAAACAATACTTTCCTTCCTATACATTCATATAGGCAAGAGAAAGTAAAAATAATAATTTAATTAATATTATGAGAAAATTATTTTAAAACAAATAATTTGAACGAAGCATATTCCTAAAGTAAGGGCCGTTTTGTCATTTAAAAACTCGTGAGAAAAGGTTTTTATTGACAATATTAATTTAATAGATCCTATCTTACTTTTCCACATAATCGCCATTCAGTTCTCAACATTTTTGTAACAATGCACCTGTATCAAACTATTAAAGCTTCTTCAACAGGTTCACTGCTATTCAAATGATGGCAGACTTATCAGAAACGCTACAATGGTTTTTTTCATTTTCAGTAGGCCTATACTGTAAAAATCATTTACTATGTAGTAACAGAAATTGTGTTGTTTAGGTCATCAGCCAAAAAGCTGGTTTGAACCTGTAGAGGTTTTACTAAGTAAAACAAGGAGTGAGGTGGTTTACAAATTGCCTTCCTCACTGAGTGGAAAAGTACGCTTATCAGCATGCCGGGCCCTCTGAAAAGCACATATTTTCCACTCTGCAAATGACACCTTCACTTCATTCACCACAGGGTCTGGCTGTATAATGAAATTCATTACTTTCAGAGGAGATAACTCTGATTAGTGTCTTTTACACCTCTGCCTCTTCTGTTCTTAAATGATTCAGTCATTTAATTGGCTGACCATGTGATAAGAAACAGAACTATTTATTTTAGCCCTGCAACGAACAGATTGAGTGTAAATAATTTGACACTTCACCTGTCTGTTATGGGCAGATTTAACTATAGTGCTCTTAAAATGTATTTATACTTTCTGGTACTCTATAATATAATAAGCTCTACATAGTAAAGGAAAGTATTGTTTTCTTTTTGATTTTTTTAAAATCGAGTTTTCACCGGAAATACACGTTTTCAGGCCTTGTAAATACAAAAAAAAACATGTTTTCAGCGAATGGTCTGTGTGTATGTAAACAAAATATCTCAAGAGCGGAATATCGTACGCAGTTTAAACTTGGAATTTAGGCCGAGCGCAAGTTGAAACGCAGCTCCGTGACGTGAGGTGAGGTGACTCACCAGCAGTTTCTGTGAACCCCTGAAATTGATACAACAGCGCATGTTGACACGCAGGGTGAGGTGATAGCGAAATAGCGAAAGATATTGGAGTTTTTCATCAGAAAATGCATCCTTAAGGACGAATTCTTTGTGGCTGTTTCTTTTTCTTAAATGGTTGCTTTTCGGAATCTTTTTAGGAAATAATTTTCCAATTAATTCGTCTTCGTGTAATTCATCAGAATCCGATTCTGAACTTAGTAATGAATTAATATACGAGTACAGACACGCAGTGACTACTGAACTGCGCCTCAACTTTCGCTCTCCCTGCACGCAGTCGACTCTGTCCTGCGTTACCCTGCGTCCGGCCTTAAGTTAGATATCATTAAGAGACCCGATATAAACATAACCTCTAAGATCAGCTAATAAAAGTCACTCTGAATTCCTTACGTTTGGCAAACGACTTAGTATAGTAACTAGTTGACAGCTGTATATTTGAACAGACACACAATGTCCTTGTCTACAACGGACGTAAAGTCAAAATTCCAGCAGAAAGTAGTGTCATTCATAATTAATCGTGTTGTCGTTTTTTATGCCTCATTGGACCACTTGAATCAAATTTAGAAATCCTTCTTGGTTTGATTTTTCGCAATAATTCTTCATACTTTGGGATCTGATCTGTCTGATTTTATCTGTACAAATCATTGACAACAGAGCTCGAGTTTTATCGACGAATCTTTTGCCTTTATCTTTAAGCAACTTAAGCTGTTCAGCTTTTTCTGTAAAATCTTGTTCTGCAATGTTAAGTTCTTGCATATCTAGCTTTATTTCGGCCAACCACCTTGGACTCTCCTTTTTTTATATTTTTGGTTCATATTTAAGTATTTGCCCACCGGTAAAGTTGAAGGTGGTGCAAGTTTTAAAGTCCATTTGAATTGTTAGTTTGGTTTACTGAAAGAAATATTAAGTCTTTAATTACTAAGAATTCATCAGTATTTCAGGTTGAATATTTTTTGTGGATTTTATATTTATTCCGTAAATTTCACTTGTAATATAATTTTTTCTTGGATTTTACTGTAATAAAACCAATCTTAAATTGACTTTTAAATGACCAAATTGACTCTTGACTGTTAATTTTAACAAACAATGGAAACAAATTTTACATAGTCAATGACTGCATCACTGCACAGGCAGTGGTGCATAGCACCAAGTTGATGGTGTAGGATGTAGGTTTTTTTTTGGAGAGTCAGATAGTCAAATTGTGTGTGGTCAGATAGTCCGATTTTTTTTGTTAGGTAGTGAGATTTTTTTGGGCAGTCAGATTGTGTGTGGTCAGAAAGTCAGATTTTTTTGGCAGTCAGATAGTCAGATTTTTTTTATGGTTAGACAGTCAGATTTTTTTGGCAGTCAGATAGTCAGATTGTAAGGTCAGGTAGTCAGATTTTTTTTAGTCAGTGAGTCAGATTTTTTTAGTCAGACTTTTTTTAATCAGAGTTATCTCCTTTGAGAGTAATAAATTTCACTATACAGCCAGACCCAGCCAGAGTACAGCTATACAGCCAGAGTGAATGAAATGAAGGTGTCATTTGCAGAGTGGAAAATAGGTGCTTTTTTGAGGGCCTGGCATGCTGATAAGCATATTTTTCACTCAGTGAGTTGTGGCAATGGTAAACCACCTCACTCCTCGTATTACTTAGTAAAACCTCTACAGGTTCAAACCAGCCTTTCAGTTGATGACCTAAACAACATTATTATAAATATGTAGGGAAGAGAAGTATTACTTTCATGACGATTTTTCGAAATTGAGTTTTTACCAAAAGTGGCCGATGTCAAATCATTGCTGCCTTACTTTATACAGGAAAACAGAAAATTTTATACCGATTTGTTCGGAGAAGAGAATAACCTGGTTGGATTAAAATTATAACATTCTATCTCTGTTGTTTTATAATTTAACCTTGAACATTTACTATTCCTACTTTACTATTCCTACCACTACCCTACGTTATTGGTAGTGGTAGGGCTACGTTATTCCTATCAGTTATGTATCCGGGTAATTTATTCAGTACTGGTTATAAGAATTCCGGTAGTAGTAGTTGTGGTAATGTATGCAGACGTATGTATGCAAAAGTGGTAATTTATGCAAAAAATCCAACATTCATTTATAATAATTTCAAACATATCTGTTCATAAGATCGTATTAGTTGTTTGATATTCCAACCGCTTCTTAAGTTTGTATTCCAACCGTAAATAAATAACAAGCTTGGATAAATACCTATATAATTTTCCAGTATTTTAGCCTAAGAATATATATTCCTATTCCTAATTTGTGTGTACGTTGCAATCTGTTCAATTTAGAACAATAAGCAACCCCATGACCCAATGAAATGAGGATGATGTATATGGCGTGTAAATGAGGTGTAGTCTTGTACAAAACCAGGCCGACCATTCCTGAGAGAGTATGGTTAATTGAAACCCAACCATCAAAGTACACCGGTAACCACTGTCTAGTATTCAAATCCGAATAAAAGTAACTACCTTTACTAGGATTTGAACCAGGAACCTTCGTCTCCGAAAATCAGCTGTTAAACAGCTGATTTTGGCGACGACTTTACCTCTAGACCAACCCGGTGGGTTAAAGAATATATATAACACAAGAAAAATTGTTTCATCATTTAGTTTCAATTATTTGTTTCTTTATTTTACAATGTTTTTATGAAATACTTGGTGAAGCTGTTTTCACGTAAAAAAATTGTTTTTTTGTAAGATTGCGGCTTTATTATGCATTTTAACGCAAAAATGTATATCATTGAAGTTGTAGAGAATTTAAAATTCTACAACTGTTATTTATAAAGTTTTTTGTATAACGCTTAGTTTGATTTAAGAAACAACCTAAGTCCACTTTTTTCTCATTTTCACATTTTATGTATTTCTGTAATAATATACATAGATGCATCATTTGCTTAAGAAACAACTCAAGTCCCATTCATTTAACCTACAAAACTGAATGAACAAAAATTTGTTTACTTAAGAAACAACCTATGTCCTGCACATAGGTTGTTTCATAACTAAACTTTGATCATCAGCTGACTTTTAGCTTAGGTTATTTTGAGGTTATGTTGTTCGTGAATATGCACATGGTGCAAAATTGAACATCGAAATTATGCATCAGTTGTTTCAACAAAAATATCAGGACTCTCCTATCAAATATAGTTTCTATAGACAATATTTTAAGGGTCATTTTTATTATCAATTTGGTAGGCCTCAGATTGATATGTGTGGAACCTGTGAGGACCTAATGGTGAAGATAAAAAGTCAAACTTTAAATTACTCTGGAAAACAAATTGCTGCAGCTGAATTACTTGTGCATAGAAGGCGAGCCAAGAAATTTTATAGTGAACTTAAAACTATACAAGAAAAATGCAAATCTGACAAAAGTGTTTTAGGGATTTCATTTGATTACATGGCAAACCTGCCTCTTCCTAATATTCCTGTACAGGAATTACTTTATTATAATCAAGTAACAGTGAATGTGTTTTGAATCCACAATTTTTATGATGAATCAGCAATGTTTTATCTATACCATGATAGTGTAGCAAAAAAGGGGGCCATGAAGTGTGTTCCTTTCTATGGGATTACATAAAAAATTATGTTTCTGATTCTACTTCTGAAATCAGTACTACCCATTCCGAGGACATTCTTGGTTACCATGTGACCTGGATTTTGCATGTGCAAAAAGATTAATTCGTCGCACTGATAGCATATATTCCATTAAACAATATTGTGAGCTGTTAATATCTTCACCAGTAAACAGATGATTCATGGTTACTCTGGTTTCTTTAGAAATTATTTTTAATTTCAAAGTTTGGGGTAACCATTATTATAAGAAAAATGCCATTTCTGTTGAAATACAGTTCAAAAACATTCCAAGAAATCAAAAAATGACTTTTACAGTTTCTACATACAAATAGTTTTTATATCTCTCTGGCCAAAGAGCTGGCACTGTTCGAGTCAAACCTTTTATTAAAATAGGTAGTGTTGTTACACATACATTCCTCCTACGAAGCAGTCCATTTGGAAATAAAGTATCTTTACCAGATGCAAATCCATACCCTGATGGAAAAGTGGCTATTTATAAGAAGAAGATTGAAGATTTGAATAAACTAATGCATTAAATACCACATGAATACAAAGAATTTTACCAAAACATTTTGCTTTCGCCAGTTTATGAAAGATGAGTATTAATCAAGAGCGAAAATATTTTTTATTTTGCGTATTATTTCATTAAAATCATTATTATAACATAAGAAGTAGTTTTATAAAAAAATAAATCGTGTATTATAACAATTTTTTTTAAAATAAGATATGTTTACTAATATCAGCTGTGATTTTTTTGGTGTTTAGTCAAGAAACAACCTAAGTCCAAATTTAAATATTAAAATATTTCTTGCAGTTTTAATTTCAACTTTTCAAAAACAATTTCTGCTAATGAAACTAGTCATTGCACATATCGCACTCCTAATGCAAGACTATTGTAACTCAAAAATTTTCATTTTTCTGTTTATTCATGAATTGGCTGTTATTTCTCATTATCTTCCTAGTGCCAGACTATCATAACTCTAAATAGACTATAATTGTTTATTTTGAACATTGTGATAGTAATTTTTTTTCTAAAAATGTTCTCTCATCACATGCAAGACTAACACAACTTCAGTTAGTATAGTCTTGCACATGGCTGGTAACATTTCTGTCATTCAAGACTATCGTAAGTCGAGATACGATAGTCTAGCATTGAGTAATATTCTTCGAAACGTTTAGAAGCATAGTGGAAGACAATCGCAACTCGGCAAACACAATGCCCTCTATACTAAAAACGAAAGATTTAGGCACTGTTTTTACGTGTTAGAATAAATAGAAGTAGTTTATTCACTATACCTACTATTTATTTACTGCAGTATTATTATTAATGTAAGAATAATTCTATTATTCTACAATTATTGTAGTACACCAGGTATTCCGATGAGATAATCATGATATATAAATAAAAATTAATTAGCCCTTTATAAAAGTTAATAAAAGTAATGAGGAAATAATCACAACCAAACCGAATAACTCTTAAGGATAAAATTACCAAACTAAACTTTACATCCAATATTCTTTTCAAGCCTAAACGCCAACAGCCCTACAGCTTCTTGTTGGCTATAATCAATTGTTTTGTTTTCTGTTATAATATTTTTGATTATTTTATAGTACCGAAAATCTATGAAGTATAATACCGTACATAATAAAGAAATTGTAGCATATAGAAGCACAGAAGACAATAAATTATTGATGTAGACAAAACTTATCATGTCTGGGCGACTGGAAAATAATAAACAGCCTTCCGTATTTTATTTTCATTTTGATATTTTTTCCTGATGGTTCTTGGGCGACTACCAATAAAGAGAAAGCAGAAATGCTTGCTCAGCACTTGCATAACACATTCCAACCACACAACCTACAACACGAAGATCATTCAAACATAGAAAATTTCATTAATGGTGCTCTGCAACTTAGCCTTCCTCCAAAGCCAGTTTCCCCCGGGGAACTCTTCCAAGCAATTCACGATCTGCCATTAAGTTAAGCCCCGGGATATGATCTTATTACTTCAATACTTTTTTGCCATCTTTCTAGGAAAAATCCATTGTACTCTTAACTCACATCCATAATTCCATACTCCGAGTCGCTCACTTCCCTATTCAGTGGAAGTATTCTTATCATAATTCATTCCTTAAAACCAGACAAGCTACCTCACCAACTAACTGCTTACAGACCAATTAGCGTACTCTCTATTCTCTCTAAACTACTTGAGAAAGTCCTTCTACCACGCCTATCCTGATCATCAGTTCGGATTTCATTTATCTCATTCCACACTTCAGCGATGTCACCGCATTATTGATATAATCTCTTCAGCTCTTGAACACTCAATACTGTTCAGCCGTGTTTCTTTATGTAGCTCAAGCCTTTGATCGGGTCTGGCATGATGGACTCCTATACAAATTGAAACTAATACTTCCAGATAGCCTGTACCTAGTAAAAAAGTATTTTCTAGTGGAACGTTACCGTAGGGTATGAAACAAAATGTAATTTAAATCTTGTTTTAATTTCTGTACGAAATATGAAGTCTAAAGGTAATAAAATATTTATACGTGCAGTAGTTCTGTACAACCAAATACGATAAGCTAATTTGTAAACACGAAAAAATAGAACAGGTCAAACTTTTCACTTTTTAATTTGAATTCTTTCTTCATTTTTTGAGCGTAAAAGGCGAAGTAAACTTTAAAATAAGGTATAAGATTCTCAGTCAATAGGAGCAGTAAGAGAGAAGAAATTCCAATACTGTATTTTCATTTTACAATCCTATTTATGATGTATGAAATGTATTGATTCACTGTTTTGTTTCAATGCGAGACAATCGCATATGCAATTTTAATGTCAATTTTTGTTTAAAAAGGAAACTTGACCAATTAACTTACATTCTTACGGTAAAATAAATAATATCCCCAAATTTCATATCTGTAACTTATTTGAGCGAAAAGTTAGAATCAATTAAAATTTGAGATAAAAATTTGATTGTCGTTTTCTAAAAATATAGGTTTTTTGACTTAGGATAGTCTTGCATTAGGGGTTCGATGTGTTAATTCACTGTTTTGTTTCAATGCAAGACTAACACATATGCAATTTTAATGACAATTTCTGTAAAAAAAGCAAAATTGACTAGTTCACTTATATTCTTAGGGTATAAGAAATAATGTCCCCAAATTTCATATCTGTAACTTATTTGAGGGAGAAGTTAGAATCATTTAAAGTTTTGGATAAAACTTTGATTGCTGTTTTCTCAAAATATAGGTTTTTTGACTTGTGATAGTCTTGCATTAAGGGTGCGATATGTCTAAAAAATTTCAGAAAAAAAAAATTAATTTTTAAGGCTTGAGATAGTTTTTTGTCGTTTACCGTAAAATACAGAAAGTGGACATAGGTTGTTTCTTAAATAACCGATTCATATATAACACAAGAAACATTGGTTCATAATTTAGTTTCAATTATTTGTTTCTTATTGAATGTTCTACAAGAATATTCATTTTCTTACAGATTAGAAAAATTTCTTAAAACATTGGAGTGTAGCACTATACGGAAGTGAAACGTGGGTGATAGGGGTTGTAGAAAAGAAGAGGATAGAAGCTTTTTTTTGAAATGTGGTGTTATAGGAAAATGTTAAAGATTAGGTGGGTGGACAAAATAAGTAATTTAGAGGTTCTTAGGCGAGTGAATATAAAAATGTATATGGAAAGATCTTACCAGAAAAAGGAATAGGCTAGTAAGGCATATCTTAAGATATCCAGATATTGCTCTATCAATAATGGAGAGTAATATTGATCACGATAACCCACGGAATCACGATAACGCTTACTGCTCCACAGTTAAAGCACGCGCGCTAAACTTTTTTTTATCGTGAAGATGTTAATAATTATTAAATATTTTTTATTGATTTAAAAAAAACATCTTAGGATGTGGCCCCTTTTCTTCTGTGGCCCGGGGTAATCTGCCCCATTTGCCCCCCTCTCGGCGGCCCTGATCCTGTACCGTAAAGCGGCCACATTTTTACAAATTATTTCCCATCAGAGACGGCGTGTGATCTCATTTTAGAATTTTTTAACCAGTATATTTTGAATAATATAATATTATAACATAATTATCTCAATTACAGGGCACACCATTCTACCCAGTAAGAAACCAAAAGTAAATTGTTTAGTCTTTTAAATATATTCATTTTTAAACTATACATAGTGAATAAATTGAGCTTTGATCAGTAAGAGGCAAAAGAATCGATGTCCTAAGACGCTGGTGCAAAAGGCGCCGCCTACTATCAAAAAATATTTTGCTCTGTCTGAAATAAAATGAATCATAATAAAACGCCGGTTGATTATGAATATGGTGGAGGTTGATAGGCGAAAGAAAACGATAGGTAATGACCCTGAAACACTTAACATAATAAATGCCACCCACGCTTACGACGTGACGTAATGTGTACACAACTAAAGATGTTCGCCTGTTCTTGCATGGAGAAATAAAATTCATTATGGTCGGTAATAAATAGTATGTTACTTTTGTTTAACTGGAATTAGAGGTTAAAAAAAATTAATGATTACATCTGGAAACGATTATCAAAATAAAATTAACGTTTACGAACACCTGTGTAGAATGGACGACAACCGGTAGAAAAAACAAATTTTTAAGACGCTAAACAATAGAACAAATGTGTCGGATAAATGATTTAAACAAGCCAGAAAGGATATTGGGAATATCTACAGATAGATATTTACAGATTCTAGCCAGGAATTAAACCAAGAAACTTCGACTTAGAAGCTCAAATTGGTACAGAAATTAGGTAATATTTTTCCTTCAATATAAAACTATAGTGGATATGAAACTATTTGCTAGAAGATTAATAGTATTTGTAAATTACATTTATACACATTGAATCTACACGTTTTCAGACCCCCTGACCCCAAAAACATATTTTTAGCGATTGGTCGATGTGTGTTTGTGTGTGAATAGAATATCTCAAGAACGGAATATCGCACAAACTTCAAACTTGAAACTTAAGTTACAAATTACGAAACTTAAATTACCGGACCCGACACGAACATTTTAATCTAAATCGATCAACCGGAAGTATTTGTTTATTCGTGTCATTTTTCACTTTTTTGCGATTTTCTCAAAAACTGCTCCTACGATTTTTTTAAAAATCGCCTGGTTTACTAAATGTTTTATGCTCTACAAGAAAGGATAGGTGCAATGTCTGCTGAAATTCTTGGAGAGTCTGTTTTTACGTAAAAACGTAGTTTTTTTAAGAATACGGCTTTAATGAGCAATTCAGCGCAAAAATGTATATAATAAAAGTTGTAGAAAATTAAAAATCCTACAAGTTTTATTTAAAACATTTTTTGGTATAACGCTTAGTTTAGCGGTAATCAGTGATTTTCTGTCTTCTTCTCACGAAAACGTGTAAAAAATCAATTGTTTTAAGATTTTGGCCTTATTAATGCATTTTACGACAAAAGTGGCGGTAATAAAATTTATAGGAAACTACAATATCTACAACTTTTATTTAGATTATTTTTTTCTAAAGAGCCTAGTTTAGAGTAAAAGAGTGATTTTCCGTATTTTAAAGCCAAACTGAGGTCGATTTTCATTTTGCGTCTTTCACTCATGATTAAATAAGATTATGTTTATTGAGGTTAGTTTTTTGTTTATTTGTAATTACTAATGTTGTGATTATTGTTAACTATTTACATTGACAAGAGAAAGTCGTGTGAGTGTTTCACACCAGATTTTTATTTATTAATTTTTTGTATTGATAAACAAGAAAAAAGGTTTATATATAGATACGAATATAACTGCGATGGCTGTGTTGGTGTGGATAATCGAGTTACATTTATCGATAGATACATAGATGGAGTGGACGGCGTACTGTAGACCGGTCGCTCCAGCAGGAGACTAAGTCTAAGGCATCTGTAAGTTGAGTATGTATTTATTTGTAAGTATATGTACGATTGTTTGTAAGTGTTGGTTTTATTTCTTATATTAACTGGTGGGGGAACTGGCTGGTGTTTTGTACCGAGCAAGATGTTACCGGTTGATCCTACCTAGACCATAGGTGGTAACAATTATTGTTGTGCTCTGGGTATGTTTATATCTTTAGTTAAGATCAAATGTTAATTTGACCTTAACCAAACTATTTATCTCTGTTGAAAGTAATTTATATTATTTATCCAAGGCCACATCACTATAATTAACTTAAAATCTACATTATTTTATTATGTTATAAACGGATAGTTGCCATTATTTAACGAGAATATGGTTTAACATAAATTTTTCCTGTATTGTGTTTTCCGCATTTAGTACATAAATGTTAGTCAATAAATACATTGGTCGCTATTAAGTCTTTCTAACCAACCAAATTCATTTTGGTTAAATTTATTTATTGTAAACAAAACAGTATTTAAACTAAACCAAATTATAATATATCTCTATAAATTGAGGTCAGTTTAGTTTATAGTTCAGTATTTATTGAAGAGGCTATAAAGGGCTTCTGTCGTCAACTGGAAGGAGACCCCTTAATTCCTTTTACAAAAGGATTAAGGGAACCAGCCGGGATAGAAGGCTAGTGTCCTATCCATACATTCACAATACGTTGTGTGCCCTGTTAGTAACCATATGACCGCTCATTAGCACGATAACCGGCTCATGGTGATCGGAACTGGAAGGGTTGCCCATTCCACCCTGGCAGACGGTGGCTTGGGGCACTCAGTCTACCAACCAAAAAGCTGAAAGCAACAGTAAACTACAGTTTTTTCTGTCTGACTAGAATTATCGTAAAGAAGCCAAAATGATTTGGTTAGAATATATAATAAGTTATTATTATTTCTTCGTATAAATAGAGTAAAATGTTTAGACATCTACCCACTCCTGAAGTAATTCTCAAGGTGATACATTCCTATATATTTAACTTTATAAAGTTACATTCACACTCCGCTTTAAACAAGGTAGGCAGTCATAATTTAATTTAATATATTTTTAATATGTTATATTTATTAGTTGGAACCATTGTATATCTTTTTAAGAATCGACACCGGTTAATGAAGTGTGGAACCCCACCATGTGTTAGAGAGTGGTGGAGAATCTTGTGTGAGAATTTTGTTCCTCCTTTTTCAGTTGGTTCTTTTCTGCAAGAAAAAACAGTCTTATCAGTCCACGATTTCTTAACCGTGTGACCGGAATTAACCCACGTCTCATCAATGAACATAATTTTGTTGAAATCTCAGGTTCTGCGTCTATGTATTTAATAGCGCGCGTCCATTTATTTAATAGCGTGCGTACACTTATTTAATAGCGCGCGTATACTTATTTAATAGCGCGCGTCCATTTATATAATAGCGCGTGTCCATTTATTTAATAGCGCGCGTCCATTTATTTAATAGCGCGCGTCCGTTTAGTTAATAGCGCGCGTCCATTTATTTAATAGCGTGTACATTTATTTAATAGCGCGCGTACATTTATTCGGAACGGTTAGAATGGTCTCCTCATAGAATGGTGCCCTAGAAGGGTTCAGAATCCCGCTGTGTGTTTAGGCATGTTGTGGTTACGTGCTCGCCTCTCATCATGCAACTAAATAAAGCTCTACAACTACGCCAATGCGGCTGGCAATGTTCTGTTTATTCTGTATGTTAATATTCTAAAAATAGGTATTGATGTTTATTGTTTCTTAATTGGTAATATCTCCGTTATTGTGCATGAAAATGAAAAACTTTACATAATCAAACTTATTTGTCTTTAAACGTTTCGTAATTTCGATTATATAACATTTTTTGATACATTGACTTTTAACAGAGATATTCGTAGTTTTTTGTTCATCCCTCCTTTTGTACTACCTCATCCCTTTGTGATATTAAAAAAATGTAATGTCTATTTTCATTTCGGTTACGTCCAGAACATAAATACCAAAATTCTTTGAATTTGGTTAAGCGGTTCTTGCGTGATGCCGTAACGTACAAACAGACATCAGACAAACAGATAGACAGACAGACAAAAATTTAGCTTAACTTATTTTCGGTGTTTACTTGATAGATCTGTCGTAGAAACAAAATTTGGGGCATTTTGAAAAATTGTACAGACAAAATCACAATTTTATTTATGTAGATGAGATAAATAATATATCAAATAAAATATTATTAATGATACACAAATTTCAATTGATCTTCAAATCTCATGGCCTCCTAAAGCCAAAAAGTAGTGTTAAGCGGGTATGATATCTTTTTGTGTTCAGCCCTAAAGCCAAAACTATTCGTATAGTCTATTAGCTATGCAGTTTCAAATTTGAGGATAAGATCTGTCAAAATTTTCTTCATGGCTAATTATTTTGAACACGTTGTCCGTTTCATGCTGGTGCACGGGACGGGTAAGAGAAGTGGAATGGATACACAACTATAACTATATATTTGTTAATAAAGAAACATATTTGTGTATGTTTGTACACATTTATATAAAAAAAAACAAGGAAGCAGCTCCACCATCATTTTTGTTGAATAGGTCAATAGCTAAAGGGCTGGTTTGAAACTCTAAAGGTTTTACTAAGTAAACCTAGGAGTGAGGTGGTTTACAATTGCCTTTCTCACTGAGTATAAAAGTAACTTATGCTTATCAGCATGCCAGGCCCCCCGAAAAGCATCTACTTTACACCCTGCAAATGACACCTTCACTTAATTCACCAAAGGGTCTGACTGTATTGAAATTCATTACTTTTAGAGGAGATAACTCTGACTAGTGTCTTTTACACCTCTACCTCTTCTGTTTTTAAATAGGTTAGTCATATAATTGGCTGACCACGTGATATGAAACAGAACTATTTTTTGTAGCTCTGAAACTAGCAGATCGAGTGCAAATAATTTAACACTCCATCTGCCTGTTATGGGTGTCCATTATCATTATTACACTATTAATGAAACAGTTAAAAAGTTGAGGTTTTATTCAAAGGCACACATGGTATAAGGACCATGGTAACATGGACTACTAGAGGGCAGATAACCACATCACAATGGTGGTGATGATTTACAAATAAACATTAAATCCTCGCTATATCTATTAATTGATCTTTTCGACAGTTCGTATTCAAGTTGTTTATTTGACTCACTTAAAATGTTTCGTAAATAATGAAGATATTTATTATTATGCCATAAAAATGTGCAACGCAATTTTCAATTTTTGATATAAGCATTTCTGGTTTTTGGTCTTCCTTTTCTTGAAAACGTTCATTACATAAAAAAAATAAAAAATAAATATTGGTTTATCTACCATGGATATACCAAGGGATTACTGTCAGTTTTCGAAAACTTTTTTTTATGAACTATAATTTTTTTAGTCTTGTACCGAATAATTAATTAATGCATATTCCATCATAGCGGGTTGGTAACTATTGAATATTTAGCTATATAGTTTTTAAGCGTTCTAATAGTGGATTACTTCCAGAGTAGCTGAGAATAGAATCCATCAAGGTTTTTCAATCAGTAACCTGGCGACCAATTTTTAATTCCCTTCAGTATTTTTTTTAATTTATGCCTGAAATTAAGGTTTATTAAAAACGTTAAAAACTGTAATCAGAGAGTTCTTGAACTTTTTCACTGAAATATGTACAAAAATTAATTATAATATAATTTTTTAAAAAGTAACTCATTGTATCATACAAATAATGGAGTATTATTTACTGTTTATAGCATTACTCAATAAAAATAGAATGTTTTTAAGGATCTAGTAGTAAATGTTGGTATATAATTAATTATGCACATGTGCAAGTTTTAAGAATAGTTCAACTAAAGTTTTAATACTTTTATTTGAAAAAAAGGTTTCATCTTTTTTTCGAGGAGTCTTTTAGGCGTGGATATATCTCGATTAAATATTGTGTAATCGACCCAAAATGTTATATACAGTTAGTAATTATCTTAGACCAATCGATTTTTGATCAATTAATTAAGAAAAAGTAGTTTATATCTTCAAATGTTATGATTTGTACTATTAAGCCTTCATAGTAACTGTTAGGCAATAAGTTAAACAGAACGGTTTGACAATTGCAGCAGTTGTATTGTAGGCGCTATGGAATTATTATTACGAGAAATTTTTTTTGTTATAATATTGCATAATTTATTACAAGAGTATTTACCAGAGTTTTTTTTCATTTATCTTTATCTAATTTAAAAATGATTTTTGTTCTCAAAAAATGTTCAAATGTAGCCTAAATTTTTTTTATTAAAGACACCCAAAAATAAAACCTCCAAAATTTTTGAAATGCTATTGGAGAAAATACACCCTTAATACTATAATAATAACGTAGTGTGCGAAATTTCACTCTCATATGTGAAATGGTCCCTGAAATAAGCGTACCTAAAGTCAAAAAATACAACATGCGAAAAATGCGGATATAGTAAAAGCATAATACCGCAACTGAAACATTTATTGGCAACTGGAATTAATTTCCAAACAAAAACACACCAATACATCTTACGTTAAAACTGATTACTATGCGTTTTAGATATTATGGTTTTTTATGTGAACGCGATCTCCATAATATAAGAGCAGTAACATCATTATATTAATCCCAAATTACATGAATGAAAAACGTGAACAATTTTGTAGTATACAACAGTACGTACCCAAACAATGTAAAAACATAATTTTTTCTGAACAGAAAAAGCAATTAACGCCGTGTTATAACACGACAATAATTGCTTTTTCAATTAATTATATATAAATTTAAATAAGGAAAACGATCTATCAATACATAGTAAAATTGAAAAATCAATATATTTTATTAAAATCAGTCTGCTCTCCTTAATGCAATCAACTAAATTATAATGTGTGAAACAGAAAACTGAAAAATACTATTCCAATGTTGTTTAAGTCATCAGCCGAAAGGCTGGTTTGAACCTCTAGAGGCTAAGTATAATGAGGAGTGAGGTGGTTTACCAGTACTTTTCTTTCTAAGTGGAAAATTATACTTATGAGCATGCCAGACCTACCAATAAAATTATGTAGGTCAAAATCCGTTAATTTTCCTTGAGGTTAAATACAGAATAATTTTCATAGTTTGCAATACTAATGCATAAACCACTAAAGTAAGACGATTGTTTATGCTAACGCTAATAATTAACTGAGAGTGACAGCTCTAATATAAAAAAATGACATAGTTTTGATTTTAGTCGACGTGTCTACCGTAAATTCGTTAATTTATAAAATAAAATATATATTTTCTTACTCTCATTAACCATTTCTTCAGTTGTTATTTAAATAAATGGGTTTTGTTATTATTTTAAAATTACTGACTTAAATCAACCGGTGAAATTGAGTATTTAGATCATGTAAGGTTATGGCACTGTTTACGCTGTACTACCGCTCACTATAGGCAGGTACCGAGAGGATTGTACCTTGACAGGACCCGCCTTTCTGACCGGGTAGTTCGACTGTGTTTTAAAAATGGTTTAAAGAATTCACGATAAATAACCAAAAATAATTGAACAATGTGGCTCTGAGACAAAAAACTAATACAAGTTTTAGTTCCATCTTCTTACAGTTATGTCACTTCATATAAATAACATTAACCGCTCTAAATAAATATCTTTATAAGTTTAAAGATGCTAGTAATGTTTATTAAGTAAGCCTACATCAGAATGTACCAGTTAGCGTAGTAATTATTCTTTGATAAAAAAAAAATAGGGCATCATATCCTGATTAGGGTTTATTTAAAATGGTCAGTGCATGCAAAACACACCGAAATGAAAGCCTTCACTTTTCCTAAATCCACTGTTCATCGAGGCACAGATAGTTAATACTAAATTGATTTACAATGTTTAAAAGCTCTATGTACTCACTTTCACCAGTTATCACTGACAAACGGCGTTCAGATAACTGTTGTAAAGCCATGATTATGTTCCTCTGCTGAACTTAGCGGAAACGATCGCTAATACAATATCACAGCTAACAAATACAAACAGAAATTAAAAATTTATTGACAACTAGTTGAAGTACTTTTAAGAGTTTGTAAACAACTTCATTCAAAAATTCCCTGTTTACCGAAAAAGATCCCGCTGCTTCAATTTTGTTAAAAATCTTACTACGTTTGTTTTAACTAAAATTTTAAACACCTAGAACTTATTACACTATTTGTCAACAACTTGTCCCTTTTCTTAGAGAGCACGTCAACGTCAGCTGATAACTATTCATATCCAAACAACATAGTTTTTAAATACCTACATCATTACTAGTACACAGTACTGGTAACTGTAAAAAGTGATTGCAAACTTGACCATCGTATATAAATTTGATAGTTAATAAACAAATTAGTGAGTAAAAAAATCGTACTCGATTGTAACGCCGATTTTGAATATTACCGTATTACAATACTTATTATGAGTACAACTTGCACGGGCTTCGTGAACTTTAAAACCAATTGAGTTCTAAATTTTACTTTATCAACACGCTTTTAATTCGGCGTAAAACTTTATAAAAACAGATTCTCTCTCCTGCTTCAGATACTAACATATTCTGGACCATAGAACAAATTCATTTGTTAAGTTAATTTCTAATACGACGAAATAAAATAAAATGTATTAATTAACTATTATAACTGACATTCTGATGTTATCCATATCACCAAAACATTTGCACTCTTACCTAATTCCCACGGAAATTGGTCAATCGGAAGTAGTAGTTTAATCGTGCAATTTCTCATTCTCTCCAATTTTCTCAAAAACAGAACCTACGATATTTTAAAACGCCTCATTTATTACATTATTAATGATCTACAAGACAGGGTAAGCGCCATGTCTGCAATAATTCTTGAGTATATAAACTATACTTCGTGATAAAAAAATGTTTTTATTTCAAGATGCAGACTTAATATGCATTTTAGGAGGAATTGTATGTAATTAGAGTATAGTAGAAAATTAAAAAACCTTCACCTTTAAATTCATAATTTCTTTCTGAAACGCTTAGTTAATCGCCAATTAGTGACTTTCTGAATTTCGCTCATAAAATCGGTAAAAATGGGATTTTTAAGATTACGGCCTGAGCATATGCATTTTACGACGTATTTTATAATCAAATTTACAGGAAGTAAAAAACCTACAACTTTTAATTCAAGCATTTTTTCTACAGAACTTAGTTAACGTCAGTTAATGATTTCCCGTATTTTCAAGTCGAGTCGGAGGTTGATTATTATTTTGTCATTCACTGATGATTATAATTGGTTATGTTTTAGGTATTGCATTGTTTACTCATGAATAAAAAAAATAGTTTATAGGCATTAGTTACATTGGCAAGATAAAGTCTTGTGAGTGTTTCATACCAGATTTTTACAATTAGTTAATTTGTAAATAATATTTGTATTCTAAATCTATTAGGCAAGACGACTTAAATTATGTTATGTAATTGAATTTTTCCTCTTGAGTACCTATGTCAAGTGATTTTAAGTAATTGTTTCTCAGATAAAGTTCATTACCCTTGTATAGTATTAAGTTTTACGGACATAATATTATCTAACTCCTTAACCTAAAAATTATTTTACCCAGTTGACTCAGTTTGAATAGACATTATTATTAAGGCATTGATTATTATTATTATAAAGGCATTATGTTGGGGAACATGAGGTAGAAATAGTAATTTTTCCTAATAATAAATCTGGTGTGAAACACTCACGCATTCTCTTGCTAATGTAAATAATGAACAATGAGCTGTAATCTGTTTAATCATTTTAGTAAAAAATGTAAAACATAACCCAATTTTAATCATGAGTGAATGATGCAAATGAAAATCAATATCCGTTTGACTTAAAAATGTGGAAAATCACTAATTGATGTCAAATTGGTCTCTGCTTGAAATAATATGAATATCTGCTATTGAAATATGATGATATCTGCTTGAATAAACATGCTTGAAATAAAAGTAGTAGCTTTTTAATTTTCTGTAATTTTGATTACATACAATTTTGTCGTAAAATGCATACTAAGGCTGCAATCTTTAAGAAAATTGCTTAGAAGATTATCATCGCAAGCTGGGCTAACATTAACTACTGTTTTCAGAGTTACGAAAAAGTTACCTTTGCATCCTTAGTTAATGCAATTTTTTAGGTGATTAAGTCAAACGATTTTTCAAATCTTCGAGGACTTCTGCGGTTAACTTTGTTGGCTGACGAGGTGGTTTCTCATCAAGTACCTCCCAGTTCTATGGAATTTATTTATCAAACGCAATATTGATGATTTATTCGGAACGGTAGAACAGGGAAATTTCAACTGGAACTTATCTTGCACACATTTGTAAGATTTACTCACTATGTCAGTCTCTACAATAAACATGCGTTCTTCCTCGGAAAAAACCATTGCTGACCCAATATAACAAAACGACTGCAGTCACCACACTAATGCTTGACTGGAACATTTAACTGTCTTAGTAGTTGGCCTTGAGTACACTGTTGCCAACATACCAATTGGGGGACAGAAAATTTACTGATGTATTACTTCTATCTTCTTATAATCAGGGTTGCGTCCTTAATAAAACACCTGTTATATAAGACGTCAGAGTTGTCTCCTCTGGAAGTAATGATTTTCATTTTACAGTCAGACCCTATGGTGAATGAAATGAAGGTATCATTTGAAGCGTGAAAGTAAATGTTTTTCAGAGGGCTTGGCATGCTGATAAGCATACTTTCCCACTCAGTGAGGAAGGCATGATAAACCACTTCACTCCTCGTTTTACTTAGTAAAGCGAGTTTCAAACTAGCTGTTGACCTAAACAACAACAGTTATATTTATGTAATTGAAATAAATAAATAATTCATTTAAAAATAGTTTTGTGTATTTTAATAGTTTATTATCTTTGTCAGGTGGTTAATGACAATACTTTTACTGCGATATTATGTTATCTAAAAAAAACTAATATTATACAATTATGTCGTAACTAATGCGGGAAAAAGGTTAATAACTAATGAGAAACTATTATTTCTTTTTTTACCTTTTATTGATAAGGAATTTAAACTGATAAAAATGTAGTAAAATAAATCTTAACAAAAATTACTTGCTCTTTAAGATGCATTAAAGAAACAATTATATTCACTAATACTTTTTAAAATACAGTAGTTATGTTCTTTTGCTCGGAAAATCTTGGTAAGGTAAAAATACATAAAACTACTTATGTAGTTTTACTCAAGTCACATTTCACTTTCATCACATTTTTTGGTTGTGTTAAAGTGCATAAGTACACATACGTAGTTTTACTCATGTCACATTTCACTCTCATCACAAAATTTTTCGTTGGGTAAAAATACATAAGTATACATACGTAGTTTTACTCATGTCATGTGTAAACATTTTCTTCACATCTCGAATTCATCACAACATTTTAGGATGGTAAAAGTACATAAGTATACAAATGTATTTTTGCTAACGTTTGTAACTTATGTTTTCTGGTTAGGTCTGATTTAGAGAATGTGCACAAGTTTATATTCTATAACTTAATTTTTATTTGGTAATTGTATAATTTTTATTGAGTAAGTTTACAATTATTGTTAACATAACTAATCGGTTTTTTTATTAATACAAAACTGAATGATATGCAAGTAGTAAAACATTCAGAAATACAAAATGATTGTTATAAAGTTTATAAAATATCATATTTTATGTTCAAAGCTGCTTTATCAGCAAGGTTTCTACTCAAGTGCCAGACCCGTCAAACCGTCGTTTCTCCAATATTTTCTCCATGATGTTCCTTGGATAATTCATTCCTTGGGTTTAATTTTTTTTCTGTGACTGGAGTAGGCACCCATGCAGCCTTTTGAATAACTTTGGTAATGTGTTCAGCTGCAAACTCAATTTTTTCTTCTGATTTTAGAAATAAATTTGTAATAATATTTTCTACAGAACGTTGAAAACTTTTCCAATCAGTATTTTTATTACAAAGAGTTTGAGATTTCTTTTTTAATAATATTTGTACTGATTATAGCAATAACTGGGGTGTGATCGGATGAAGAATCACAACAATTTTCAATATCAATAGAAAATTTGGAAATATTTATAGCAAAAAAATCTAACAGGTCTGGATGTTTCTTTGCATCTGTTGGCCAGTGTGTTGGTTGACCACCAGACAGTGTGTCTAAATTGAGATTATTAATACACTTTTTAACGTTCTTCCTCGTAAGGTTGTTAAACGAGAACCCCAAAAAATATTTTTGGCATTCCAGTCTCCTCCTGCTATGAAACGGTAACCCAATGTTTCAAAGTATTCAGTAAATTTATTGTCTGCAACAGAATGTCTTGGTGGACAATACACTGAGGGTACTACTATGGGATCACACCAATCCAATATTTGGACATTAGTAGCTTGTAAGTGAGAAGTGCAATACTGCGGAAGTTCATGGTGTTTAATTGAATTTTTTATGATCACGGCTGTACCACCATGGGCTCTCCTATGTGGATGTTGGGAATTGTAAAAAGAGTAATTTTAAATTTTAAAGAAATTACGATCAGTGAAATGGGTCTCTGATATTAACAGAATATCGAGTTTATATTTATCAAAATTAAAGTTTCTATTTCCTAGTATCACTGCGCTAAACCATTGATATTCCAAGAAGCAATTCTCAAAAATTTTATGCACATAATTTATTTATCACAGTTGTCAGAAGGTTCATTAATGTAACAATTTGATTAACCAATAATTCAATTTGATCTGATAATTTACTAAATTTATTGTCATTACTATGCAAATCATTCTCGTCGATTTTTTGTTCAGCATGATGATATGACCGATAGTGCCTTGTTTCTTGTTGAGAACCTAAGATTTTGCTGTGTGAGTTCTGGAAAATGTTAATTACTGAGATCATTATTTAAGTTAAATTCTCTTATTTGCAATGGATTAGTAGGTAAATTCCTCGTTGCTAATCGCCCTTTCATTTTTCTCTCTAAAATTTCTTTGTAAACCCTACATCCCCTGAAGTTGGCTGGGTGGTCATCCAGGTACAACGCACACATGTATAATTTTATCTTTCGGACAATGTTCCGTTTTATGAACTTGTGCGTATTTTACACATCTATAAGGACGCATAGAATTATTACGAGTATGGCTGTATTGTTGGTAGCTCATGCACTGAACAATGCCAGTGGTTTTCCTCGGCGGTTCAAAGGAAACAGCGCAAATACATACATATTTTATGTATGTTATATATTAGAAATATCCTTATTTTCTTTTGGCTCTAAATTTATAAAAAAACATAGAAAAATTAGCCTTAGTGATTCTTATAACTTAACAATATCTGCAATACCACACAATATTACGGGTGGTGGTTTTGGGATTTTTTCTTTACAATTTAAATTTCTTCCATAGAAAGTTAGCTAAATCTATTTTTTAGTTCAATTTCAGTTGTATTTGTTTTTGCTTGGTTAGAATTCAACCGAAATTTATTTGTTGTGGTTCTTAATACAGGCACTGTACGTCTGAGATATATCAGAATTATCATGTTCTCATTGACAACTGATGACAATGCCTTCGTTATTATTTTGTCTGTAAACCTTTATGGTGTCCTTTGTTGACGATAAGGAAGAAGAAGAAAGTCGTTTCAACTGAGAGGCAGAGCGTGTTGCCTGTACCAAGATTTTGATCTCACTGTAAGTTTTCATTGATGACAACAGGGATATTTCCATATGATTGAAAACAAGCTGAGTCGTTAAACATACTGATATTTTTATTCTATCCCTTTGAAGGTTAATTTTGTTTAAAGAAAAATAAATTATAAAAAATACTAAATTTAAACCTGAAAGATGGCTCCCCAGGCACAAAAAATTTGTTATTATTAAAAACTGCATAATGCAAGCTGAGTTCACGTATAAATAACTTAAGAAATAAGTCAACATTCCAGACAATAAAATCCAACAAACTTATAGTTATGACAACAATGACTCGAGTATTGAAAATAGTGTATAAAAATAAATAAACTGTTATAATTCACTTTCAAAAACTTCACACTTATTTTCATGTGCTAATTGGAAAGCAGTAATGATATTTAGAATCAATGAGGAAAATGCATATTATACACTTATGACTTATTTTTACTACACGCGTTCGACTATGAAAGCCACATAGTTGGGTAAAACTACATAAGTATACTTGAGAATATTTACTCAGGAGACGGTTTCGAAGCAGTCAATCAAAATTACAGGGAAGAAATACATATGTTGACTTAAGTATATTTACCCAAACATTAACTGAATAGTAACTAGTATTTCGCATTTGAGTAAACATAGTTATGTATACATGTGCAGTTTTACATAACCTAAAAATTTAATTTTCAAACATGCGTAAAAATAAATAAGTGAACATAAAAATGTTTACCCTAACAGGCAGACTGCTCAACTGTGAGTTATGCATATTGTACCAACCTATATCTTCCTTAATATAGACGATAGAGTTATGTCGTTTTACCCAAAGATAGAGAAAAAAAATACTATACATTCAACCCAAAACCTAAAAATACGAAAAAATGGACTTATGCACTTTTACCCGGTTAACACTGAATTAAAGTTTGACATGCCATTTAAAGCTTAAAATACGCTCCATTTACCAGTTAAATTTTTTTGTATGAGCATTAAGTTTAAGCTTTAAAAAATTAAAGTAAATCTCTTAAAGTTGTAAAGTTTTCTAAAATAATTTCTAAAGATAGGAAAGTATTTGTCGCAAATTAGTCTGTATCAGTAAAAAGAATATCATTTTTAGATTCTAAAACTATAAACTTTAACGTGTTTACTTATTTGTCAGCGGGGATGTCTTGCAATCCAAAAAAACCTTTACAAGCACAAATTTTCCAGCCGTTGATGGCGTTCCGAGCTGACAGTTACGGAACTACTACACATTACATTATCTGCTAATCAAGGACATTTCCCCTCAGCTTGATTTCGCTCTAGGTCATACAACGTTGCCGGATAGAGTAATACGTTTGTCTCCTGTAGACTGTTTACTCCCGTTAGTATTTGTTTTGACAGAAGTAAAATTAATCGCTCACCCAACCAACACAAAGATTAACTTTAATTGATTATGAAAAGGATAATTGTTCGTTTAGGAAAATATTATACTGTTAGACCTACTGATTGTTATTTCTGTAATTAATTGGTAGCCTACTGTTCGGGATAAAACAAATATTTTTTTATTTCTAATTTTTTTTAATAATAATTTTAAAATTAAATTTTTAAAATTTAAAAACATGTTTTTTTATATTCTTTTGTTCTATGTGAATATAGCCTATAGGAAGGAGAGTATCGTTTTCATGTTGATTTTTTTAAACGAGTTTTCACGGGCTATATATAAGTTTTTAGGCCCCTCTGCAGCCAAAGAACATGTTTTCAGCGATTGGTCTTTGAATGTGTGTGTGAACAAAATATCTAAAGAACGTAATAACGTACGAAGTTGAAACTTGGAATTTAAGTTACATACTACTAAAGGGGGCCCGACACGACCATTTTCATCAAAATCGGTCAACCGGAAGTAGCAGTTTCTCGTAAAATTTTTCACACTTTTGCAGTTTTCTCAAAACCGGTCCCTACGATATTTTTATTAATTGCCTCATTTACCACATTTTTATGCTTTACAAGATAACGTAAGCGCCATGTCTGCTGACATTCTTGGGGAAACTATAAACTAAATTTACTATTTATATATTATTAGCTGTATTTAGTTTTACTATGTTAGCGGTAATGTCATTTACTACATAATGCTATGTAAAAATTTACTAATGTATAATGTAGGCAGTAGTGTAATTTACTATTTTTGCGGTATTTAGTTTTGTTTCATTTATTATCGTAGGTCTACTAGGTTTTTAATTGTTAGTTTCAGTTTATAGATTGTAATAGCTGTGTCTGTTTTTGATAATATGTACGTGTACCATTTTTTGTTAAATGGTAAATATTTATTGTCTGTAATAGGTATTAAATGTGGAATGATTATTGTTTTTAATTTGGTTAATTAATGTTTGTTATTTGGAGAGATACTGATTTATGTTGTTAAATTAAAAACGTGATGCAGATATTTTAAAAAAATCCCTTTGCACTAAAACGACCAGTATAAAATTATGAAAAATATTCGTTCTTGATGATTCGATAATTTTTCTGGGTAAACATAATGAAAACTTAATTTTTTTCACTGAAGTAATTTTTTTATGTAACTTTGCTATTCTGCTATTTCTTGTATTTTTTACTGGTATTTACGAGTACTTTTGCATTGCGCATCGCTTCATCAAGTTAAAAATACATAAAACTTAAAAATTGTATGAAGAAAAATTATTATTCATAAATGGCAATTGGAACTAAAATTTATTTACTATAGATAACTTTTACTTATGCAGTAGACCGATAGTAAGGTAGTCAGATTGTAAGGTCAGACAGTCGGATTTTTTTTAGTCAGGGAGTCAGATTTTATGGTCAGATAGTCAGATTTTTTTTAGTCAGACAGTCAGATTTCAGACAATCAGATTTTTATGGTCAGGTAGTGAGATTGTATGGTCAGACAGGCAGATTTTTTTTTAGTCAGGTAGTCAGATTATATATATAGTCAGGTAGTCAGATTTTTTTTAGTCAGACAGTCAGATTTTACGGTCAGATAGTCATATTGTGTGGTGAGATAGTGAGATTGTATAGTCAGGTAGTCATATTTTTTTTCAGTCAGGTAATCAGATTGTATAGTGAGACAGTCAGATTGTATAGTCAGGTAGTCAGATTTTATAGTCAGGTAGTCAGATTTTATGGTCAGGTAGTCAGATTGTGTGGTCAGATAGTCTGGCCACTGGTTGACAAGACTGATTGGACTTGACTTGGCAGAATCTTAAATGGGAACTAACTAAAATATATTGGGTTTTGTTTTGATGTAATTGGCCAGGTGGCGAATGAATTTATTCTTGATTGTAGGGAACAAATTGATTTTATTCAACCAGTTTGAGACCGGTGCCGATAAACTCTAATAATAGATCTGGATGTATAAGAATATTTATATAAAACCAGTATATGGTTTTGGATAAATAATCCCTGGCTACGGGATATTTTATTAGGTTTCTTTATGTATAAATACAATTGTTCGACTCTTATATAATCAGATAATATATCAGTCGCATTCAGAAGCAGTTGATGTTATTATACAACATATAACACACTAGATCATTTTACTTGAAATCCAACACGAAGTCAACAATATTTTCACAAAGGTATATATTGTGACACTTATTGCTAAGGTCCGTTTCGGGATCTAGGTTATTAAATAATTAATACGCTAAAGTTTACAAATTACAAATATTTATTAGGCTAAAAGATTACAAAATAATGATTAAACTAATTATAATTAAATAACACGATAAATTATTTAATGATTCACTTAAGCTAGATAAACAATAAATAACTTACAACTTACTTAGCCTACTTACAATCACTTTTATAAACTACACCAACATACAACACAAACGGAATTCACATAATTACACATTAACAACTTTACAATTCACAAACACAAAGAAACGGTATAACGATCTTGCACGGATACGATACTCGGATGTATAGCCTGCAAATACACACCCGTCACTGTTCGGCAAAGATCACACGAATACTGACTCGACCGCCGCACGGGTCGTCCTTTTATTACCATTCACAAAGATCTTTCGAGAACAATTTAGAGAAATCTACTCAAGTACAACAATAACTCTTTATTAATGAATGCTAGAAAAATCCCTTTTGTTAATAGGTCAACTATTGTAAATAGAAAACGTAAACAACTTCATAAAAATACCCTTTTTATAACACACAATACCTTTTTATAATAGGCGTACCCTTTATGGTTAAAACTGTCATTTACCAAACTGATCTATTGTGTATTGTTATTTCGGTCTTTATTACTCCCATCAAGAAAAGAGGAAGCTTCTGGTCCCAGTCTCGTTGGTTCTTGGAGACTATCTTGCGTAGATGCTCTTCAACTGTCTTGATGTAGCGCTCGACCATTCCATCCGACTGCGGGTGTAATGCTGTTGTCCTTGTCTTGTGGACGCCCAATCGTTCCAGTACTTCTTGAAGTAGCTGCGATTCGAAGTTCCGCCCTTGATCACTGTGTAGCTCTCTCGGTACTCCGAATCGGGAGAACAGCTCGTTCACTAAGGTTTCCGCCACCGTAGCCGCCTCTTGGCTTGGAATGGCGTATACTTCCGGCCACTTAGTGAAGTAATCCATGGTCACTAACAGATACTTGTTTCCGCCGTCTGTCACGGGAAACGGACCAGCGATGTCGATGGCGATGCGCTCGAACGGAGCTCCCACATTGTACTGCCGCATTTGTCCTTTACTTCGAGTCCGGGGCCCTCGACTAGCCGCACAGGTGTCACACAACTTGCAGAACGACGTCGTCCCGTAGGTGGAGCCAGTAGTAGCGCTGATGAATTTTCTCCATAGTCTTCTTGACGCCGAGGTGTCCGCCTGAAGTGCCGCCGTGTAGTTCTGACATAACGTCCTTGGTCTTTGTGCGTGGAAGTACTAGCTGCGGGACGAGCTTACTGCCATCCACTGACTGCCACTCTCTATACAGCAAGCCGTCCCTCACGAAGAATGAGTCCCACTGCGCCCAGTAGCTTTTATATTCCGGGCTTCTTAAGCTTATATCTTCCCATGATGGTCGTTGGCTTGACTCCTTCTCGTTGATCAGGGGTCCTATGTCCGGGTCCTGCCGCTGCTCCTCGCAAAGATCGTCGTCGCTCCAGCCATCTGCTGCCACCGTCGTAATTATTCGTACCTCAGCCTCGTCACATCGCTGCTCGATTTTCTGGCAGTGCTTACAGTCCTGAGCACACGGCCTTCTTGACAAGGCGTCCGCGTTAGAGTGTTTTTTTCCAGGGCGATGCTCGGCTTTGTAGCTGTACTCCTGCAGGCGCTCGACCCAGCGCGCGGTTTGGCCTTCCAAGTTCTTAAAGTTAAGAAGCCATGTCAGCGCTGAATGATCAGTCCGAAGTGTGAACTCTCTCCCGTATAGGTATTTCCGGAAGTGTTCAATCGTCTTGACGACCGCTAACAGCTCACGTCTCGTCACGCAGTAGTTTCTCTCCGGTCGCGACAAAGTTCTGCTAAAATAGCCGATAACCTTCTCTTCGCCTCCTTGGACTTGAGAGAGTACACCACCGATTCCGACGTTGCTGGCATCCGTGTCGACGATGAAACGGTCTTCTGAGTTCGGGTAGCTCAGGATTGGCGCGGAGCATAGTTTTTCTTTCAGCCGCTTTAAAGACTCTTCTTCTTCTCGTCCCCACTGATAGTTCTTCTTGTCCTCCGTCAGGCGTGTCAAAGGCTTCGCAATGTTGGAGAAGCCTTGAATAAACCGGCGGTAGTACGCGCACAGTCCTAGGAAACTTCGAACATCATGCTTGTTTTGTGGTGTAGGCCACTCCTTTACGGCTTTCAGTTTGTCGGGGTCTGCGGCGACGCCTGCTGCTGATACGATATGGCCCAGGTACTGTACTTCGCGCCGAAACAGATTACATTTCTTCGGATTCAGCTTCAACCCGACGCCTCGCAGCCGCTGGAACACTTTCCTTAGGTTTTGCAGATGTTCTTCTTCCGTGCGCCCTAGCACAATGATGTCGTCTAAATAGACGAGGCAGGATTCAAACGTCAATCCTCGTAGAACTGACTCCATCAATCTCTCGAAAGTGGCCGGCGCGTTGCATAGTCCAAACGGCATCACTGTGAACTGCCAAAGCCCTCGTCCAGTCGAAAACGCAGTCTTCTCCTTGTCTTCTGGATGAACCGCAACCTGCCAGTATCTACTTTTCAAGTCGAGTGTAGAGAACCATTTCGCTCCTTCAAGGGTGTCTAGTGTATCATCAATCCGGGGAAGAGGAAAGCAGTCCTTCTTGGTTACATTGTTTAACTTCCGGTAGTCAACGCAGAATCGTAACTCGCCGTTCTTCTTCTTTACTAATACTACAGGTGACGACCAAGGGCTGTCGGACTCTTCGATGACGCCTTGCCTTCTCATGTCTTCCACCATCTTATCAACCTCTCCCTGTTTTGCTAGCGGTAGTCGTCTCGGCGGCTGGCGTATCGGTTGAGCATCTCCAGTGTCGATTCGATGGTACACTTGATTAGTACGGCCGTATCCTTCTTCTTCCGTCGCGAATATGTTTATTTTACTTTTATATTTATATTATTTTACTATTATATTATTTTACTTTTAATTTTTTTTTCGAGACACCAAATGCATAGAACACTAAAAAAATAAAAAAATAAGGTATTTAATTAAATTTGATTACAATGTATTTTTTCTCGTTTACCACAGATCCTTACAAAACAAACTTTTTCAATTAAAATTAAAGACGAAGAAAAAAAGACCTAAGGGGTCTTAGGAGATGATCTAAGACCTTAAGGTACCTCAAGGTACCTTAAGGTACCTTGAACTTAAGTGTAATTAGGTCCTTTGAGGTACCTACCTTAAGATCTCCTTTAAGGTACCCATCTTGAGAAAAGATTTTGAAATTTTTAAAAAATTATTCTATTAATTGACCAGTCTTACAATCCGTTAATTTTGGCGCAGTGGCGAGATAATATAGTGTATGTTTTCTAAACGGCAGAGTTTTTATATCCCCACAAATCTCCCGGATAACCGGCATAAAATCTAAATTGAGACTTGGATATTTAAGTGTACAGAAAATTCGGTTGAAATCGTGAAATGACTTCAGATTTCTCACACCGTAAAAATTATTTTCCAACACTTTTTCCAGTTGGCAAACGCTTACTCTGGGTAAAAAGACATCCACAGAATGGGTCGGCACTATATTCCGGCAATCCAACCAAACTCGATTGTCTATAGTGGATGGTCGAAAATATAATAGAAAATCATTTTCTGTAAATTGCCACCGTAAATTTAAAATATCAATTTGATTTCTAAACACTATTTCGCTTTCAACTTTTGCGTAAAATTGAATAGGTGTCAATTCTATGTCAAAAAAGGCTGTCCCGTGGCGACTGGTATATCCAAGATATTTTAATTGTATATTCATTTTTTGAAACAACAACGATAAAATTATAAATATCTACGTCTACTGTTCGCCGCTGGCCAATTTATTTAATTTATATTGTGTAAATTAAATAAAATAAATTATTATCAGATTATACTGTCTGATATTTAAATCAGGTACTCAGATTATACGGTCATATTTTCAAATAAGACAGTCAGATTATTTAGTCGGATAATCAGAATATATTGTCAGTTCAGTCAGGTAGGCAAAATATATATTATAGTCAGGTAGTCAGATTTTCAGTCATATAGTCAGTTTTTTTTCAGTCAGGTAGTCAGATTTTTCAGTCTGAAAATCAGATAGTCAGATAATACTGTCAGGTAGTCAGAATTTTTAGTCAGATAGTCAGATATTTTCAGTCTGAAAGTCAGATTATTCAGTCAGGTAGGCATAATATATATAGTCAGTTAGTTAGAATATATTGTAGTCAGATTTTTCAGTACTGTACTCAGATTATATGGTGAGATATTCAAGTCAGATAGTCAGAATATATGGTCAGGTAGTCAGATTTCTTCAGTCAGATAGTCAGGTAGTCAGAATGTATGGTCAGATAGTCAGATTTTGAGGCAGAAAGTCAGATTATACAGTCAGATAATCAGATTATATAATCAGTTGTTTAGTCACATAGTCAGATTTTATGGTGAGATAATCAGTTTTTTCCGTAAGGTGTAACTACTTACATAGATCTTATTATATATAAATATTTCTTAATATTCACTTCTTTATTAGTTCGTCGCGAGTCAGCAAATGGATATCTTTCATCATCATTACTTCAAGGATACGATCGCTTTAAAGTATAGTCTCATATGGACTATCAAATCCTGTACCGTATACGTCGATAAAAATGTAGATCTAATGCTCTCTGATGAGGGCTTCGTCGACGTTATTCAGTTGATGGTAAAAACCAGAAAGGCGTCTGGTTGGTGTTTAGCAGGCGGTTATGCGTCATATGTATTGGGAAGAACCAAGACGTATAGGGATATCGATATTTTTTTATTTGATTGCCAAACAGTTAGTCCTTATTCGATATGGATTGAATATAAAAAGAAAAGTTTAAATATAATAAGCCTAAAACCTACTGGGTTACCCCCATGGCCTATGATTAAAACATTTTCGCTTATATCGGAGTTTGACATACCTCTTTGCATGTCTGCATTGGTGTTAGATGAGGGGTTCTGGCGTGGACTATACCTGATAGACGATGGGAGGTGTATAAGCAACAACGGTAAGACGCAAAAGAGGAAGAAGAAATATTCTACTAGGCGTTTAACGTTTAATTTTCAGCCTCAGACTCTCGGGCAGTTAGCTGCTCGACGAATCTGCGAAGGTTTCAGGAAGACAACATTCTACGGCCATCCGTATCTAACAGCAAATCTCCAACCAATTGTCTAAGTTTATACCGGATATATGGGATTCGAACTGCTAATACCGGACACTACACCGTCCTTAAAACCTAAAATATTATTAGTTTGTAATTTAAATCAACATCATATTATCACTATATATTTTCCTTTTCTAGGGAACGGTTTTTATTACGGATCATGTAAATCATCTTAATCCTATTTCCATCTTATTCTATAGTAATTTTCAAATAGAATTCCATCGAAAGTTCTTAGGTTTATAATCCCTGCTAGTAAGTAGATGTTTATTTGCAATTAATGAGTATTTTTGCCGCAATCATCATTTGGATGAAGAGCATTAAAAAATCCTCGAATTTGCGAAAACGGTTTATTGTATGTTCTGTTTATTGGCGACAGAATTGATTATTCACCTAATATCTTATCCATTAACGGTAATACAATCTTCTTATAACTCACGACGTAAATCAACAGAAGAGAAAAACATACGACTATCACCACAAATAAATTCACCTCTAATATGCGAAGACATGTGCCAACAAAAACCAGGGTAATATTTGAAGCGACAGAAGCAAACAAAGATTTCGTGATTGTAGAATTTTTGGTTTCGTTATCGACTTTTTCGCTCGCTTCACTCTTTGAATCCAACTCGGCGGATCTTTTCAAAATTATTCTCGGCAATAGCATTTTTTATATTAATAAAATGTTTTTTCGTAATCAAGCCAGCTGGTACATAAATAATTTCAATCCCATGTTTTAAACAGAGCAGAAATTTCTCTACATCTCTTTTAATGTTCTGAAAATTTATATAATGCGTTGGACCCTGAATTTCAATTGCAGTTTTAAATACTGGTAAATAAAAATCTAATTCCAATCGGGAAGATGGAATTTTTTTATTCACCAGAATTTTCACGTTTGTTCCGAAAATATTTTTCAAAATTTTATAGGCTCGCAGTTCGCAATAGCTATTAAATCTGTTATTTTCATAATAAAATTTTTTACAGCAGATTTTCATTCTGTTTTTTCTATTTAAAATAAAATATATATTGAAATAATAGGAGTTTTAAATCGGAGTATGTGGTTATTTTCTTTCGGTTTTGATGTTTAATTTTGGTTTTCCGGTATCGGTTATAATATATGGCGTTTGGTTTATTATAAATGCGATATAGTTTAACGACTATACAACTTGAAAGAAAATGGTTTTTTTATTAAAGACTATTTCCACCATTTTCCTTATTCTGACGTTATAAAGACAACACCCCCGATGGTTATATTATCATTCTATATAAAAATAACAGAGTTTATACATCCTCAATACTATATTGATCGAAAAGAATTAAACGAGTCGTATTCAAATACAATCGAAATGAATTACGAGACAATGCTTTCCATGTCATACAGCAATGAAAACTGGACAAATCTCCTATATACTGCACGTTTTCTAACCCATGAGATTCTGGTCATAGTTTATTTTGGTATGAAGGAGAAAATACCTGTTGAAAAAATCGCGAATGACGTGGAAGATGTGATCTTTATTCGACGCTTTCAGAATAGTTCGAAAATCATTCAAAGGTTGAAGAAAACCACGCGAATATTCTTGGATGTCTTGGCGCAAAGAATGCAGTATAATTTTGAAAAACTGAACATTAAAGTGAAAGATACCAACGGTCAGCTCTTCGAGCAATTGTTTCTGGATGTCAATATTAAAAACTCACACAAAAAGATCCACGAGATGTTACAAACCTCTTCGTTCGACTTCACCGATAGGTTGGCCATAACTACTTATGCAATCAAAAACGCCATCCCAACACGGGTCCTTAAATGGCATCTTAGAAAAACGCTGGCCGAGCGAAAAAACGAACTGAGGAAAAATACAGAAGATTCAGTATTGAAACAAATCTCTTGTTCCGTGATCGATAGAACTGAGTTTTTAACACTCGCTTTATACAGAAAAGTGATTGTATACCATACTGCAATATCAAATATTCTAAATAATTCTAGACTCAGTAGTATATAAGTAAGGGTTTTGTAACATCCAATACCATTATTCAAGAACATGTCGGCAGATGACAGCGCAACAACTATTGAAATCGCGGAGGAAGCCATGTATAACTTGAACCTTCAACACGAATCCAACGACACTAACGCTTCGCTAACTTTTACGAATTTTGTCGACCAATTAAAAGAAAAAACAAACCAATTTGATTTCAAATCTTATCCGAGGTATTTAGTCTGGATGCTTTCTTCTATTATATACTTCGCTGTTAAAGACAATGTGAATAAGAAAACGCTTTTTCAAACCTTTGCCGGAATACTGGCACAACTCTTCGAAGATAAGACTAAAGCGGACGACATTTTACTAAGGACTAAATCATTTTACGACGAATTGATTTACTACGGTTCAAACTGTGAGAATTTAGACACGAAAGTGTTTATCGGCAGTGACGAAAAATGTGAAGAATTAAACTTTTATCGCGTCAACCTGACGAAAAGCCGTAGAGAACTGAACAACCTGTTGTTTGAAATGGCCCATGAATCTACCTTTAACTTTCACAGCCGTCTACTACTGAGCGCTTTTGCTTTTCTACACGATATTTCAATCGGGGATTTCAGAGAGGTTATACGCATTCATATATCGAACAAGAAAAACGATTTACCGCAATATGACGACCGGTTTCTAGCCAACATTGCCGACAGGATTCTACAGAATACGTACAAACGCACTATGCAAGCCTATCTGACTTTATGGCATTTCTATGTTGTCATAGAAGATCTGTTGGATTAAAACGATTTAGCTCGACATATGAAACATTTAACATCACAGTTTAATTTACATTCGGGACAGAGGATGTGACCACAATATAACATATGTGTGAGAATTGAATTTTTTTTGTAACAAATCAAACATTCACCTATTATTTTATTGCTGAAAAACACTTTTTCTTTTTTAATTTTTATTATGACAACGCCGGATAGTAACATTGTTGTGATGTTTATTATGTTTGTAGTAATTTTAATTGAATATGCAACAAATATGATTTTTTTTAATATGTTTAATGTTATATTATTATAGATTTTTAATTATTATTTATCTATGCTGTGTAGTATATATTATTCTTTGACGAAAAATAAAATTTTTATACACATTAATATCATAATTTTATTTATAATATAATTTATGTTCTAGTAGTTTTTTTTATGAATATACATATCTAATACAGCTGTTGTGTTGTCTGGTGAATATTGTTAAAAGAAATGGCCGGATATACCGATTTTATATACTCGTATTTCAACCAATGGCGAATATTGAGTGTATGTATTTAATAAAAATGTTAAATAAATTAGAAATACAACCTAAGTGTAGTTGGATAACAAGTGGAACCGGAAAATGTGGGTATAAATATTTGTGGTAATATCCTACGTTGTCATTTTCCTGAAATATTTTGCTGTTGTAAGTTGTAGTTCGAAAATATCGGGTGAGACATTTTAGAAAAACTCTATTTACACCCACATATTGTTTTTTATATCACATATCAACTGGCTCTTTCTTACCCATCGTTATTCGTCTTTACATTTTATTCAATTTTTTTAATTAGCAGTGACAAACATTTAAAACGGTGGGTATCAATTTTCAGAAAAGAATTCTTCCTTTACTCATGGATATATCGGACATTTTAGAGCTAAGTGTAAAAAACAATTTATTTTGCTGCCAATGACAACAAAATATGTCAGGTTTATCCAGTAATAAATAAGATTTAGTTGATATGATAATAATTGTTTTATTTCTCTTTATTCTCTAAAATTATAACAGGATATAATATGACCAAATGATCTGATCTACTGTATTAATTAATAACTATCAGAATGTTTTTGTTGTTGGTTGTTTGTTGGTATTTAAAAAAAATTATCGGTGTAGATTTTTAGGGTTTGAAGCGTTATAGGCTATTTATTCATGCGGTCTAACAGGTAAAGAATCATTTCATTCATGCAATCTGAACGCGCTCAACTATTCCGGGCAGATATACGGGCCAACTACGAGTCGTGTCTGTTGGCCTGTAAAAAGATGTCTTTTCATTACGGGGGTCTGGAAGTGTTGCCTTTAGATGTCGACGGATTAATCGAGCAGTTAGACAGCATAAACAATCTGAATATCGTCGGCCCCGAATGCAAACTGTCCCCACCGTCCCCATCTTCTGGTGATACTGGATACTGGGTCATCGAAAATAATCTCATGCTGCGAAGCAATTTAGCTAATGTCGCGATCGCGAACAGACGGCGTATGTACACAGTACCGTTTTGGGTTCCGTTTATCGAGTCGATTTTGCGCTATTTCAAGATGATGCAGAAACACAAAGGTAAAGTGTCTTTCCTCCGGTATTAAAAAAATGGAACATATAAATTTCGTAGAAGGTATTTGTCATTACAAAAATGTTCCTGTACTTGTAGATGAGACCACCACGAGCTACGTGTTGAAAAACAAAAACAACCCGGTGATAGTCGAAGCATATATAGATTATGCGACGCTACTGACAAATTCTCAACTAATCAGAATTCAAGGCGTAAATTTTTCGTTTGATAACATCTTGAAAATGGCTTTAGTGTCCAGCGGTAAAAGTTTCGTCCCGACAATATGTTTGCTGGACCCCGCATTATACAACAACAGTGACGTCAAGTCTTTCACCTCTCTTAAGCGACTGGCCAAATGGTATCATTTTGTTTCATGGAGGTGTCACGGAAAAGACATATATTTCGAACCGGAAGAAAATTTTCCCCTACACAACCTGTTCAAGACGTTGAACGTTAATATCGATCGCTTGAATCCGGACGATAAAAACCACATAAACGAAACTTCCAGTCTGTTTGATTTCTCCGAGAATCTCCAAAGTATTACCTGGTGGAATTTGGTGGTGGATAAACATAAATTTCCACTACCAACATACGAATCGTGGGAACATTGTTATATAGACATGCAGCGACCAGCGGAATGTTTCGCCGTCTTGAATAGCGTCATGCGAATCGTCTGCGCTTGGGAAACCGCTTACACAGATTTCCGCTCATTACTGTCCGCCTCTGTCGTCTTTATATATTTTCTACAAGACACTGGCGCTTCTTTGAATGAGTACACTGGTATTCTACCAGTTTTACAATTCGTTACGGTGGCAGCGCATAAGCCGACGGCCAACCTGGAACCGACAGGAGAACTGTTCAAATATGCCGAGCAGAAATACCAGAGAGCGTTGAAGAGTAAAAACCGCAGCAACCACATTCTACATCTGAAAGTGTCCCAGTTGAGTGAAAATTTAGTCGTATCCGAATTCACAGACCTTATACATTTTATCTTACACAACATGAATAACCTATACTCTGATTGTGAAACATTTGACCATCTCCTAGTTTATATGAGGAAAGTGTTCTCACATAGGAACAAATCCGAGCTGCATTATTATATAAGCGTGTATGCATTCGCTATGCTTACCATCAGGTTGGGTAAAATCAAATCGTATTCGGCGTTAGAAAATCTAGAGCTGCAGCGAATAAAGATTAGAAACGAGGAAACGGTAAAAGAGAAAATCAAAGATGATATAAAAATCCTACACGATTTTATCAATCCGTTTTTGGACTACCTGCATATATTGCAATCGAATCCCAATTTTGATATGTTTGCGTTGACCGATGAAATTGTGTATTACTTTTTAAAATCAAACAACACGTTTTCACTGGTTATCGAGTATATATTAAAATCTATACTTCCAATTATAACGAGCTACGTGAAAGATATGGAGACGTGAGGTTTTTTACCAATCTATAGATCGCCACTTCACGAACGGTCTGATATGGTAAAATCGTACTGCAAAATGTGCGGAGATTCGTATGAACCACGCGATTTTTCTGGTATACTAAAGTCTTGTTTTTGTACGTGATCTCGGGCATCACAAAACTGAATTTGTGAGTACTGTATCCGGTCAATTGTAACGTGGATTTGGACAGCGACATTCTACCAGTTTTGGCATCCTCGATGAAAGCCAGTTTATCCATTCCTTTCAGATAGCCGATCATTTGGTATACATGTTCGAGCTGGAGCCGGTTACACTGTGATTTGACATACGCATTCAAGATCGAGTCGCCGAATTTCGTGTTCCAAATTTTTACAAAAGCGTCTAGATTTATTATGTTTTTTCCATCGCCGAATTCTCGGAGTATTAGGTAAAACAGGTTGCTGGAAATTGTAGGTTTATGCGTCTCTTCCAGCCTCCGCATGGCCGCCCGTTTTTTTTCGAAGAATTTAAACGCATATCTCGATCCTCTAAAATAATACAGATCTGTTAACACGTTTTTCATAGACGTTGTTGTGAGATTACTGTCGATAAGATGCATCAACAGGACGTGGTCGTGTGCCAGCGCCAGTCGCGGATCGTTCAGACACAAAAACGAATATTCTGGGTTGATGAGAACTAGCGCCTCGGCTATTGCGTCCATTGAATGCAGCGGATAGATATGAACACAGTCGCCGTCAAAATCAGCGTACATACCGGCCAAAATGGACGTCGGTATACCCGTGACTACAAAATCCCACACTCGTTTCACCTTGTGAAACGTGAAACATCTATAATCAATTACCGGGTATCTGACCAATATCACAAATTCCGGTTCTCTCATATTACCATAAACGTCTCGGTTTAGTATGATTTCATTGGACGCAATCTCAGGACAAGGCACTATTACCGACCGAGCGGTGAAAAACGATCGCCGGCTAAACACGGTTTTTCTGAAACAATTCAGGCGGCCGTTGTTAATATACTCGACTGGAGATGGGTTGAAATCTACACATTTTAAACGTGGCACACCCGCATCGTTGATGTTGTTTATCAAAGAAATAAGTTTGTTACATTGGCCAATCGTGTTGGTAGTTAATAGAGGCGGAGGAAGAATTTGTCCAGACACGTTTATGCTGTATCTATGAAATTGGAGATCGTTTTTAAATTTTTTAATAACACCATCGTAATATCTGAATTTGGCGAAATATTTTTCCAACTTCTGTTGGTTCCGTTTTTTACATTTTATACAAGTCCACAGGATTTGAGAAAAATTTAATATTCTAGAGATTCTGTAGTCGTTCAGATTACCAACAAAGGTAACGTCGCAATTTTCACACAAAATCTTGTCATCCTCTCGATCGCAGTGAGCGGTGCAAGCGACGGTACCACATCTTGGACAGATATTTTTTAAGATACCGCGCAAAGATTTTGTCACAAACGAAGTGGAATTCCACGCAATGTTCAGCTTCAGATTGTTTAACAGTTCCAAATACTCGTCGGCGCGCACTTGTAACAATGACCGTTCATAGTTTGTTTTGTGTTTGAAATCAGCATCTTTACCTATCGTAACCGACTGCAACATTTAAAAAAAGCATTACGGTCGGCGACTGTCCTTTTTATACACGCCAATAGTTAAGTTATTAGTCTGTGAAATATCCACTCCATATTATCACGTTCTTTGTCGTTTAGTGAAACTGTTTCCCCTTTTAAATTAATTTTATATATGTTTCTCTTAAAAGTTAAATGTTTACTGTCGGGTAATAAAAGCCGCGAGTCATCATTGCATTTATATTCATAACCATATATATTATGGTTATGTACTATTTCCGATGAATTCATGCATATTGACGTCTTTAAGGATTTAATGGAAATTTTGTCACTGATGGTATCGAGTTGCATAGACCTGTCACATCGTACATATTTGTTGAGATAATTCACACCAACCGCGTGTGTGTCTGTTTCGTTTATTTCTTTGTGGCAATACGGAAGCGTGAACATAAAACTGTTTTTAGTTGGTAAAGGAAACATCGTGCGCGTACACGAGTTATCGGCGCATAAACCTGTGACAAATCTATGACCAGTTCTACCGGATTTGCATTTACCCACACTTTCTATTCTTGAAGTTTGGTTTTCTCGAATAATACGCTTGTAATCAAAATCAAAGTTTATAGGCAGTCCCATTAGACAAGTGATTATACTTAAATTATAGATTAAGTGTGTCAATAATAGACTTTCAGTTTTAAATTTACCACAGAATTTTTCGAAATTAATACGACTTCTTGTAACAGGATCACTATCGAACATTTTTATATTTATATCGTTTCCAGAAATATCATACATTCTGCTATAAGCACCGCGATAATAAGGACAATCGTCTTGGGTTGGTAGGACAAAATCACCGATTTCCGGTTTCAATATTGCAAATTGTTTATAAATTGGGTCTTTAATCCGATCTTCTTCTTCTATTTCACCATTCAAAAGATTTAATTTCTTCAGTGGTAAATGGAAGTATCGATCGAATGGAGGTTTATATACCAATGGGATACCACCATTAAAATGTCTTTCCAGATCGAACGGGACACATTTATGTAAATTTTCGTCAAAAACCGTTATACATCGCATATCGGGTGTTTGTAAATACAGATCTAATTCCGTATTTGTCATTATATTATATTCCTGTAACTGTTTGAATTGAGTATGGGCCGATTTACAATCCGGCGGACATAAAATCGTAACTGTAGAGTCATCGACGCTCGTAGTATACGCGGGGGATTTTGTCCACAATGGCGGAATCGCTGTGGATACACGTAAAGTAGAATCATTTTCTTTACGCTTGGTTAACAACGTGGCTACTTCTCGGTCAATATAGTTGATAGATAATTGGTCATCCGGACCAATTTTACACTGAATTATTTTACCTACATAAGTTTCAGAGAAAACAGATAAATCATTTCGAGTGATCCGTAGACATTCTGGAGGCAGGTCAGAACAGGTCAACGAATCCGGATCGAAATACTGTTTCTTTGTATATTTACACAATCGCACTTCGGGCAAACCGTTCATGCATTCTGTGTATTTGTAATAAGGCAAGTTAGGTTCGTAATTTTTAATACCGTTCGCACTAAAACGGCAGTTGTTTGAATCACCACACGGTATGCCGTTGGAAATATAACCATTATCACCGCATACGTGAACCTGTTTGATTTTGTTATCCCCTTCACATTCGAAAATTTTCTTCCCGTCCGTCCGATCCAAGACGTATTGACCGGCCTGTTTTTTATGGCAGATGTTTTCCTTCACACATCCAACAGATTCTACAAAAACAAAACCCTCCGGACACAATCGCTCGATAGAAACCAGTTTCTCGCCACCGCCGACTTGCAGCTCATATTTTCTATCGCCTTTGTTCACTATATTGAAGTTATTATTATTGTTGTTGTTGGAAAACTTTGTGACCACATTGGTAAAGTCTTTTGCCTGAAATGTTTTACCGTCCGCATAAGACATCAATTGCGCCATACCGATTCGGCTGTCGTATTTAACACGCCATTTATGTTTCATATTGAGAAACAATTTTATGAATATAAAAACCACAACAAAAATCAATACGACGATTATCAACATTTTTTGTTATTGAAAAAATACGCCATCACCCTGTCGTCGTTATGGGATATTTTCTCTATCACAGCGGCCAGATTCACGCAGTCGTATGTCTTAATTAAATTGGCTCTGATCATCAGATTTATAGTGACGTGATCTACGGGATATTTACAATTCAATTCAAGGTATAGATATTCATATGCATTGGGTTTACATTTTGTTTGATGGGTTGTGATTTTCGACGGATAATTTGAACAGATCAACATCACTTCTTTTTTTTCACTATTAGACTGCTGCTGGTATATAAACAGACCACCGCGTTCTGCTTTTGGTCATTCAGTCAACCTAAGTTCGAAGTGAAACATGGAAAAATTATTCTCACAGTATGTTGAAGAGATGGAGAAGGAATACAATGTACGTCTATCTCACGGATTGTTCGTCAGAGCGCGGGATATGTTTCTAGCGGAGTTTACCAAGGAATATATGTGCGCCGTTATAGTGGGTTTCAACAACCAGAAACCAGACCATTTGGAGGATGTAAACTACAGAATCAATACACAAAAAACACGTCATAATCAGACCAACAACAATAATATTAACAAAACGACCGAACTTTTGAATGATATAAATATGAGTCATGTTTCCGTTATCAAAATTCCGATGATAAGGTCGAAAAAATACGACAGTTTTCAAATGGATCTGAAAATTTGTAGCAGATTCCTATTAAATGTGTTCAACCTACTAAGGAAGAAAAGACAATATGAAACTCTACCCGTGTTGACTCTGGGGATTACGGCCTTTGATATAGTGACTCGGATTGGTATCGACATGCACATGCCGTACCTGAACATATTCAGCACGTGTCATCCCGTTTTAGTAGAAGAAATATGGCGGTCGTACGAGAAAGAGTCATCCGAGCCAAGACGGACCGCTTTGATGGAGCTGATAAAATACTACGAGAAAAATTTCCAACAAATTATCGACAAATTCAGGCACACAAACCATTGTACCGCCTTGCAGAATATATCATCAGCCTCATCATTTTCATCGATATCTTCACCATCAACATCATCATTATATTCATCAACCCCACCAGGTTCATCATAATTATAACAACAGCGAATGGATAGTTAGTTATATTCGGCTCCTTCTTTATTACAACGTGTTTGATATTTAAATAATGTATATTATGATTGGTTTGTTGTGGTTTCTGTTGGATAATTTGAAAAGATCAACATTTGACTATAGACTGCTGCTGGTATATAAACAGACCACCTCGCTCTGCTTTTGGTCATTCAGTCAACCTAAGTTCGAAGTGAAACATGGAAAAATTATTCTCACAGTATGTTGAAGAGATGGAGAAGGAATACAATGTACGTCTATCTCACGGATTGTTCGTCAGAGCGCGGGATATGTTTCTAGCGGAGTTTACCAAGGAATATATGTGCGCCGTTATAGTGGGTTTCAACAACCAGAAACCAGACCATTTGGAGGATGTAAACTACAGAATCAATACACAAAGAACACGTCATAATCAGACCAACAACAATAATATTAACAAAACGACCGAACTTTTGAATGATATAAATATGAGTCATGTTTCCGTTATCAAAATTCCGATGATAAGGTCGAAAAAATACGACAGTTTTCAAATGGATCTGAAAATTTGTAGCAGATTCCTATTAAATGTGTTCAACCTACTAAGGAAGAAAAGACAATATGAAACTCTACCCGTGTTGACTCTGGGGATTACGGCCTTTGATATAGTGACTCGGATTGGTATCGACATGCACATGCCGTACCTGAACATATTCAGCACGTGTCATCCCGTTTTAGTAGAAGAAATATGGCGGTCGTACGAGAAAGAGTCATCCGAGCCAAGATGGACCGCTTTGATGGAGCTGATAAAATACTACGAGAAAAATTTCCAACAAATTATCGACAAATTCAGGCACACAAACCATTGTACCGCCTTGCAGAATATATCATCAGCCTCATCATTTTCATCGATATCTTCACCATCAACATCATCATTATATTCATCAACCCCACCAGGTTCATCATAATTATAACAACAGCGAATGGATAGTTAGTTATATTCGGCTCCTTCTTTATTACAACGTGTTTGATATTTAAATAATGTATATTATGATTGGTTTGTTGTGGTTTCTGTTGGATAATTTGAAAAGATCAACATTTGACTATAGACTGCTGCTGGTATATAAACAGACCACCTCGCTCTGCTTTTGGTCATTCAGTCAACCTAAGTTCGAAGTGAAACATGGAAAAATTATTCTCACAGTATGTTGAAGAGATGGAGAAGGAATACAATGTACGTCTATCTCACGGATTGTTCGTCAGAGCGCGGGATATGTTTCTAGCGGAGTTTACCAAGGAATATATGTGCGCCGTTATAGTGGGTTTCAACAACCAGAAACCAGACCATTTGGAGGATGTAAACTACAGAATCAATACACAAAGAACACGTCATAATCAGACCAACAACAATAATATTAACAAAACGACCGAACTTTTGAATGATATAAATATGAGTCATGTTTCCGTTATCAAAATTCCGATGATAAGGTCGAAAAAATACGACAGTTTTCAAATGGATCTGAAAATTTGTAGCAGATTCCTATTAAATATGTTCAACCTACTAAGGAAGAAAAGACAATATGAAACTCTACCCGTGTTGACTCTGGGGATTACGGCCTTTGATATAGTGACTCGGATTGGTATCGACATGCACATGCCGTACCTGAACATATTCAGCACGTGTCATCCCGTTTTAGTAGAAGAAATATGGCGGTCGTACGAGAAAGAGTCATCCGAGCCAAGACGGACCGCTTTGATGGAGCTGATAAAATACTACGAGAAAAATTTCCAACAAATTATCGACAAATTCTCAATCGCAACAGACCACCTACCATCCGATATGTTATTCGCACTACCATCTTGATGTCATCATCATTATCCTCATCATAATACCAGTGGAGGGGTGTTTTTATTTGGTGTCTTATTTATTACAACGTAATTTGTATTTATATAAGCCGACAAAAATATACCAGATAAGAGATGGAGCCCGGAACTCACGACAAACGAAACGATTCGATTATTCATATACTTGGACATAATAACATCAACCGTGATGATCACGATCAAAACGGTGGCAGTGATCCAGAATACAACAATATACATTTTTTTTTCAAAGAAGCCTGCATAAAAGTTTTCAAAAACTCAGAAGAAAGTGTTCGCAAATTTCTCCCGAGAATAACAACGAGTTCAAAGGTAAAAGTTTTGGTGGACGCTCCAACACTGGACGAAGGAGATTTGAAATTGTTATCACGCCACACAAGGCAATGGAAATATATGAAGGAATTTCAACAGTTTGAGAACCTGTGGCTCCCACTGTCCTCAACCAATGGCTTCACATTTTTTGAGAGGTTCCTTCGTGACTATTTGAAAAATTCAAAATATCTCATCTGTTATGGGGTCAGATTAGCCGAAATGGTCGATCGTCTACAAATTGAAAATCTCTTAATTTTTCCAATATCATTGGATACAACTCATAACAAATTCATTGTTGATTTTTTTTATAAATGTAGTAGTTTTCATTAAATAAATCATGTTTGTAGTAGTTTTCATTAAATAAATCATGTTTGAATTATAATTGATATCATGTGTGTTTTTTTATTTTATAAACGATAAACCCTCCATCGATTTTTGCACTTATCTTTTATGGTTTTGATACTATCCATATTCATTTTTACGTGACCACGTTCAAGATTCCAGTTGGTATTTTTTCTGGAAAATTCCTCGATTATTTTTTTAGAGTTCAATCCGCGGAAGGTTGCAAACGAGTCTATTGTCGATAAATTAAAATGTAAATCTCTGATATATTTTATAACTTCATATTCGTGTTCGATTATTTTCCTCAAACCAAATTCTATAGCATCAGCTATACAGTATACGAATCGATAATATTCAAGATTTTTAAATCCCGTCACATTCTCGTAATGACTTTCCAGAAAACGTTTTAATTCGTCTAAAAATTTACTCCATTTCGAATACAGACAAAGCAAGGAATCTAGGTAATTCTGCCACTTGTCGGCAAGGAATATAATTTCCGTAATTTTCGAGTCTATCGTCTTACATATGTCAAGGTACATTTTTTATTTCGCCGTCAATTATCCGATTCTCACATATAACAGAACGGCGTATATGGCGAAAAATAATGCGGCCAGCGTAGAAGACCCGACGCCATTTTCCACTGATCTAACTGGTAAGTTTTTCAGGTTACTGTGTCGAATTAGATCGGTAACCGCCTTTGTAAAACATGTGTGTCTTAAAACGGAACCACTTCTTGTGTCCACTGCAAATTGGGTTCCGTCGGGATGTGAAAACTCGTGTGAACAGTGTTTGTAGATTTTTGGAAGTATAGGCGCAACTTTTGTATGTTGTTCGATCAACGACAACCCGTGTATCTCCCCATAATGGACGGCATCTTCATCTAACCATAACATAAAGTCCATTTTTTAAAGTATATTTTCAAAAAAAAACAACGAAAAACAATGTCCCAGGAAAAACTCGACGTGGTAAACGAATTGTTCAAACAGCGTAGGCTTAAATTTCCCAGGCGACGGGTGATGCTGAAAGGTATCGGTGATTTGGTTCAAATAGATCTTATGGAATTTCCAGACGATGTCCGTCAAAACCGCGGACATAGGTATGTTTTAGTTGCAATAGACTGTTTTTCAAAGCGTTTATGGTGTGTGCCCGTGAAAAATAAAACCGGCGAGCAGGTTACCGAGGCGCTTGAAGGTATATTGAACACTGCCGGCGCCCCACCAAAGAATATACAAAGCGATAAAGGAACGGAGTTCTACAACACCTCGTTTGGGCGGCTGATGACGAAACATAATATAAACCACTATAGTACACATTCCGATACAAAAAGTCAGATAGCGGAGAGGGTAATAAGGACGCTGAAGCAGTGGATATATAAGGAATTTTTCATAAGAGGACACAGGAGATGGATAGATTTTTTAGATGAAATCGTCGACCGATACAATAACAAAATCCACAGATCTATAGGTTGTAGGCCGTTGGATGTCGGTAAACAGAACGAAGCCGAGATTCTACAAAGGTTGAACGAAAATCGACCCGTGCCCAAACGAAAAAGAAAATCCCCGAAATTCAAAGTTGGTGATAAAGTGCGGATAAGTCGAGTGAAAGAGACATTCGAAAAAGGTTACACATACAACTGGACTCCGGCTATTTTCACAGTTGTCGAAGTAATTGACAAATATATGCCCGTAACCTATAGAATTATAGATTCGAACGACAACTCAATCCAGGGCCAATTTTACGAAGAGGAGCTGGCGAAAGTTAAACACGACGGCGTTTACCTAGTGGAAAAGGTTCTCCAAAAGAAAGGAAATCGTATGAAGGTGCGTTGGTTGGGTTTCGATAAGAAATTCGACTCGTGGGAATTGATATCGGAAAGTTTCATGTAGGTCGATTAAAAAAAAATTAACAAACTAAATAATAAGAATGAGAAAACCTAACCAGGATGATAACCTAATTTGGGAACGAATGCAGAGGATTTTGCGATACGACGTGCCGCTGTTACAACAGACTTTTTTACCGCTCAGTTATTCGGTGGTTTTTGCACACCGCCTTAGCTCATACCGGTCGTTTTAAAAGCGTGTTTAGTATAAAAATGAACGTAGGGAAACTAATAGCAATAATTGGACTTTTGATTTCGTTGGGGTGTCTCGTGGCCGCATTCCGTTAAAAATAAGAAAAAATGAAACTTATCATATCTCTCGAGAAGTTTTTCATACTCTACGGTTCCACCACAGTGGAATGTATTAGACATAGAAACAACAGGATGAGCGACGTGACCGTGAATATACCAGATCCAAGACCATCTGAGACTTCCAAAACAATGGCAAACAAAAACCCAATCCGTGGGTATAAACGAGAATCTGCGTCTACGTCTACACCACACCCGGTCGTTCGGAAGCGAATTAAAAATGACTAAAGACTTCATTCAAAATTGTTACCTGAAATGTCTTGTCGATACGATTGATCCAATTTGGATCACCCAATGCGACTGGTATAATCGATTTACCGGCACCTGCGGTGGTGACTCCTTTGACAATATAGAAACGTTTCTATATCTGTCAAATGACGGCCGCAGGATGCTTTACGCTACAAACCACATACTGGCCTTCGACCAAACCACCGGCTTCCCCTGGGCTTCAGACCACGGTAAAAAGACTAACCTGCTTCCGGAAAAAGAAACGAACCGAAAATTTCTTTACCCGGGTTTGTTCGTATCGGAATTCGTCCATCCGCGCAAGCTAACAACGCTTGCCGAGTATATGAAGAAGACGCCGTTCTCCGGTGTCATAATAACGAATTATATTGACGCCATAATAGATCTGATACCTTTTCATATGTTTCCGTATTGCCTATCGGAAGATTTACTTTTGATAGATGAATATAATGAGCGCATCTTGTGTTGTTCCTATAATTATATCCTCAGCTTCTCACACCCGATACCGGATAAACAGTTGTTTGGCCTGTTTTCTAAACGCGTCCATCCACTTCTCAAAGCCGAGCGACAAAATAAACAATCCGCGAGTACGTATGTTGCCGACGAACTGATACCGTCGTCTAAAATGAAAACTTACTGCGCTAAACTGATTCAAAAACGGGCGCATTTGGATATAACCGCGTATATCTGCAACTTGGTCTATTTTCTCGGTTGTCTGGCTACGTATTGGAGACTGGGTATTAAATGGCCGCCAAACAACACTATTAAAACCTTAAAGAGAATCAACGCTAAGAAGACATGCTTGTCGATTTGCAGCTTCGCTAGGGGGTCCCACGCCCCCGGTATCGAAGAACGGATTCACACCTACATGTGCTCCGAAGTGATGAAATCGCTACCGGGTGTGGTGTGTAGAAACTCGAACCATATATACGAAACTTATAAAAAGGTTTTACACGACCTCAAACAATTCATTATTGAGTTGGATTATGAAGGAAACGTCTGATATTATAAGGAGGATGAAGCAATATTGTAAAGCCAATAATGTGGCAGGCTATTTTGGAGGAAGTAGAATAACAGGCCAGAATGAAATTATACACAAGCTGCAATCGTACAATTACGAATATGATTGTTTTATGTTTTCGGACACCGCTTCTGCTTCGATGCGTGCGTATTTTATAGAAATATTAATAAACAATTCTCATCTACCCTATACGATAAGTATCTCACTAAATCATTTGTATAAACATCATGTCGTATTGGATATTGATTTGAAAAACATCACTTTCGATCGGGAGGATATTACTACTCTATTCTCGTCACTGAAGACCGCTATCGCATACATTTTCAAGAACGTAAATCCATTGCCACGTATCTACGTTTGTGCCAAACTGCTACCCAACACCGACCATGTGGGTAGTTTAGACGACGTCTACCATTATGCACAACACGGTATCCACATTGAAATTCCAGACGTGATTCTCTGTAGGGGTGACAACATTTGGTTCAGCTATATTGTCAAACAAATGATAGAGCCACCATTCGATGTGGCTATCGATAACACCGCTTCATGGTCAATACCGCTGTCGTCAAAACCAGATGGATGTAAATATTACCCGATCATGGAATTAATGTCCGAAGAAATCGTCTCATTTCGCCGCGAAGATATAGTGGAAAAGTTTTTAATTTTGGATGATGGAAGCAGAAAAACGAGTCACTCGTTTATCATTCACACCGAAGGCAGTGCTGAACACACGAAACAAATCGGTTCGGATTCGACAACTAACGAGCCGATCTATAAATCTACGACACTGGCGTCGGCTGACCATTCACCACCAGATGAAAACCAACCGGAATCGACCAATAGAACCAGGATCGTGTACCTAAATACCAACTTTCCACACGCCAAATATGCAAAATATAGATTTAATGATGAATACGTTTTCTACGAGGTACAAGAATATAGGAAATTGACCCCGTTCAATAGAGACGATATCCTAGCGGAAATTATATATTATCTGAGACGCGACTCGTTTCACGATGAAATGTTGGTCAACACCCTCGCATTACTACTATTACTTATGCAAAAGATGGATGCCTCATTCTGCTTAGAAGAGTTTCTCTTTCACGATCTTCCAGAAACGTTGGTAAAGTGGAAAACTAAATTCTTAAAAATTATAAGCCAATGCGACAGTTTGGCTGACGATATCTTAACAATGTCAAAGAAGGAGAAACGACCCATTTGCCCGGAGGTATTCGTGAAAAATTTTTTAGTACAAAGAGGGCGATCTCAAGGTATTTACCGGATGGCCGATGAAGTGGGTCCATGTGAGTTTTCGGTCAAGGCGTATAACTTGGTGACAGCCGCACGCCTATCCCCAGAAGATTTGGGATGTTATTTTTTCCCTGCGTATCACACAACGGGAGATGGTTCGCGATATTTTTACGAGAATGATTGTTGGCTCGAGGCCACCAGAGTGATGGAAAGTTTTTACATACCGAGAATGATATCGTCAATATTTAACGTCGAGCAGCAAAATGACTCAGAAAACGTAAGAAGAAAAAGGGTGACCGGAAAAGATTTGTATGACGATATAATAAGTCGTTGGTCTAGGATAACACTGTTACCATTTCCACGCAATGTGATTGCATTTCGCGACGGGTTTTTGACGTGGCACGAACACCAGTTGTTTTTCAGTCATACACCGCTATTCAACGGACTTCGCTCGAATCTGGAATGGGAAAAGCTTATCCCGTTGATCAACCACGTCAAAAACGAGAAATGTAAATACGATGACATCGTACCATCCTTTGAACACGATTCGCGATCGGAGCCCGATGATTATCTTCGCTTCGGTTACATACGCGAGAATTGGACTTTAGTGAAAGAGGTACACCAATGTAAAGCCGAAGGGTTATGCCCTGTGAAATATACACTGGAATATATACTGGATTTATTTTCGTATGACGTGGAGCTAACATTCTTCATATTATGGTTACTGAGGTATACGCTTCTCGGCAAAACATTCAGAAGAGCGGTGATATTTTTCGGGTCGGGGTCAAATGGCAAAAGCACCTTTTCCAACGTATTAAAACAGATGTTCGGCACGATGTTCTCGACAATATCGCCGGAAACTCTGAGCAAACCCATACCTCAACTGGCGCCCGACATTGTGATGGCGAAGGACGCTAAAGTTATCTATTGCGACGATTTCCACAAATTACATCCACAATCGTTGAAAATGATCGTTTCAGGCGCCGATACATACACCAGAACGCTATACGATTCGGGTAAAAGTTTCACGATAAAAGGCCTCTTTATCGGATCGTCGAACACGACAAATTACGAGTTGGACTTCGCGGCACTGCTGAGGATCTTGGTGGTTCCTTTTGAGAGACGGTATACTGACAATTCGGCGTATTACTGTAACCCTGCCAAGTTCGAGGATATCGCTCTTAACCTGTTCGCGACCTTAATATGGTTACAAAAATACGAAAACGTGGAGAAACATAAGATGATTGATGAAGCGTCCTGTGAGATCCGCGTACTGCCGCGCAGCGTGAAAAGGAAAACAAACGATGTTATTTGGAGTTTCGATTTAACGTCGGTGTTGCTACAGCAATTAGATCTGGTTGTTGGGGAAAATTGTCTACTATTACTATCCGACCTCTCCAATCTGATTAACCAAAAGGTTGCTGAGGGAAGGGTGAAGATGTCGAATTTCAAAATGGACGCCAATGTTGTCATGACTCAAATGAAACTACGGTTTGAAGTGGTAGAATGTAATACGATGACAAAAGACAGGAGAATTGTAATTGAACCGGCGCTTAAGGGCGTAACAGACGAGAAGCTTAAAGAGTTGTATGAGCGATGCGTATGGAAAGTGTAGGAAAAATAAAAATCCTTTCGATTTGTAATATATCGGTCAACAGCCAAAATAACAAAATAAACCAAACGTTTAGCACCGATGTAAATATATAAAAATCTTCCCAACGTAGAGGATATTTTAGTTAATACTTGATCTTGCTCTCATGAGCGTACGTGCCAATAAAGACAAAAAAAAGGCGACGGTGACAAAGAAAAATGTTTCAATACCATATATGCCGCACGTCACATACACATACCGACCTATCGGCAAGGTTTTCGAGGAATTTGAATTATGGAATAGAGAACAAGAGAAGCTTGACGAGAACCATGTACCGAAGCCTTCGCTGAGCACAACATTCGAAACTACTACACAAACACGATCATCACCACCCCAATATGAGAATATTTTTCGCAGAATAGGACCAACACCCATAAAGGAACAACCAAGCGACGATCCAATATTATCCCCGGGTGTGGCATGTGACCGCATTCAGGAACAAATACCCGATTATCCGAAATATATACATTATATAATACCACAACAAAAAAGCATCCACCATGATCCTGTACGGAATATAACAGTTGATGCTATGAGCCGACAACAATGCGATATAAAGGAATCGTACCCGAGTCCGGCATTTAAAAACAGTAATCAAGAACAACAACAAAAAAAAACATCTAAAATATTCTCAGTTTTCTAAGTTGAAGTTGGATATTAAATTGTTAATATCAGAAATAGAAAATCATCCAACAATTTGGGATATTTCGTCGTCCGACTACAGGGATTTGAAAAAAAAAGCAGCCGCTTGGAAGGAGATATGTTTGAAACTTTTTCCTCGGTTTGACGAAATGGATACTTCAGAAAAAGTTAATGCGAGTAAGTCATGATATCTGACCATATATTCTGACTACCTAAATAGAAAACTCTGATTACCTGTCAGTAAAGTATAATTAACTAACTGAAAAATCTAACTATCTGACCATATAATCTGACTACATGACCACGAAAAAGTCTAAATATCTGACTAAAATCTGACTCTCTAACCAAATAATCTGACTCTGACTATCTGACTTGAATATCTGACCGTATAATCTGAGTATTTGACCACATATTCTGACTATCTGACTGAAGATTCTGGCTATCTGATCTTAAAATCTGCTATCTGACTTGAATATCATCTGACCATATTATCTGGGTATCTAACTGAAAAAAATCTGACTATCTGACCATATATTCTTACTACCTGACGGAAAAGTCTGACTATATGACTTGAAATCTGACCATATAATATGACTTTCTGACTGAACAAATCTGACTATCTGACCATATATTCTGACTACCTTATTCTAAAATCTGACTATCCGACCATATATTCTGACTACCTGACTCTAAATTGGCTATATGACGGAAAGTTCTGACTATCCTAAACGTTTTACTATTTTCATTTTTTATGCGAGGATCCCTAAACAAATTTAATTTCCTGTTTTGTTCAAATAAAAATATTTTCTATCATTTACAGAAATTCAACTGAAGAAAAAGTGGAAGTATTTGAGAGACCAGTTAGCTGTGGAATTTGGAAAAATTCAATCGACAACGTCTGCGATATCAGGATATACAGAAAACAATAAAAGGTGGATTCATTTTCAATCATTACAGTTCCTTAAGGATATTGTGATACCTAGGCGATCAATTAATAAATCGAAAATAACTCCCCCCTTAGGGGATGCAAAAAGAATTTCTCGGTATAACATAGATACCGAATCGGTGATAAAAAGTAAAAATTCTCAAACATTCCCTTGAATTTGAAACAAAATACACCTTCCTGACTGAATATCACCACTATGTGACCACCTGACTAGAGAATTTGACTCCCGACATTTTAAACTAAACAGATGATTTTTATTTATACATTATTACAATACTTCTTAAGTATATTGTGATATATATATAAAAGTCCCATGTTAAAATATTTAACTTATAAAACACATTCGAAAATAATTAAATTTAATTACTTAATAAATATCTTCTCGACTGGTTCATCAGTCAACCCCCAAAGTAATAAAATAATCACTTTAACCGCCGACGTAAATATATAAAACGTTTCTCATCGTAATGGATGTTTTAGTTCACATTTGCTCTTGCTATGATGAACATTTCCGAAGAATCTGATATATGGGATATAGAACAGGAGCTTATCGGGAATCCGCAACCTGATCCAGATATATATTTAGAGGAATCGTATAACAATCAATCTGATCGCATTCAGGAACAAATACATGATGATCCGAAGCCTTTGCTCAACACTACATTCGACAAGGAATCGTCCCTGAGTGTGGCAGATTTTTCCGTTACTCTACACAAAATAGAAAATAGTATTAAAAACCCAAACACCAACAGTGATATCAATTCACCACAAAACGTAAAAGATGTGGCTTCACCATATAATCCAGTTCTTGTCGATACAATGGCTCCAATTAGGAAAAAAAGAAAACACGTAATGGACTCAACTGACAAAATGATGGAGGAATATTTGAAAAAAATAAAATGTTCAATAAAGAACTTAAACTTGGTTAAAGTGCCATGTGATCCAACCGATATGTTATTTCTGGGATACGCGGCCACATTTAAGAGTTTGTCTCGACGAAGTCAAATAACTGTGAAATATAACATAGCTGAAGGGTTAATGAAAGCTGAATTGAACGATATCGACAATCCAATGGCAGTTGAATTGAACGTATCAAACCCACATACACCGAGTAATACTTCCATGATGAGTGACAGTACTTCATTTTCTTCAACTTCGAATGAAATTCAAACCTCAACTTTGCAATTAATTAATAATTGGCATTAATATAAACGTATTGTATTATCTCTATACTAAATAAATCATATCATTCTTGTATTTCATATTGTTGTCTTAAATGTTTGGTGTTACCTACTCTTTTCTTATTAATAAATTTATTTCTTATTAATGAAAGAAAAATTACATTCAAATTAAACCTTAAACATAGTAGTATCAGCCTTTGTTTGCTTCCCTAAAAGTATTCCCTTAAGTAGATTGTGAGTTTGGCTTGTTATTGGGTAATAACAGCTTTCAACGTGGCGTTTTAAACACGCGTATACCAATTATATGTGTAAATAGCAGGTAATTCACTTGAATAATATTGGTTTTTGTTTGATCATTTTAAACTTTAAAGAAAATATATAATTTTGTGTTACAAAAACCAACCACTTTCTAACAACTCTCTGACTGAATCACTTTCATTCAAATGACGAAAAGATAAAGATGGTGTGTATGAATTCTAAAACCACCAGTCATTTGCTAAATTTTATTATACACACCCAAACGATTATTAAATCGACGTCTATCTTGGGTCTTGGTTCTGATAAAAAATGAGCGTTTATTCGGCCGTGGCGCTATTCGTCAATTTTCTTTTCCTATATTTCTTCTTTACCAGCTCGTATACCGATAAACAACTGCAATTCGTCAGGGAATATATAGGTGTGAATTTTGAGTTTCTTTCAGACGACCAGACACAAATTGAGAACACGTTGAGATATATATCCGCTTACAAACTGCCCGATAATGCATTATCACTGATATGAGGAGTAAAGTTGGTCACCGATTCGGGTTGATCGTCGTTGATAGGCAGTCGATGTATTGTCTGGTTCTACGCCGCATCCCATATTATCTTAATAACCGTTTAAACAACTTCGCGGTTGATGAAATAAAATCACCTTCTGAAACAATGTGTCCCTGGGTTAGACACGAATGTTTTCTGGAGTTTCCGAAAGGCGCCAAGGAAAAGGATGAAACGCGACTACAGGCAGCAATACGAGAGTTGCAAGAAGAGACTGGAATCAGTTTTGGCGGTGAAATGGTAATACCTGACCTGACTATCGAACAACCGTATTCGTCAGTGTCTGGAAAACGGTATAAGCTGTTCTATTTTGTCGTCGACAAAAAGATTTTTAACACTAACCACTCGACAATCTTAACCTCGACAACAACCACGAATTTCGATATGGTGGTTTGGACACACTGGAAACACGTAAGAGGTTTTTTTGTTGAAAAAGAATTCTACACATTAGTGTCGAAACTCGACGCGTATTTCAGGTTTTAACGAATTTTATTTTAAAAAAATGCTCTTGATAAACAGAAATATTTTGGCCACCGGCAGTGTTGTGGTCTTCATCTGTTCTCTGCTCTTTTTGGTGGTAAAGAACCCGTTTCTCAAGAAACATTATGTATCCACTTCCACTTCTACACGACAAGGCATCGACGTCGGATTTATCGACGACGACCAATTGTTGTTCAAATCGAGACCACACGGCTATTCCGGCATGATGACGACAACCGGCATATATGTACACGACGATCTAGAAAATGCAGAGCATGTCTGCAGGCCACCATATGTGCCGACCAAAGTATTCAACGCCGACGGATCCATGCAGCAAGAGACATGCTTCATGAACGCCGATATGCTATGGAAACTTTACACTACTAAAATATCTCACAAATTCTTCGGCGTTTCAGAACAGATCACCAAACCGGAGGAAATAATCAAACTACTACGACCGCTGTTACGGTGATCCTTCACGTTCATCAACCTCTGGTCTCACAAACAGGGATTTTTTCGTTCCACAGTCGCCACACAAGCAAGCGATTCGCCAAGCATTTTGTGATCTGTTGTTCACCCTTTTCTTTTCCATTCCAATGGACGATGTTCGCTTTTTGCACTTGAAACAATAAATATCCATTCTATTTTTTATATAAGCTGTATTTTTTTCCTTAAATAGCACAAACCGCCACACTCTACACCATTTTCAATACTACCATGGACGGCCAAATACAACAGAGTTTCTTAGATGAACGTTCGAAAGAAATGTTATCTCGTTACGTGTTGCTTTTAGAAAGAATAGACTACCAAGATTGCGGTTTGGTAAGAGTGACCGAGCGACAACTGAAGTTTTATTTGGAGGCGGACGAGGACTACGCGTATAATGCGCATATAAAACTGGCCAACGGGAAAAGAATAAAACACCGTTCGTTCACGGTGCGGTTTGTCACAAGGTATAAATAACACTAGCATATTACCATCCGTCCACAGTATCAAGTTATACAATCGACGATGGTGGACGTCACCGGATTTTTAAACTCGTCGAACAGGGACTGGACGATGAAAACTAAACCATGCTCCGTATGCCGCCACGGAATAGTTAGGAATCTCGAGTGGTCGCTTCGTAATTCGCTGACCAACATACTCGTTTGTGAAAACGACATGTTCACGCTGTTGTTCGAAAAATATCCAGATTTAGTTTTGTATTCGAGCCACGATCGGGGTGTGGGTATTTCCGATGCCGTGCATTTTTCTGTGGTCTGCAAGGAGACTCTGGGTGTGTTTGCCACCGTGTATACACACAACATTCCCATTCATCCGGTGTTGATCGGTGGGAAAATGTTCAAATTGATCACTGAAAAGGGATATAGTAGCGTTACTAGTCAGATATGGAATTCGGAAATTTGGACCGGTATGGAATGTATATTTTGCAATCTAGCCGATGTATGGCCGACGGCGTTCATAATCAAAGGAAAATACTTCATCATCGGTCTTTTGGCTTGGACCAACTTCCTCCGAGTAAACTCGAATAGGAAACACGGGATCGTCATGTACACAAAGGGTGGTATATACACGCCGGCCAATTGCCCCGTCCTTGAGCGGTTTCTTCACACGTCTGAAAATATTCGTACCAATATTGGAAACAAGTGGGTGTTTCACGGCGGTTATGTTTTCGTGAAACTTTTGGAAAACTGCATCGTTGAACTGATGAAACTATATGAAAAGTTTTCTTCACCAACAACCCGCACTGCGGCCGATAATAAAATAAAAAAATTCATCAGGCAACACAACATCAATTTAAACACTGGCGTCGTTGACTCGGTGATCGGAAAACGAACGAAATTCATCTATCACAGTCAAGCGGGTAACAGTATACACAGTGGCGTAAAAAACATAAACCGGACCGGTCGGTTCAAAGAAGTCACCAAAATAGATTACATTTTCATCTGCAGACTGTTTCAGTTGGAAAATATGACGTCGTTGTATGCGAAAAAAATACCAATCAACTACCACGATTCCGATATAGGATTCCTGTGTCCGGTCGCCACCAGCGAACATTACCCGGGTATTCTGAACTTGGAAGCCGTTATCGGCACCTATATCTCGTCGATTTCGGACTGTGTATCGCAACAGCAAATATTGAGTTGTTTCTCGTCGTTAGGAATCGTACTCGAAGAATACAATTTCACCGTTGACGCGAATGATCCACACTGGTATTTGATAATCAATCAAAAGATCTATACACATTCATCCGCTCCCGGTAAATCACTACGCGAATGGGTTAGCTTTTTGCGAACACATCTCAAGCGGATATACGTGTGTGTAGAAGTATATCCCGTCGATTCTAAACTATATGTGATTCACTCTCTAGAGAATACCTTGTATAAATTCATGGCGGACGGGCTGACATACACGGCCATGGAATTGTACATGTTTAACGAATTCAACAACCACAACGACACCACTAACATTTTCGGCCCAACCAGCGCGTTGATACCTTTTATAAACTGTAACAAGAGCACTAGAAACACGTTCATTGTGCATGCGCTACGACAGGCGGCCGGAAAAAACGTATGCCGAACAGACGGTTTCGATTATCTCACACAGAGGGTGGATTTGGTAAACCCGAAAAACACACACGAAGGAATTCCTTTCTGGGCCGAAGAGGCGAATATATTGGTCCTTCCCGATCCATATAACGTGGAGGATGCATTTGTAGTTTCTGAGGGATCCGTGGATGCGGGTCTCTTCAACACGCGACACACGTATGTAATCTCCGTTTTATTCGACGTTGTCGCAGCCAATTCAACTCTAAACTTGATCGCCGACGTTCCTTGTGAGGTGAGGAAAAACCTAGCGCTGTTGAAGTACTCAAAATCCGCCGCCACTGTATTTCAGACGAACAAGAATCTTTTGATAGACACCCATCCGGACGACAGTGGTGTCGGCCGAGTTCTCTGGTTTCCAAACTTTTGTGCGATTCCCGACGCCGGTGTGCGTATAATTAAAATCGTAAAAGCCGTATACAATTCGAAGGAGTTGTACCACTACACGATAAGTTTCACTGAACGCCCGACCTTGGGCTCTAAAATAGTCATACTTGAGGGTTGTCAAAAAGGTGTCATAAGTCGTTTTATACCGAAAGATGAACTACCAGAGTTGGTGGACGAAAATGGTGGCGTAGCCGCCTTCGAAATAGATATAATTCAAAACCCGATGTGCGTGAAGCGACTGGCACTGAATTTTCTGTTCAATGAGGAGAGAGTATATCTAAACGATTGTTTCGAACATACGGTGGGACAAAAGTTGGCGGTGTTGCAAAGGAATTGTGATTATTTTATACGCGATAAGAAAACCAAACTGCTCTATCAAGATTCAAACGGATTACCTGTAAAGGCTATCGTATACAAAGCGGTTATGCTGTATATGTGGAAACAAAAACCATCATCATTTTTACACTCCGCCGAACTAGACGTTACACCGGTAAACCCGTTGACCTGTCAGCCGGAGTGCCGAAACAACCCTAACTACAATAAAAACTCACACGCGTTTGGTTTCAGCGAAATGGAAAGGGAGGTTTTGGTTGGATTAGGGTGTAATGCTATTTTACAATCACTATACAATTTTAGCGATCCCGATTATATCTCAATCGCCGCCGCGGAAGAAGGACCAGAGGATGAAAACAACAATGTTTACATACCACTCTCCACATCCGCCCGACGTGCATTAGACATGTGTTTTTTAAATGGAATGAATTTCGATTTCAATGTAGAAATATAATAATTTAAAAATTACTCCTATATTTTTTTCTCTTCCTTTTTATTTTAATTTATTATTGTTAATTATTTTTACTATATATAATGTGATGTAGTTACGTGAAAAAAAATTTTAGTAATTAATCTCCACGTATCACAAAAGGAATTTGTCGTCACTTCGATTCAGAAAGATCAATTTTAGGATTCGTATTCTAATATCCCCATATTATGTCGATATATAAATGGCATGAGAACAGTTTTACAAAGATAAATGACATAATGATGGAATGATTAATGTCCATTTAACTGTAATTTTCTTTAGTTTTGTTATCCTAGCAGCTGAATACCCCTTTCATGTTACATTTTGGACGTAATTAAGCAAAATAAATACCTTAAATACGTATATAAATTTTTTAAATAATTAAAAAATTGGCCTGTCCGGGATTTGAACCCGGGTCCTTTTGCACTCGAAGCGAGTATTATACAACATAGACCAACACAGGCCATTGAAGAACTGCCTATAATAACCTCCATATAACGTCAATCTAAGTTAAAATATATAAATGGTTAAATTGTTAATGTTAAATATTAAAATACTTTTTAATTTGTAACATAACTACTATTTTTATTTGCAACTATTATTATAAGGCAGTGGTCTATACGAGCAATATGGATATTACGCATTCAGTAGCTCTGTTCACTTAACTGTCCTACCTGTAACACATCAGTAGGGTATCACGCACAACACAACCATTATCAATCACATTGAAACCATCAATCAATAACACCATCATTCGTACGGTTTATATCATATTTCCAATATGATATAGACAAAATTGATTGTATAGGATGTAAGTAATAACAAAAAGAAGTATAAGTATATTAAAATTAGTTTATTTTATTTTTTACTTTCGTGTAAGATTAGTAATAACAATAATAAAAGGTAAAAATAACTACAATAATAAATTTACTTATCTCAACAATACCATTTTCGTTTGACAAATGTTGTTCATAATTCAAAACCATCTACCTCATTTGAAATTCATGTCATAGGAAACTTGACGATTGCGATCAATCGACATTATACAAACTGTTAAAGTTATGTGAAATATCGTTACTATTGTTTTTATAAGTCAGTATATTATCCCGCCACCAATGAAATATTATTCTGACATTTTCGTATGCACACACAGTTCCAACCGCATGACGAAAACCACATTTTTTTACACCATCAAGTCGATATATCGATCTTAGTTGTCTGAGTCCTGGACATCCATAAATTGGTTCAATATTGATAATATCTACGGTGTTCGATTTCACATATGGTCTTAACCACTCAATTTTCTTGTCGCCTTTCACATAGATCGTTCCTTCGGTGATGTTGTCGAAAATTTCTGATATGTAATTTATGTCGTAGAAACCACTATTCCAATCAAGTCCGTGATGTACATTTCGCAGCCAGGTAGCCATTTTTCGCATCTCCTTCGACAAACCAGAAAATGGGAACGGTGGTCTGAATAGATAATGTCCGTTAATTGTTTTTCCATGATCGCTCGAAATTATCGCCAGTTCTTTAAAAATGAAATTTCTATCGTTGTCTAAGAAACCTTGCATATCACAAAAGTATTCCATGACTGTTATTAGTTGTATGAGAACAACGACATGAAAGCCGCTCTATTTATAATTCTTCTCCCGAACAGTAAAACTGAGTAATCGTTTGATGTTGTTGGTTTAAATTAAATAAACCACCCAGTTTACTTTACATTTTGTTTCGTAAAATGCGGTTGATGTCTGAATAACTTTTCATATTTCTTCTTGATACAGACTTGGTATTTATTTAGTGGAAACATATCGTATCTCCAGATATACATGTCGCTATCCGGTGGGCAAATACAATTTCCATCGTCATCAACTTTCAAACAACCCATTCTTATATTCTCACACTCTTGTCCATATTGATATACGCTGTTGCAGACGCATACAGAATTGAAAGAATTAGTTTCCTTGTCGTAAAGCGTTTGTAAGTGTCCTCCGGAACTACATTTAGCCAAGCGGTTGGATACCGATTTTGGAACGCATGTGTTATGACGACAGACCCATTTCATGAAGCTGTTTGCACAGTTCTGTTGACAATGATAATCGGACACACACGAGACATTCCCACGAAAACAGTTTTTCAAATACGACGATTGAAGCAGATATTCCCGGTCGTTGTATAGCCTGTTAATGTTGCTCAAATTCGACACATTCGCCTTTTCGTCGGAAAAGTTCGTGTTGTATTTGCGCCATTGAATAAAAATCGAAAAAAGTATTAGACAGGCGAACATTAAATACGTGAGGAAATTGTCGACCATTTTTTAACGCCCATCAAAAAGGCCGAAGAAGCTAAATAAAATCAAACCGCAGAACGGAAGCGTCGATTTCCGTTCCGTCGTCTCTTTGTATTATTATCTTCAAAGGTAATGTTTTCTTATTCTTTTTTCTCAACTGGGAGACCGCCGCGTTGAGTGCAGTTTCGTTGTCTATGTTGTATTCTTGTTGTTGGAGAAAATACGTTCCAAGAATGCCTAGAATGGTGGCGAGTTCGAACTTTGTGCCTTGTATAAGTGGCATTGTGTTGTTATGTTGTTTTGTTTGTGTCGTTATATACGGGTAATATATACGGCTGTAAAAAGTGAACATACAGTGTGGCCGGTATTGTCATCTGTAATATATCAAAATACTCGTGGCTGTTGTGATTCATAAATGAGTTTCCAAATTTGAGGGCACATTTCAAATGAATCATCGCGTGTAGGATAAAATATATCATCCTAGTGACATAAAACTCCTTCTCTAAGATTTCGGACGAGGTGGCGGTCAGAACGCTGTGGTTTGAATTCTCCACGGCGTATGCCGAACCGATCATGGTAAACAATTCCTTAGAATTGTATAGTAAATATATGACGGCCGTGGATGACGACTGCTTTTCCGCAACAATCGTCGGTATAATGAATTCGTTAAAAAATTCATCCCGTTTCTTTTTAAACAGCACGCGGAGGTGCATGTTTGACGAGTCGTCAATGTCTACGAATTTTACACTCATGGATTTCAAATCGATATCTATGAGCGTTTCTCGTAGCAGTTCGAAAATCTTTCTCACCGAAATCACATCTCCGGCGGATTTCATTTCACTCATGATTAACGACATAGATTTCCTCCACTTTTCGTTCACGGCCTGGTTGCTATCATCTTCTAATTTTATAAAACTTCTCACATGTCGGACCGGCTCGCTGGAGAGATACAGCAACAGCGATTTTATCTCCCGCATCAGAGTCAGTACTGATTCTGGCGTTTCCGACAAATCATTATCGGTTAGTGTCTTATTTTTCTTCAAAGAATATTCTTTGTCAATTTTTCCTTCTTCGGTTTTTTCATTTTCATCTTCTTGTTCGTTACCATCGTCTCTACTATTGTAATCTTCTTCAATAATTATACCCCAACGGGAGTGTGAAGTTGACCTTATCTGTTCTTTTTTCTTCACGTATAATTTTCGAGCTGTATCCCGGTCGATTTTGTTTGCCGCGCAAAATTTCTGCCAGTCGTTATACACATTACGGTGAGTAGAAGAAGAAGATGAATAAGATACCATTTTTTATTTCCAACCCCACGTCCATCTTATGCGAATCAATAGAGCGAACACCACTAAGAGAACGATGAGAAAGGGGATGATCGCGTTTTCAAAATATAACAGAAACACGGGCAGCATGAAGCAAGTGCATAACAAACTCCACCAAACGGCGTTCGGGTTGAGCGGTTGGTTTTCGCGTGTGAATCGCTCGTAGTTGTTAGTTACGTCTTCAAACGCTCGTCCGACATGATCTATCACCTCCACCTGGTTTTTGTTCGCCGATTCCAGATAGGTCTCTATTAACGGCGTCATAATTTTAGAACTGTATACATAAAGATCGTCGGGCAGATGATCTGTTTGGTATATGGCATATAATTCTGGTGTTAGTTCGGAGAAAATTTCGCCGGGTTTTTTTGGATATACGTGGTCGTATAACTGTTTCAATTTCTCACAGTTTTCATGCAACTCTGCCTCACCGATTTCATATTTCATTCCGTATGGATCGACGACATCCAAAATGGCCCCAATCACTGACGTTAAGAAAAACCCCGTCAAAAGTGGATTGCTTACGGCCGTGATCAAACTAAGGGTGGGTCTCAGCAATCCTCTGGCGACAATATTCAATGACTCTGACAAGTACACAGAATTCATTACAGCGGTTGACAATGTTTCACTCGCCGTAATGGCCGATTGTAGGGTCTTCCTGGCGGCAAGAACAAACGCATCAGGCCCCAACGGATATAGGACGTGTTTCGTATAATCTGTTAACTTCTCTGATGTAGAATTAAGTGGTTTAGATTCAGTGGATTCAGTGGTCGTTATGCTTCTAGTAGTGCGGCGGCCGCTGAAAGGTTTGCATTCGAAAACGACTTTTTCTCGGAGCGCGATCAGTGGATGTGCCACCGTACGGGTGATCGTTTTACCGAACAGATAATTTTCAAAAAAATTAACCACGCTATTGTTCCCACAACCGGCTCCAGATGCCTGTATTGTTTCCCCGTAAAATTCACAATACTGTTTGGAAAACGAACAATTATTAGTTGCCGGATCCCACATCAGAGGCGGCGCATTCTTTTCTGCTATACCCCGTGGATGTAGACAGAAATACTTTAATGCCGTGTTGGTCAGGTAACATTTACCCTTCGCTTCGTCCCAGAACGTGTCTAACGGTTTATTTTCCTTGAAACAGTTGTCCTGGCATCGATATATAGGAGCATCCAAAAAAGTAGTGTTACACGATTGTATACCAGAATCCTTTTTGCAAACGTGTTCACCCAGTTGAAAACAACATGCCGATATCGACTCGCAAAAATCTTTAGCCGACTTCAATTTGAAGTCGTTTGGATGTTGTTGAAGAAACCGTTGTGGAATCGATCCGTAAACGGATTCGTCCCACGGTGTCGCTTGCAAATAATTCCCCTTCCCCAATGCAAGCAGTTTGTTATATAAAGCGACTCTACGGCATACCCCGATACAATTCAACTGTTCTTCTTTCGACAAAGAACTATCTTCCATTTTTTGAAAATGATATACGTCAACGAGTATCAGCCTATTTTGGCCGACATCATTAGAGCCAATAAATTCCGTTTCAATACCGAGTCGTTTAAGATGCGTAAAGGTACACTCTATACGCTACAAAATTCTTCACTCCATACATACCAGGGGTTGTGTGTGGAAAATGTTTCGTTTTTCGAAAAAGATTCGATGAATGAAAAGAAGGTGTTTCTAAAAGGATACGGTATGATAGCCAACAAGGATGTGGAAAGCGCGCTGCGTGACCAGATCTCCGTCGCATTGAAAGAAGCAACGGGACAAGATCATTTCCGGGAAAATTGTGAGGTCAAGTTGCGGTTCGCTAACATATCATGCTGTATGGCTCACAAACAGTGTGCGGAAGCGGCAAATATGTTGCAGCTGGAATTCGATAAACCATCATCGAGAAGTTGCGGACGGGTGTGTCTATTGAAGAATTTCGTACACGGCTCTGAAGATTATGAAGCGCTCAAAATGGAAAAGGAAAATGGTAGCGGAAAATATAAGCTTTGCAAGCCGCTAAACAACCCACAATCGCTAAGCATCGAGCCCAGTAAAAATATTTACAATCTGATTACCTCTCAGTTGGATGGGTTTATCACTGTTAAATTGGTCGGTGTGGTGTTTGCGGAAAATGAGCTGGAAAACCAAGAGTGTATCAAAATATGGTGCCATATTATGGAGTCACACTTTAAAACACCACTCTCTTCGTATGTTGAAAACATAACGTGGGCTGATGAAGCGGCCTAATAAATTATTCTTTTTCTTTTTATTTTACCAGTATCTTATTTCGAGTAGTTTATCATTATCGAAAAAGTAAAAATAATATTTATATTTTTTAATCTCCTCATGACCCAACATTGTGATATTTTTGTTGAATAAAGATAACCTGTCTATAACTGTATGATTTCTGTTGAATTTACTACTGTATAGCAATTCCACTCCGCTCATCATTTTCACCTCATTACCATTCTCCTCCTCCATCATCATCGTCATTACCATTTTTTATTATTATTGTTCGATTTCAAATATCGAGTTGTATATGGTGAAGAGATATGAAAACAGTTCGTTTATTTCTAGTGATGATAAACCGGTCATCTCCTCTTGACCGTGCAGCATTATGTGTTGTATACAAGTTCTAATCACTTTGACGATTCTTTCTATGTTGTATTTTTCGATTGAAATATGGTCGGATAACATACTATAATCAAAATCGTTTGTAAGTTCGTAGATGGATTGTATCCAATCCTGGTCACGATTGCCGTATTTAACAAAAAGTATTAGAATAAAATTTATAAAGAAATCGAAATTCAGGTAATCTAAACAGGTTTTTTCGAAAAATTTCCTTCGTCTGTCGTCGCCTTTAATCGACAAAATGAAATCTTCGATACAATCGTGTTTCTTAACGGCTTCGATATGCTGATAACATATTGAGGTCATTTTTTTTTACATACTTAGCTGGTTTCTTCTGATTTATTGTTGTTGTTGTTGGTGGTGGTAATGGTTGTTTGGAAGGGTCTTGTGTGTTCGTCTTAAGGACTCCATCTAGGTATTCGGTCAGCTTCGATCCGAGATACCCGAAAATCAGGTACACGAATATCATTATGAACGCCGTTATTGGAGATTCGGCAGCCAACGGCGAGTCGTATGACAGCCCGAGGAAGTTAGTTTTCATTTTTTGTCAATAAGTTATAAATTCCGACATCCGGCCGCTCAACGCTCAGTTATTTTATATTACTCAGATGGGAATACCAAACTCGCTGCGCAACTGTTTCGACACAGTTATCCGTCCCATGGACGACCCATCGAACACCCCGTTTAACGGTGTATCACAATTGGATTGGATAATCATAGATGGCCACATGTGGCTCTACAAAGTCGCTTATGGTTTGACCGACATTTTACAAAACGAAGAACAAATTGGACGGCTATTCTTAGACCAACTTTTATCTTTCGTGAATGTATTATACCTGCTCACCAACAATACTCCGATCCGTTGTGTATATATTTGTTTTGATGGACCCACGACCTCGAACCACAAGCATCATACTCAGATGAAAAGGGATAACCACCGCGAAAAGGTCGGCCTAGGTGTTTTGAGTCGCAACGAAAGAACCGCTTTTATCAGGTCTTTTGGCGATTACGTCCAACAACTTCTACAGTCATCCGACGAGTACGCCGCTATGGTTTGTCTAACAGAAATTTCATACTGCCAAGAACCCGGCGAGTCGGATATTAAAATTGTAAAGAAGTGTATAAAATTGGACAGGGGTTCTCGCATGGTCATATTGAACAACGACTCAGATATCTTTATTTCCTTAGTTCGATTACGAGAGTATGAAAACCTAACCGTTCTACTGGACATTCCCGAAAGAGGAATACACTATATGACAACGAAACATCTAAACGAAATAATACCGGACTACTATACGTTTATGTTTTTCGTTTTGTTTTTCTGTGGTTGTGATTATGAATGTCCAATAATAAGCGCCACTAAGAACCAGATGGCAACTATAAAGAATTTCCTGGCGGATAACAACGTCCACGATGTGACACCGAAATCGCTATACAAGTGTTGGATGAAATTGCCAACCAAATCTCGGTTACATGTCACCGGTATAGATAATAGACAAATTTTAAAACTGATACAATTAAAAATGTTATCCGTAACAGAGACCATATCATATTATTGTGGACAAGCAAACTTCAGTGATGACCATCCATCTGCCAGCTTTGATTTCGGCCGACTCTGTAAAGTGTATAAAAACCTAAGGTTAAAATGTTGAGCCAACACTTGCATTACGAGCATGGATGAAGAGAGTATTCCACCACGCGGCGACAGAATCATAACCGTATTCACAACGACCCCGCCAGAAGAGCGGAAAAATATTTCCGAGTATCTAGACGAAACTGAATTGGCGATATCATACGAGTTACGAAACACCGAGGTCAGTTTTGACGACCAATACTTAAAGAAATTTATTCTGACCAAATCCAGGCGTCGACCCGACGTCCGCAGACTCCTGATCGGTGACGCTCAACTGGTGACGGCTTCTTTGGCGTTATTGCTTCTGTTGAAATACCCAGAAGCGGTAATATATCTATATCCGGAACTGGATGGTTGTGTACAAACAACAAATCCTGCTGTATACGAGACACATAAGGTGGTGATCATAAGAAATGATATAGAGAAAAATAAACAGGTTGACGGGATCGACAATATAAACGCCGCCGAGGTTATCAAAAACTTTGAAAAATATATCATACAGCGAACACTGGTTAAAAAACTAGACGAGCAGCGGTTCACTTGCAGTAGGTGTAATTCCAGTCTCTCGGTTGTAGAATCGAGTGGAGGCGTAAGAAGTCTGGATGAGTTGACAGCGGTGGGTGTGATCTGTAAGAATTGTGACAATATAAAATGATCCTGTGTGAAATGTGTGGATTGTTTTACAATCAGGACGAACATGATTCTCATTTTAACAGCGATGAGCATAAATCGGATACCATTTTCTTGGGAATGATGTTGGTCGAGTCGGTGGGAAGGAATCGACTGGATACGTTCATCATCTATAATCCGTTGAAAATTATAAATCTGTCATCCTACCTGGAATGGATAAAACCTTTTGTGAAAGATAAACTAACCGGAGTTTATCCCTGCTACAAAATCAACATGATACTCGATTGTAAATTTTTCAAGAATGGCGAGTTTGAGACGAGGAGGTTCAAGACCAAAAACGAGCCGTATTTTAGCGGTAGTAATTCGGATGATTTTCTGGACAGAAATTTCAACAAACTAGCCAATGAAAAGGAAGAATGTGATCTTAAAGGCTCCGGTTGGACGTTTATAGAGCCAGTATCTTTTGAACTGCGAAAGAATGCATTCTTCCCAATGGGACTCAATGCAGGCGATTCCTTTGTATACTGATACGTTGCAAAATGTACTTAGATTTGATCTGCTTGTTTTCCCGCCAATAATACCGAATCAGTATATTATTTTCACATACAATCGTATCGCAAATTTCAACAATAAAAATATAATACGGGAACTAGAAGGAAAAAGTTATGACGTGACGACACACGATGAAGCATATATTGCGTATTTATTCGGGACTGTTTTGTCGGAGTTTCATATTAATTATCGTATAGAAACAATGTCATCACACGTCGTAGCTAATGATATACGGTTAAAAACTATAGGATATAATTTAAAAAACAAAAAACGACACCTCACTCGTACACCCTTCTGGTGTCTGAATATATATACGGGTTGGACTGTAGAGTTGCCTCAAACACATATTATACGGCGACGACGGGAGCATTCGGAAATCGCATATCTACGCAGGCTTATTGCAGACACTGTTGAGATAGTTAATTATATCGGACAAAATGACACTTCAAACGTTGTATGATTACGGTAAAAGTGTGTTCGGCGCTGAACATTTCGAAAAAATGATCGAGAGTGAAATGGAACATCTTATACCATATATGAACTGCATCAGCGAAGGTTCTAATGTGGGTATCAGTATATTCAAGCAAATCCAACGCAACGCAACACAGGCAAGTCTTAACTACAAATACAACAGCATCCTCACAAAAGAGACCGACCGAGATTTGAATATTTTTTTGGACGTACAGGATTTTCTAGATTTAAAGCGGCCAAAGGCTTTGACATTGGTGAAGTTCGACGACGATTCACAACCCGTTGTCTTGCCATACAAACGAACACAAACTTTAAAACTTGATTGGTTGATATATTGGCAACGGGAAAAGCCAAATAGCGTTATCGAATGGTGTACAGACGTGTTCAACTTCAACCGGGTTATGGGAGGGATGTGTGGAGTGATCAACATGTCCAACCTGTTGGAACGTTTAGAGATAATCGGTTCGTATAATCTCACTCTGCTTCTCATCACTCTAATGACTGTCCATGAGCGTGATTTCAATCCGATTTCACGCAATGCCAAACCCGAAAAGAACGAAATTCTCAAATCGTTCGTCTATGAAGACGTGCAGAGGAAGATGAAGAAGACCGAAATCGGCGTAGACCATTTAGTGTATTCGCGAACGAGAAACTTTTTTAATATGCCCGCCCTACAGGGAACAAATTCCTTTTCGTTCAGTATTCAGCAACATTCGGATTGTCCTATCGTTGGTGGTGTAGAAGATTACAGAATCTCCTCGGTCAACCACACTGGAGATCCTGTTTCCCACGAGTAGACCGGTTTCGGGATCAGATGTGTTAAAAATTCTAATGTAGTTGTTTTGTATCCCACACATCGGACATGTATCTAGGCGGTTTAATCCGTGAAAATACAAGCCGCAAAAACTGCAATAATATAAATAAGAAGTGTTAATCATTTCTTTTTTTATTATAATGTCAACATTCTTCGTGACAAAGTGGTTGAAAAGAGGATATGTGTGTGTAGATAACGACGGCAGATGTCGAACCGAACAATTCCTTTATACACCTTATATCCACATACATGTGCTAATAAAATCAAAAAATATTTTCGAAAAGAATATAATCACCCTACTAGAAACGGGTGAAATATATAAGATTGAATACAGAGATGATCTGGATAATTTACGAAACGAATCGAAAATATCTGCAATCGATATTGCCAAGGGCCTTCTAAAAGGAACCGCTGCGTATTTGTTTTGTAACCCGCTTTTCTCGAAACAAGTCGAATGCGTTTTGAGATGTAATCGAACGTTTTTCGGTTTATACGACGTATCAAACAACTATGACATAAAAATGCAATATTTTCAGTGCGCTAAACGCGAATGTGCCGATTTTTCAATTTATGCAATGTTTACTAACGAAATGCGATTTCATAGCAACTGTGAGCATATGCCGAGGCATAGGATTTGCGCATTCGACATCGAACTTACAACCGACATACACAAGCATAGGATTGCGCTCGGCGGAGGTTTGCACGACAAAATAGTCGCTGTATCGTTCGTAGTCGCTTTGTATTCGGCCGCCGAAAACATATTCGAAATTGAACGCAGTTTTGTGTATATGCTATGGCCCGAACCGAACTATGAAGATTCGGGTTGTAATATGGAAAATGTTCTCGTATTTAAAACCGAAACCGATCTACTTAAATCAGTCTGTTCTTTTTTTGCCGATGAGCTCAACGCCTCCATCCTGATCGGATATAATATAAATGGTTTCGATTTTCCAGTGATTATGAACAGATTGATATCTCTTGGACTTGCGACACAATATTGTACCGTTAACGAATTGAACGGTTTTATGGCGGGTAGGATGTTCACGTTGCCCTGTTGCGATAAATATCAAATCATTGATGTTTTTCACGCCGTAAAAAACATATACCCCAGCGAATACGATTCCTATTCGTTGGACAGTGTGGCGAAGGCTGTGCTCTCACAATCTAAAGAGTCTATATCTTTTTCTGAGCTAAATAGAATTTACTATGACGCGTTCAAAACTAAAAAATATAACAACGGCGTTCTGGAACAATTATCTAAATACGTGTTGATGGATTCAATTTTAACGGCACAAATCTATGCCAAACTCAATTTAGAAACTCATATTTATTCCGTCATAAACGTGTGCTTTTCTGACGCGATCGACTTCTACCGCGGAAACTCCATGTTGTCACGAAATTTTTTTTCGGTGATATACCCGACAAACGGAATCGTGTATTGTAAATATAACGATCCAATAATACACAGGCGAGAAGAGGATAATAACGCTGCGTTTTTTTCTTCTGTAACAAATAAATCGTATAAGGGTGCCACTGTGATGCGCACAAAACGTGATATTTACGCCAGGACTACAATCTCTATTTTAGATTTCAGCTCTCTATACCCGAGCATAATACAAGAGTTCAACCTATCACCGCTGTATGTGTTAAGGGAAGATGATATTACAGAAGAGTTGACCGCGGACTTGTGGAAACAGTTTCAAGCGAAGACGCGGAAAATCGGTGAGTATTACACCATAAAATCTGCACACAACACAACACCGTTATCAATGATTCTTAAGTTGTTGATCGAAAAGAGAAAATCGGCGAAGACCACTTCGTTGAACAAATCGTATAAAGTGGTAGCAAATTCCATATACGGTCTCCTGGCTCTTCAGAAATCCACACACTACCTTGCCGCTTTGGTGACCGCTTTCGGTCGAAAAATTCACTCAGCTGTGCTCGATTACCTGAGACATAAGCGAAATCTCAACGTCATCTACGGAGACACGGATAGTTTTTTCGTCTTATCCGACGGTGGCAGTGAAATAGTAGAAAGTGTCAACGAATTTCTATCCGCCGATCAGGGATATAAATTTATAAAAATTGCACTCGACTATACCGCGTCCAGTTCCATATTTTTGGCTGAGAAAAAAAAATACATTTTGAAACTGTCAAACGGACGCCTGAAGAAAGCAGGTCTCCAGAGAAAACAGATAACCAGCAAATTTCGCAACTATTCAGATTGTTTTCTCCAAGATCTATTCGATGTTGTTGAGCAGCATTACGATACAAAAACAGTACAACAGTGTTTCATTCCACATTATAAAAAACTTCTAACGACATTATTGGAAAATATCCTAACAAATACAACAGACGAGGATTATTTCATTTCAGCCAAATATGTACCCTATTATGAGTACGCCAACATGTCGTCTTTCAATGCCGTCTGCGCCTATCGGTATAATCTGTTTTTTTCCGAGTCAATCGGGGAGATAAAATATGCGTTTGTTCTTTCGTCAAGCGACCAAGCGAAACGGAGGCAGAAAAAAAATTCTTTCGAATTCCACGACCATATAAAAAAGTATAGGATTCCGATCGATAGAATTGAATACGTGAAAAAGGTGTTTAACTACGTTAGTCTTCTGGAAAAATATATCCTAAAAACCGACATATTCAACGACATGTGTAATCGCATCAAGATAAGAGAACAAAATATAGATTCGCTTAGGATGGCCGTACAGACACATAATATTTGGACCGAAAATCGGCAACAGAACAGATGGATATTGTATTTTGATGAGCTTTTCCCACTTTTATCGGCGTTTAGAATCCATTTTTGGGAAAACCGCGACTGCCGTTTTAAACAAACACTGTTACTCGTCCATAGTGATTTTAAATTGTATCATGTGACCGGAGATCCATTCTTTTACGGTGATTTCATTGATTTCACCACCGTCCACAAACTGCGTAAAATGAACATTTACCTGCAAGACGGCGGTTGTGGTGTTGTCGATACTCAAGAGAAACTCATTCGTTTTCTATCCATATTGTATACGAAACCTAACCAGATGACGAACTCAATATTCAATCATACGCCGAACGGTGAAATGATCTTTGTAGAAAACGGGACGATTAAAATTGTCATGTATTGATTTTTTTATTATTGATATTATTATCCTATTTAATCAAATATAATATTTATATTTAATTAGATAATTTTTTAATTTATTTATGTAGTCGTAGAACCTTTCTATGTAGTCGTAGATTTCTTTTCGTCTTTCTTTTCGTCTTTCTTTTCGTCTTTCTTACTACAATATCCGAGCATATACCAACCTACCCCAAGGATTATGAACAACACGATTGTTATAAGTACTGCGTATACTAGTTTTAACCCTTCATCCATTCTATTTTTTTAACACAAATAATTTTAATGTCGCCAGTCAGAGATTTTTCTTCCCACCCTCAAGGGGTAAATCAATTTGATTTTCCAGGACATTTTCCCAGTAGATACTTCCACACAAGAAAGCAGATAACGAAAACTCCAATTGTTATTGCAACTGATATAATAATTTTCTGACCTTCTTCCATTTTTTAATAGATTGGCTTTAAAACTTACTTGCAGTAATTCTTACTAACATACCACCATATTATGCCACATATTATTGACACAATTACAACGGCTATAATAATCTTCATATTTTCATCCATTTTTTTATTAAATTATTTTACTAAGTTTTATTGATAATATTTCTCTATTAATTTTTTCTGATATTCGTGTATTAATTTTGTGTAATGTAATGTCAATTGCATACTTAATTTAAGAATCTTTAGGAATGCGCCTATACAATATAGGAGTACTGCGACCAACACAAGACCCGCCAGAAGCCAAACATGTTTACAGTCTACAATCATTTTTATAATTCATTTTCTAAGGTTTCTTCGTTGATTCCATATATTTAGTATATTTATACATAATATATATCTCAAATATCTTCACCAGCATTAATACCAGAAACGAAGCCGCAATTACTATAATGCCGTAGCAATTGTCCATTTTTTATTCCTTGGTGATAGCATAAAACTTTCTCGTCACACATAATGACACGGTTTCAATAATTGCCAGAATAACTGAGACCATCGAACAACCTATAAGAATGTAGTGCATTTTGTATTTTTTCTTATTATATTATCACATGCATACCAAAAACTTACTACCACCGCAGATAAGTTCAAAAAAGGCCGTATTGAACGTCCACTGTGAAAAACATGAATAGTTCAAATACGCGATTCTCTGTAAACTGTTCAACGAGCGGCACAAACACTATGAAATTCCGACAGGATATCATAAATTCTCGGACGAATACGATTTCAGCAATCTACGCTTTCCTGTGGCAGTCAGTGATATCCCGTCGTTCGAAGCTACGAATAACATATCAATCAGCGTTTACGGACTGACAAACGGCACATATAAAGTCTTCCCAATCAGACTGTCGGCGCATGTTAAGCAAGACCATAGAGATTTATTATACTATAGACACAAATACTATTATATAAAAAACTTTTCCAGATTATTAAAATGGCAAATTTCCAAACACAACGGTAAAGTGAGACTGAATCCCAGCGTTGATCTTGTAAAATGTGAAACGAAAAACAATCTAAGGTTGACGCACGAAACCATCCAGTTCAAGAATTTATCGCTAATGATGCAACTGCCGGTTGTGTTGTACGTGTGTTACGAACAAACCCCATCGTCCAGATGGATGTGTCTGATAAAGTACACAGACAGTGATACGGTAGAGGAGAGTTTTAGTGTCGCTGATGGACCGAATGCGACACAAAAATTATTTCGCTCGATAATAGAAGTGGTTCGATGTCGATTGTCGGAGTATTATTTCTCGACAAATATTCCGATGAGACCGTTGACCGCTGAAGAATTACAGCGCCACAACGAAGCGCGTAGCTGTTATCTATGTTCAGAGCCGTTCGCTACGTTCGATTTTAAAACTCGAGACCATTGCCATTTTCGAGGGACGTATAGGGGTCCGGCACACAACAAGTGTAATTTGAATCTGAAAGTCCCCAACTATTTGCCTTGTATTTTTCCAGATCTTAATTCGGTAAAAGAAGATCTCCTCAAATATACCGGCGCGCAAAGGGTTAAAATCATTCACGTTTCTAACCACAGGTTGGGTATGATATCGAAAGCTTTATATGACAAACGGGCGAAAAACAAGACGTTTCACGTACGTTTTTTGGATATCAGAAATTATCTCAACGTAAAGCCTGATAAGTATAAATTCATAAGAGAAATGATGAACGAGTTCGAATCAATGCGGGATGAATTATTTAGCTGCTATGGACTTGATTTGGCGCATTTTGTTACAGTTTCATCATTCGCCTACCAGGCAATGTTAAAGTATACGCGAATAAAACTGGATCCAATCGTCTGTCCGGAAATGTTCGATTTTATTCAAAAAGGTATACGGGGTGGCATAAATTTATGTGTAAAGCGACACGCGAAAGCAAACAATAACCAACTACCCGACTATAACCCGAATCTCGAATCTTCGTTTATACTACACATCGATTCTGTGTCTCTATACGGTTTTACCATGAAAAATTACCTCATGCCAACCGGGAACTTTCGCTGGTTGACGAGTAGCGAAGAGATTGCTTCTATCAACCCCACCAACATCTCTGAACACTCTGAAATCGGCTACATTTTTGAGGTGGATATCGAATACCCGACAAGCAGTCACGACTATTTCAATGATATGCCGATGTGTGCGGAAACTAAAGATGAAAAATTAATGTTTACACTGGAAAGGAAGGAACGGTATGTGTGTCATTACATGAATCTCAAGCAGATGCTCTCATATGGAATGCAGCTGATGAGGATTCATCGGGTTTTAATGTTCGATCAATCGAACTGGTTGGTCGGATTCATCGACGCGACCGTTGCAAAAATGAATGCATCAAAGTCACCGATGGAACGGGCATTATATAAATCTATCATCTGCTCCTCGTTCGGGAAGTGTTTAGAGAACGGAGCGAAATATTCGGATACTGTTTTGGTCGACGACGTGAAAAAACTCGATAGATATGTAAGTAAACCAAACTTTGTCGATCGGACTGTATATTTCAATGAATCTTCGCGTTTTTTGGTGGGTGTTCAACTCAAAAGACGGATGAATTTAATCAATAAACCCATTTATTTGGGCGTATGTATTCTGGACCTATCAAAGTATTATATGTACGAATTTTATTACGAAAAATTAACATTAATTTTTCCCAACAAGAAGCTGCTGTATGTGGACACGGATTCGTTCATTCTTGAGATCACCGGGCTCAACGACGTATATAAGCGCATGAAAGATTACGAAATATATTTCGATTTATCAAACTGTGAACAGTGTCGCTCATTCGTGAATGCTGGACGACCGGGGAAATTCAAAGACGAATGCAAAGGTGTGGTTGTATCTGAATACGTCGGTTTAAAATGTAAAGTGTATGCTTTACAGTTATCAACAGGGGTGGAAAAAATCACTTCGGCCGGCACCAAAGAAGAAAACGCTGTAAATTTTGAACATTTCAAAAAAGAACTCCGATCTCCGCTAGCCACTACCTGTCCTCGACGGCTTATTTGGTCCGATGGAATAAATACAACGGCAATCGGTCATTTCCGGTCAGAGTTTAAGTTATAATAGTATAAAATCGCTATTTTATACTGTAATCTGTGGGTTTGTGGTCATTATTTTTGATTTTCGTCCACCAGCTCTACTCTTTTTAATCTTGTCCGTGGTGTGTATGATATTGGTGTTGGAGTTGTTGGTGTCGTTGGTTATGAATTTCTTATACTCTTCCATATAGTTTTCAGTGTCTCTATAACCGAACGGTTTACAAGATTTGTGAAGTAATGACGTCATTTCAAATGTGGTTCTTTTGAGGACGTTTATGAGAAAAATTGTCGGAAGCGTCACAGGAAACGGACGAGAAAGATTTGGTGATTTGTAAACAAGATTATTAAAATGATCGTCATCGTCGGATTCTGATAATTTGTAATGATCGGCACAAACACTACAGGGCAGTAGCATGTCGAAGACCGCAAAAAGCGAAGCCATAGAGTCAACATGTTCGACAGATGGTGACGCGCAATTGTCGAGCTTCAGAGCGGTCATATGTACAACTTTCCAGTATGCGGGTCCCCAAAGGTTCTGACCGGCTGGAACGCGTTCCAAGGCGATATATTCTCTACACGGAATCAAGTCTGAAACTTTTTCAAATTCTACGATATTTCTCATGGCGTCGCGATAAGATGTTGGTGACGTCATATATGTTTCGATATCGAAAAATCTCTTTATTTCATCGACATCAGTTTTCTTGGATTCCTCAAAATCTTTAGCAGTTTGTATTCCTTCGGCAAGAGTGTCGCTGTTCAGCGTCACATCGATATCGAGACACAACTCGATAAACGTTTTTATGATGTTCAGTATCACCTGCGGCATCAGTTCCCGTCTGTTTCGCTCAGTCAATTCGTCGCCGAATAACATTGGTGAAAGTGTGAGCCGCAAAAACAGATCGGTAACGAAAGGAATGTATAAACAAGGGTGGTTATCGGAGAAGTTTTCGAACCTAATAACTCTTCTTCCTTCTCCTTCACCATCACTATTGTCACAGTAAATACACATTTTTTATTATCATAATTCGCCACTATTTTTTCACATTTTTACGAGGAGACCTTGATCTGGATCTTGTTCTAGAACGAGGAGATCTCGATCGGGATCTGGACGATCTAAATGATCTAGTCATGGGTGAGCGCGTACGCTTTCGCCTAGGGGCGACAGGGGATCGCGATCGAGATCGAGAGCGGCGGCGACAGCGGCCACCACCCACGCCTTTTTTCTTGGAAACGAATTCAGCTTTAGGGTTCTGCGATCCCTGTGTCCTCTCGTATCGAATCGTGGTGGTATGTTTCGGACAACTGGGTTTCGTTGCGATACAAGTACAGTGGCTGTAATTTTTTTTCACTTTACTTCTCTTCGATTTTTTCATTATTTTTTATTAAAAAAAATGACTACCGGCTTATACACCACATCTGTGAAGAAATGCGTGATTCCTCATTACAATACATATGTCGAAGGTGTGAAATTACCCGAAAACAAAATCTTCGAAGAGGAGCGTAAGAATTACGAAAAATATGGAGATATGTTGTCTGGCGCGATCTCCGGTCTGTGCCGACCGGACCAGTTTGTATTCTACGGATTGATTTCGCAAGAAAACTATATAAAAAATCTCTTCAACTCGTTGTCGTGTTTCACGGGCCATGACGCGGTGATAAGTTTTCTGGTCGCCTCACCGGCGTACAAATTGCGCGAAAAAGAACCCCTTAATCAGAAATGTCCATCTAATGTGGTATTCCAAAAGGGATGTCTGATAATTCCGAGAGGTGAGATAATATGGTCGCTGTTGGCCATCGAATCGGCCAAAATCGCCCAGGGTGACACAGAAGACGACGTGTTCAAAATATTTATAAAACTGGCCGCCAATGCGAGCGAACAGAATCCGGGTCTTGTCCTTCCAAGCATGGAGAAAAAAGAAGAAGAGACTAAGACACACTATAACCATTTAAAAATACCGGCCGCTTTAGATAAGAATAGTAAAGTGGCGGCCGCAGATACGCGCTACGTATACTTAAATCCGACACTGTATAATAGAATAAAGGCGTTCAGGTGTGTATCGCCACAAGAGAAGAGTATTATCGATCAGGATTATATGCTGTTCGCGATGAATCTATTATACGTGCAGTCATTGTCCGCGCTCTCTTTGATCAGTACGCCGCCAAAGCGTCTGCTACAATATCCACCGGGCACGCGTGAAAGCATCTGTCCTCCGAGAAAAGATGCCATATGCGTCTCAATACCGAAGATTGATGCTAACAATTTAGTTAGTTGGTCGTTAGACGGTGGCACCGATGGATTGACAATGGCCGAACCGACAATTAGCAACAACGTTATTCTTGTGGCCGACGTGAAAAACCATAACGCTTGTGGCACAAACAACGATTTAAACCACAACATTTTACACGCGATGGAAACCGAACACATGAGCCAGGTCAGGGAGGAATATAATATTTTGAAAGGCACACCGTTCCAACACACGGGCCTTGACACGTGGTACGACTTAGAGGCGCAACAATATTGGAAGAAGATAATAATCAATAGTTACCCGAACCAACTGACTAATGGTGAAGAGATGATTTGTATAAATTCATACAATTGTGTTCTTACACCATTAGGTGTGGTGGCGACCAAAAACATCTGCGAAGGAGATCCGTTGATTTTCAAAGACCATAAAATGGATTTTAAAAATATCTGGATGCTCCCCAAAACCGGCTGGAAGTGTGATATAATTCCCAGACCTCTTCCCGAACAGGATCAACTGCCTGAAGGCGAAAGACCTGGGGTGGTGAGACTGAGCGATCCCAAAATCCAAAAGAACCCGCTAAACTATAGTCCATCCTTCGTGACCAGTCTAGGAACGAATATTTCGATACTGTCCGATTAGACGTCAGAATGAAATATTAATAAATAATAATAATAATAGAGTTGTGGAAAATAACTATGGACAAAACTCATTACCACCAGGATAGACAATCTGAAAAATTCATTAAAAAAAATGATTACCACTCTACATGGCACATCGGTGGAAAAATGTGTGATACCACACTACGAGGATTATACTGAAAAATTACTTGAAAATTCTTTTTTTGAAGCCGAACGACCCAATTACAAGATATATGGGAATAAACTTTCAGAAACCGTTTCTGGAATCTGTGTATCCGACCTTTTCTCTATATTCGGACTGGTCACGCGCAAGAAGAAATTAAAAGATTTACACTATCCTTCGTCCTGTGTCGCGGATGATAATATTTCAATTCCCTATCTGACCGCATATAAATCAAATGATATTCTAAAGAAAGATATACTCAGATCCGGAAATCCTGGATGTATGACAAACGTGGTATTTCGTAAAGGATGTCTTGTCATGCCCCGTGGTGAATTAATTTGGTCCCTCTTGGCCTTAGACGGAAATAACAATATGGCTCCCGGTTGCCGTGGATTAAACAATAATAACGGAGATGATTTTAGAATATATATAACAGAAAGGGCAGTCACCGTAGATCGGCGTAGAATACGACGCACCTTATCAGACACGGGAACAAAGAGACAGAGGTCGGATATACCGATTTCCCCAAGCGATTCCGACCCTGAAGAATATCTTCAAAACCCTCCCGAATTCTATAAGGTGTCTGGCGTTAAAACACAATCGGAAGAACTAAAACCCCATTATGAACACATAAAATCTGTAAAACCGGGCGGACACGTGAGTTATAAAACGGCAAACAGAACGAAATACGTATATTTGAATCCCGCCATGTATAACAGATTGGTAGCATTCCGCTGTGTCACACCGCTGAACAAACCGCCTACCGTTCAAGATTATCTATTGTTCGGTATGAATTTGATGTATGTACAGTCTTTGTCAGCGCTAGCGCTGCTATCGACATTACCGAACAGATTGTTACAATACCCACCGGCAACACAAGAAACTATATGCGCCAAAGAAAGTGACACTATTTCGGTAATGATACCGAACGTTGACGATATTGATGAATGGGCGATAAACAAACCCACGGCTGGGTATGCGATCGTCCCCGGTCGTGTACCTGACAATGCAGTTCTGATTGCTGATGTCGTCTCAAACAACACCTGCTCCGATAACAACATCACATCTCTTAATCACAACGTTATACAGGCGTTCGAAAGTGAATTTATGAAATCAGTCAGACGCGAGCACCAGTCAATAAAACCAATAATATTGGATTATGACGCCCAAAACGAACTAGACACGTGGTATGACATAGAAGCCAGGCAGTTCTGGAAAAAATTCATCGCAAACAGCTATCCCAGCACAATAACAGAGGGTCCAGACATCGTATCCAGGTATATACCTAACTGTGTTATGACACCTTTGGGTGTGGTGGCGACTAAAGATATTTGTGAGTCCGATCCGATTATATTGAAAGGTACGAAATTGGATTTGAAAAAAATTAAATCAATTCAAAACGACGATCAACACTGTGATATATTGCCGCAGAATTTTACAATAGACGAACCGACGACTATAACCAACAACAAATACCATTCTGGTATTTTGAAATATAACGAACCCGTGATTCAGAAGAATCCATTCAATTATTCTGCATCTTTCGTCACGTCTATCGGTACCAATTTCACCATCTTATCGGATTAGTTTAAAAAATGATCACGCATCTGTTTAAGGTAGCAATAATAACCGCGGTTATTTATTTTGTAACCTGTTACATGCTGGTGGTAAAAATATCAAAAGACGAAACAACAATTCCACGCGGATTCCGTTCGGATAAACTATACAAACCACAAACTCAGATCAATTGTACACACACCCCCAGACACTGTTATAAATGTGATTGTAAGGCATTATGCAACGGGATGTTGACCGAACTGAAGGGTGATAAATATTTCGCCTTACCCGACGGTCTATATTGTTATAAAGCTCCAGAAGATGTGTGTAACGTAAAATTTGCCTATTTAGTGTTTTACCACAGATCACAAAAATGGACTTGCATATCGAAATATCCCGGGTTTCGGTCTCGAACTACCGGTAAAAATATAGCCGGCTATTATCCACTAACCTATGACAATGACACCGAAAAGAAGGTTACATACGACAATGTGAACAAGGATTTGTTGAGCATAGATTGCGGTTTCGACGAACACAACAATAAGCTGATTTTCATCCAACTCGACGGAATCAACACATGCCTCAGAGATTATTGTAAAAACAACTTGCCAATGTCTGACGAAGTTGGACGTTATGATTTTAAAACCAACACTTGTGTGTGTCAACACAATGAACTACAGACTTATCTCGATGATAAGACAACCCACTGTTTGACTGAAAAAATAAAACCCACCAGCTACGATGATGGAGCGATTATTCCGATACTCGGGTACGACGAAAACACTTTTGTGAGCGATCTAGACGACCGATTGGTTTACAATAAAGAGACCAACAATGAGACAATGGGTATAATAATAATTAAAAATGAGCAAAATATTCAATTGGTTTGAGTCGTTGTATAAGACCGTGGGAAGCGAAGAACGGGCGATTGTATTCCAGAATGGCGAAGAGATGATCGGTCGAGAACAGTTTATACATTTCAAAAATATAGCGATCCACGACCTAGAGACGATACATCCAAAACTTTTGGAAAAAGCCGCAACGGATCTACTGCTGCCGAAAACAATTCCCGAATCGATATTAACGGAAATCGAACATTCGGCGACCGAAAGAATAATATCTATCCCCGAACGTACCGAGTTTCTCGTTAAACACGGACTCGAGTCGTCCACTCTGGAGTATAGTGGAAAAGAGATAGATGAATTGATTCAATCCAATACCGAATTGAAGGCAACTGCTGAAAAGTTTATGGCGAAATTTGGTGGGAAAGAAGGTGGGAAGGTGTTTAAAATTGGTAAATTGGTCTTTGTCGGTACACTGTCGGGTGTGGCATTGGTATCGCTCGGACAGTTTCTACACGAGACCGCCACAAATTTGTCCGGGTGTTATAAGATTTCCGACGACGGTGAACAGATTTGTAAATTGAAAAGTAAAACCTGTGGCCACAAGAGTTTGGCGATAAAAAACGTATTCTGTTCGTCGGGCCACTCCACCGAACGGTGTGATTGCACATCCGATAAAGACTGTCGGGTGGTGGACACCCAAGGCGGTCGATATGTCTGCTACAAGGCGAAATGGACTGATGTCATACAAGCAGAAACGCAAACATTCGCAGACGCATACAAAACCATAATTAGATCTGCCGCGAGGTTTCTCATTTTTCTGGTGCCGATAATATCTCTTGTGGGTATCTCTTTCATCTACCGACTGTGTTTGTCGATCTTTCTGGTTGTAATATCGTTGTTTATTTTTTAGGTCGTTTAGCCGGATGTATCGTCTCGATCTCTTGTTCAGGATCTACACCATTTTCTTTTAACCCTGGCTGGTGTTTCATAATACCCAACGAGTTTATCACATATGGTATGATCACTTTCTTCGACGCCACCAATCCGAGAAGCAACAAGATATTTTGCACGGCACTCCTCAACGCTTTTGTTGACGGTGGTTCAGTTATTTTTAAGGTTTTCAGCATTGTTGATAGGTCGTTTGAATTCAACAAGTTTGACACCACATGTAACCCGGAGTCGTTAAGCACATCCACACGTTCTTTTCTCGAGTTTTCGATGAATATGTCGATATACGGCTGAATTTCCGGAGAACTGACACTTCGTATCTCGTTGAGTATAACATCGAAAAACGTATAGATATGAGAGGCGAGATTTTTCTCGGAACTGTTCCTGGACAGGGTCGAATCAAGGAGCAGACCTATTTGAAACTTGTGGTTCACAGTCATATCGTCCAGCGAATCTATCTCTTCGACTGTAGTAAAACATGAATTTAAAAAACTTGAATTGTTTTTCGCAAACAAATATTTTATTATATCTCGTTTGAGTGATTCTGCGGACAAGTCTTTATTGTTTGATATCGGCCGAAGGAAATTGCTATTGTTTTGGTTTTGGTGACCACCGGTGAAATTATTCTGAGTAGGACGAATGTTTGCCGCTGGTATTTCGTCTTCATTCGCCGTTTCAGCCTCTCTTGTCATCGTTGGCGGCGGCATAGGGCGAGTCCAATCGAGTGTGTTGAATAGATCTATAGAATTCAACGCGGGATTTTCTTCTCTCCTCTCGTCAAGTGTGTTCAAAAACGATGGCGGTTGTTGTTGGTTGATGAATTCCATCGTATATTTTTTAATTACAGACAGATTAGAAAAATAAAAAATGTACAAATATGTGTTTGTTTTCGATCTGGACGAGACGTTGGTCTTTGTCAAAAACAGGGATATATATGTGCGTCCTTATGCTCAACATGTTTTGTATTCGCTGTGGAAAAACGTGAACGTCTACACGGTCTTGTGGAGTGCCGGTGACAAGTCGTATGTGTACAATGTGATTAATTTACTCAATTGGCACCACTATTTCATGGAAATATACACACGACAAAACTGTGACATCAGTTACCAGTTGTTCGGTCAATACAAATGCAGGCAATACGTCGAACGTTCACTAAGCAGATATATAACCATGAACAACCTTCTACGTTATGTGTTGGTAGACGATTGTGCCGGCAAAAACACACACATAGCCGATTATGACAAGACAATTGAAGTAGCGCCGTTTCACGGCGAAAGCGGTGACATGGAATTGTATAGACACCTGAGTGATTTTAATTTTTTGCTTTGGCGACACGGGAGGTGATTGATTTTTACAACATATAAAAAATGCAACTTAAAATAAAAGAGACTGCGACGCCGTGTCCACCACTGCGGGAGTATATAAGAAAGAAATATATTATAAAAATACTAAATTATGCCTCATTCGCCGTATTGTTAACATATTGCGCCTTAGACTCGTTGCAGGTGTCGCATAATATAAAAACCATATTTCTATACGCGGGCCTGTCGCTTAATTTTGGTATATTATTATTTCTACAATCCGGCCGAAATTAGTTAAATTTCACCGAATCTTATAAGTTTCGATAATTAGTGGATGAAAATAAAACACCGGAATATAATATATTACGGGTTGTTTTTTTTTTCTCGATTGAAGTTTGTAAACTATCTATTGTTATTTGGATTTTGTTTCAAGGAAATCGGTTATAATGTTATTTTTTTTAAATATAATAATTTGTTAAAATTAAAAAGTTCAATTTCCAAATAATAATCATATACCTAATTAGGATAATAAAAATAAGAAAGATAACATATTATTTAGTTATGAAGCAAATTGTTTTTAATTGCATTTTATTTTTTATTGTTAAACTTATTCATAAACTTATTGACCTATTATGAAGAAAAATATATATTTAAATGTATCAGAAATGAGGAGATAAGTAGAGTGTGATGCCCAGCCACTCTTGAGCATATTAAGAACCTACAGGAAAAATTGGTCAGATAATGTTGTAATAATGTCACAAGTCCACCTCCCTCGATTTACGCAGCTCTATAAACCAATCGGAAAGAGACATTCAATTGGTAGGCCGACGATAACTATTTCTTCCGTATATGAATAGGTGGGTTGGTCAATGATTTGTTCTTTGAAAACGATTCGAAATAAAGTATGTGACAATTTGTATTGGTTTGATGGTAATTTCTCTGATATTGGGCTTCTGCACAACGCACAAACGTCGATAATATTCACACATCGCTTGCAAAACTGGTGATGGCAGGGGCATACCATTGTATCCATTCCCTCGATCAAACATATACTACAATGATCATCAGTCATTATAGGCGGCTTTTGTGAACAATTTACCATCTAGAAAGAGAGGAAAAATTAGTGACAATATGGAATAACAATATTTTCAATTAGGATTTTGAGTAAAAAACAGTTACCTTGGACGTCCATGATGGTGCAAAAATTGCCATTGTCATTCTACTAGTGATTTGCGTCTCTATCTGTCTTTTTTTTACGCCGATTACTGTATCGATTTTCTCGTCGTTGTTGTCGTCGTCGAAGCATATCTCTATAAGAATATATGCTTAACGACGAATAACATGTCGGCGACTGTTGTTGGTGTTTTATCACAGGATCGTCGTCCTCCACCCACCGATCGATCACGACCTTACAAATAGAGCATTGGGTCATTTCACCATATCCCTTATAATAAATCCCGGCTGTCGACCCCACTTTATGATAAATAGTTACGACCGATTCCGGCAAATTCAAAAGCATACATAAACTAACATCGTCTAGGTCCATTATGACTATGAAAACTAACCTGTAGCTCGATGTCTATTTATACACGTATATCTTATTCTACCACACAAACATCTACCCTACTTACCAAACTTTATCCGTATTTTGTTTTTTCTTCCTTTTTATATTTTATTTGGATTGATTATTAATATTGTCTATTAAGAAAAAATTAAATATTTAGAGTAAAAACAACGTCGATTTAAAACTTCATTGACAATCATTTTCTTTAGCTGGTTGTTTTGGATTTTTATTTATAGTTTTTTCTTTCCGATAAAATTTTATCCCAGAGTTTCGAAAATTTTCCACATTCTCTACACGCAAAACAATAAAACACACCCCTCGTTAAGTTTATACTTAGACTTGGATTTCGGTCGGCGTGAAACGGACATCGGACAACGTGACTCTCCCGTTCTAATGATATACCATAATGATTGGCCACATGTGATATTATTTTTTCATCTTTCACTGATCCTTTACGCTTAAAATAACGCTGGATGGTGTTCGTCGGCGGCGGGGGTAATTTTTTTAACAACTGCATTTCCACCACCAACATCTTTCCCGTGTATGTGAAACACTCGTCGTCTTGTGAAACGTTGTTTTGCGAGAAGAAAAATCCGAAATTGTAACCATTCATTTTGAAATTTATAATACAATTATTATTATTCGGTATTGGTTTCAGACTGAATTGTATCGTTACGTTGGACACGTTGTTGTAAAATATATCCATTTTTGTTGTGAATAATATTTCAGTGATAGGTTATATATATACGACGCTTGTGAAAAAACTAAACCATTATTAAATCGATTAATAATAACACGTATTTCTATATGTGTAGTATGTCGGGACACTACTTATGAGGAAGACGAAGATTATTATGATGATGAAGAATCAGAATTTGAAAATGAGGCGATCGCAATCGAATTCGACTTCTTCGCGAAAGATCTACAAGATGAAATGCTGTTCGCCAAAGACGAAGACATATTTTTCAACTGGAAAATCGTATATGCGTTGTACAGATATTTGAAACCCTATTTGCATTTCATCTTCAATGTGGAAATAATACAACCGAAAATCGACGCCACACTCTCGACCCTTCTGCCGTTACAGCGCGGCGATATGATCAACATAGCCGTTTTCAACACAAACATGGATAAAACCGTAGATTTCTTCAACCAAATTAGCGGTATTCTCACACTAAAACAAAACCGACCGCTTTTACTCCTATACCGAATACTATGGAAAGTATCGGCCGACGAATACGATTCAGCGCGAAAAGATTTGAGAGATATGTTTTTGTTTATACGGGACGAAATCGGTGTATAACGAGCCCAACCACAATTAAAAATGAACGAAACTTCGGTGTTATATCTGGTGTCGCAGGGCAACAACGAAAAAGCTATGTATATGTTTTCAAAGTTTTTGAACGACGTATATAAGAAACTAAATCCCAAATATAATCGGAAAAAATTTACGTCGATTTGTGATGAGATTTTCTATCTATTGTCAAACAAACAAAAACTCACCCTGTACGACTATTTCAATCTTATACGCATTTGTTCTACAGACCCCGATTTCCCAACATTAATATACGAGAAATGTGACGACATCGAAAGACATTTTCAAGAGTGTCCGCTGATCGTTCAACATTCCGGCGAAAAGGATTTGATTACCATTATAAAGAAGCTATTGGTGTTCTGCAAACAAGAACGGTTAATGGGTGTGATAACCCCGGTGGCGATCGAAGGAATCCAATCATCCCCATGGAGATCGGTGAAAATCCGCTCAGTGAAACGCAATCAGATGCTGAGATTGTCGATTATGCGAAACAGCGAGCGGCCGAATTTGTATACAACGATTGGAAAAAATTCGCGTACGACTCATTTGAATTATTTTCACAGATATTAGATATTTTGAAAATAAAAGTTTAAGCTACAAAATGAAATGGGCAGGTCTGTTGTCAGCCGTTGGAGATATCGATGTGCAAAACATTTTTTTGAAGGAATTAAACTTTATGTGGGACATGTTTGAAAAGATTCTCGGCTCACGGTGGTATGATATTTTTCATAATAAGGAAAGCCTGCAGACGGTGGACGAGTTAACGAAAAAACTGAAACAATTCCGGGGCGATAACGACGATGTCGCCGATATACTCTCGTCTTTAGAACGGCTGTTAAAATTTTATGTGCAGACCATACAATCTTTACAGGACCCGTCAATTGGATTCGACGAGAAACGTGCTATATTGAACTACGTTCTGGAGGATCATGGTTGTGTCGATTTTTCAGCGGAACTGAAGAATATATTCCTAATAATAAGTTGGTTGTTGGGCGACAATTGGCGAAAGATGCTTCAAGAAGATGTCGGCCGTATCGATAGATCATTGAGGGGAAAATTAACGTTAGCCGGTAGTTTTTTTCACCGAACTACAAAAAACTACCTTCTTCGGTCACTTAATAGAAAAACGCGACCAAAACATCCTATCAGCAATACGTAGCGTCGATAGTGAGTTCTTGGTGCCGTGGATCGCCGTCCAAACAGTTTTCAAAGACGACGTTACACCCAAACGCGTATTTAAAATTTTACAGGAGCTCGACGCTGAAGAAGGGTTCGATATAACGGCTTTGTCTGTATTGTTTAAAAATGAAAAACAATTACAGGAAAGACAGCTGGTAGAGAAAGAACTGAAAAACGCCAATCATGAAATGGAAAAAAAGAATAGACAGTTATGCAGCGAGTTAGCATCACTGAAACAAGAGCTACAGTCAGAAAGGGATACCAAACAGGAAAAACATAATCAGTACGAGCGGATAGAGAAAGAATTGAGGTCGCTGAAAGAGAAACTGCGGATCGAAAAAGACACGGTAAAACAGCTGAAAACCGTGAATCAAGAACTACAACAGAAGATTGAAATCGAACAGAGGCCGACGACACAATCGTCCGTTATCAGACACAGATCGAAAAGCCTTGGTTCTCTTAAAGATGTAGGCGTTGTTTTTCCGTTACAGAAGAAAAGGAAACGAGATGATTCCGATGGGTGGGATGTGGATTATGATGAAGCCTTTGGCATTGGGATGAATCTCCGAAACCCGGTGAACGAATGCAAACGTCGTAGATATTATTAAAAAATGGTAGAGTTTTATTATACCGAAATCGTGGAATACGTGAAAGCGGCCAATACGAGAAGGTGGCATATAGTATATCGGAGTTTCTCAAACGAATGCTCAATATCTTAATATCTCATCAAAAAACCGACTATCGGTATATCGTTACGTTTTTTCCGTCTGTGAGCGACGCCATTTTTGCAATATTAATGGATGAAGGGTGTTTGACCGACCGCTCACGTACGATCATCTCATACGGTGATTATATGCGGGAAGTCCGAAGTTGTAAATCGGACGTTGTAAAGGTCGAAATCCTCACGCGCAATATTGATTCGTATTTGGATCTGTTTAAACGTTATCCGTTGACGCACTCTGATATGTG